>JAOTBA010000005.1:18667543-18680695 GCA_025629845.1 Erythroxylum squamatum | reverse complement strand
AAAATAAATATTTATACAATAACAAAATAATAAATGAATTACATCAACTCTTCTTATTATACTACAGGGGCATTTTTTCATTAACACTGTTTTTTGTTCTGTCCTCTGCAACCAAACACATTTCTGTCCTCAGGACAAAGACAATTTTCTCTGTTCTGTCCACTGCAACCAAACATCTCACTGTCTTCAATTCTTGTCCTGTTCCGTCCTCTTCTGTTCTGTCTCTGCATGTTGAAGACGCTAACCATACAGACAGTAAGTCTATTTCAATGACGTTGTTGCGCACGAAAACATAATTTAGAGCAAACTAATGGAAATAGAGGATCTAAACCCCAATTTTGGTGTTGCCTTGCATCATTTTGTTCAAGTCCACACACACCCTTTTTTGTTTTTCCTAACCCTTTCTGTTTCAACCAATGTTGCGAGTTCTATATCAATGTCGGTAACCAATTTAGTTTTGGTACAGTATTATATTAATACTGATTAATATTATGTATTCTTGCTAGTAATTTTGTAATTTATAAAATAGTTTTTAAATTTTTTTACAATTATAAAATAGTCCTTCAATATATTATATTGTATAATTTATAAATTTACACAAACTTTATCTCCAAAAATCATAATAATAAAATTTTAAACTAATGACAATTTATTTATTTTTTAAATATTATTTTCTCATATTCTACATATAAATAATAACTACAATTATTACTAAAGTAAATTTTTAAAGTAAATTTATATTATTAATATAATCGAATGGATACTAAATATAAGATTCTAAATCATATAAATTAAATTATGTTAGTTAACAAAAAATAATAATTACAATTGAATTAAAAGTGATACAAACACCATAAAAATTTATTATAATAATTCTTAATTTTGACAATAAAAATAATATTATCATAATTATAATTATAATTATAAATTAAAGATAAATAAATTTTTTTCATTCTAATTATATTTTGTAAATAAATTAATTAACAGTATATTAAATTTTATTCAATAATTCAAATTTTACAGTATACAATTTATTTTCAATTTTACAAAAATTTAAAAATAAAAATAATGAAAAGAAATCCATATCTATAAACCTACAGTATAAAACTAAAGCTTGTTGTTAGTCACCATATTTAAAACAATAAAACTTTAAAAGAATTACAGGATATAAAAATTACATTTTGCTTAAGCCTCTCCACATGTTAAAACACCTAAATTCCATAATTGCTTGTCTTTGTGACTTGTGCTTCAGTTTGCAACTCAGGTGCTCTTCTTCCATTTCTACATGTCACAAATAATTTATTTCTCTCAATCTACCGAGTTTTGCTCTAACTGCAAGAACATGTAAACTTTGCCAATCACTCTAACAACTAAAACTATGCTATATGCTCAACAATTTGCTTTGCTTGTGACAAGCAGCAATGGCAGCATGGAGGTGTACTAGCGGCAGCGATGGAGAAGCAGAGCTAGAGGAAGAGACGATGGTGGAGAGTTGCTATAGAGGAGAACCGAGAGACAAAGTGGCTGAGTGAAAGAGAAATGTGTGAGGGAGCCGGGGAGGTGAGAGAATAGCAGAGTAATAGCATTGGGGTGGGGGGTTTTAACAATTTTTTTTACCAAATAGTCCTCCAAAATTTTAAAATTTATGGTATCAGTCGGTATTCAACAAGTATCAGCTAGTATCGGTACTGATAAACAGAACTCATATACCTAATTTCGTACTGTTTTATGGTTGGTACGATACAAAACACATAATATTGCTTTCAACGTTTGTTGTTATATCTTAATTTCTCAATTTAACCCTTTTTATTCATTTATTAGCAAATAGGTCCTTAAACAATAATTGATTTTCAGCCCCCATTTTTCCTCATTTTGTGATCTTAATCCTTTTATTCCACCAAACCTTTTTTTAATCCCAAAATTATTTTAAAACATTATTTTCTATTTTAATTTCCAAAAATAAAATCAAATAAATAATTAAAATACTATGAAATAAACTATATAAATATAAAAAAAAAACTAGATAAGACATATTATGTATTTATAAAAGGCAAAAAATCTAAAGAGTTTTGATTGATTTAGAAAGAATTTAATTGATGATTTAAATTTTAAAAGAAATAAAAATGTATTTTAAAATAATACAAATTGTTGAAAATTTTATTGCAATAAAATTCAAATTATTATAATTTTTTTTTGAACAAAATGAATAAAGAGTTGGGAATGTCTCTAATGTAAGGAGAGTTTTCTTAAGCTTCTCATTGAATTTCTTCCCATTTAGGTTAATTAGTCAAATTTTAAGGTATATTTATAAAATTAGTCACCATTTATGGTAACTAAATTAGTTAAGATCTCTTATGTATGGCTTCCGGCCATCTTTTTGGGAATGTGTTATCTTTAATCACCGTACCTTCATCTTTGACCACCACTCCTTTAGCTTCAACCTATTCCAATATTCATCTTCAACCTCAAGACTTTAGTCACCAGACCTTAAATTCAAGAAATCGCTATAAATCCTAATCTTAGTCCTTCCTATATCTCAACTCATGACTTCTCAGCTCCAACCCTTAACTTGACTTCCTTTCTTCCCCTTTCTTTAAAGGGTTGTCCAGTGTATAAGGCTCTTCAATTTGTGAGAGTCAAGGAGAATTATTAATTGTATGCAATCTTCCATATGTATTTTACAAATAAGTTGTTTCCGTAACTCAAACCCATGACCTTCCGGTCATACACAAGGCAAACTAAGGTACATTGTGCAAGTAGAAGGAGATGATCTGGAGGGAATCGTATTGCCTCTAGAAATACTCCAAGCGGGAAAATTAAGATGGACTAGCACTATATTTGGTTATTTTATAAAAAAAAAAACCATCTTATCCGTAAATGAAGATATGGAAACGAGGAGGATCTTTTTTTTATTCAAGTTCAATACTAAAACTAACTCTTTGAAAATGGAATTAAGTCCTTAGCCAGTCAATGGTAAGCCATTACTACTATAACAATGGAGATCAAGGATGATACTAGATAGATTTAGCATACGAACAATTCCAATTTGGGTTCATTTTCATAATATCCCATTAGAATATTATTCTACCATTAGATTAAGCTAAGTAGCTAGTTCCATTGCAAAACCAACATGCATGGATCAAAGCACTACTTTGAATATAATTGGGTATGTAAGAATCTGGTTAGAGGTAGAGGTGAATAATATCTTACCTAAAATGCTAATACTTAAATATTAAATAAAGATGGAAGCTTAATAGAGTCCAAAATTGTAGTTACTTACAAATGGAAGCCATAAAGGAAAAATGAAATAAGATTATGGAAATAAATTAGAAAAAGATCCAATAGAGGGGACTATGAGGATATAACGAGATTAAAAGATAGTAGGCCCGATATAAAAGGAGCTAAGGAATCTGACAAAGCTGTTCATGCAATGGAAAGGTGACTATTCAAAATAAGACCAAGAAGTAAAAGAATACTCCTTATAAGGGAGTTGATATAAGATCAAATCACTAAAATGATGTATTTAAGGAGTATGTCAATTGAATTGGAGCATTTGATTTGCATTATAAACAGAATGATTTTACATGAAGCAACAAGCAATAAAGGAAATGGCTAATAAAAAATAAGTTCGATAAATCCGTAGTAAGGTAAAATTTAGTAATCAGATTACCTATAATCACTCACCAATTGAGATTCAGGTAGATGTAATAATAAATCAAAGAATATCCCCCTTCAAATTCATCAATTATTTAACTAGTATAGAGGGATTCAAAGAATTCGTAACTAAATGATTGAAAACAAGTGTAGATGGTTTTGAAGCCTATAAATGAATGAGGAAACTCTAATTTATTAAGGATGAATTAAAGAATTTGAATGGGAGAAAATTCAAAAAATAAGAGCAACTTTAAACTATGCGCCGAGAGACCTCTATGTAAACCTAAACAATAATAGCTTAAAATTAAAAAGAGGTTAGCGTTTTAGAACAATATCTATGTGATAAGATCTCGTCTTGCTATATTATTTGATATTATCTCCTTTGTTTTGGATTTATTTTGATGCTTAAATATGAAAATTAATGTTTGTTTTGTTTTAGGAGATTGCATTAAATTGAATCTCTATTGATGATAATCACACATTTTGGATAAAGTGAAGAGATTGTTGTAGTGGATAAGGTTAATCACTTGAAGAGTTGAAGTTTAACCGGGAAACTTCCTCTTATCCCTATCATGTAGGAGTTTGATTTTGAATTCGTTTTAGATAGACATCTTTACAAGTTAGAGTTAGACTAGGATTAGATTAGAAAACCTTACAAAAGGGATGTTCCTCACAACAGAAAAATGTTATCTCCTTTTATATTTTTCGCAATTCTTAGTCTTTCTTCTATTTTTGTTATTGCAGCGAAAATCATGTGTGGCTAAACTCAATCATTTTGATTCAAAAGGATTCGATATTTTAGTTGTAACTTTGTGAGATTTTGTGTGTCAGACTTTTATTCACGTTTCAAGTATTTCTTGTTTTGAGTTCTCATATTTCATGAATGATTAATATTCGATTAATCTGACAATTTAATTTAATAGTAATTATTCTTCACTATCTATAAATTCAGTGATCCGTAATTGTCATGAAGGATTGGTACAAGTAGTAAATAGGTTATTTATAAATTTCCATATTTAACTTATGATAAATAAGAAAACTAATATTATAAATAAGAAAGCTAAGTTGAATAATTGCAGTTATCTTGATTATTTAATTTCGGATTAGTCTTTTCCACGAAACTTATTGCTATCATTTATTTAATACGGAATGTTATCACACCTTGTTAATAGATGATAATTTTTAGTTTGGATGCTGGGTTTGAACCAATTAATTTAGAAAATTTTGAAACTTATTACGACTATCCTAATATGTTTCAGACTAACTACTTGAATCGTAAAAATATTCTTTTTAGACTAATGATCAATGTTACAATTAGATGAGATCTTGCCCTTGAATCGGAGTTTGGTAATCTTGACTTTTTCAGTTTTAAATTCAATTGATTTAATTTGTTTTTATCTTAATTTTAGTTAATCAGTTATTTAATAAAAAACCCCCCATTTAAGTTTATTGCTTGAAATTAAGAAGCTAGTATTTAGTTCTCTAAGGATTCGACCTAGTTTCATGACTACTTCAAAAAGTTTAAAGAATTAGAATTATTTTGGGAGCTTCGACAACCTGATCAAAATTTGGTGCCGTTGTTGGGGAACTATTTCAAGTTTCTGCAATTTTATTTTTACAGTTACTACTAACGTCCTGTCTTGTTTGACTCGTGCTTCTCAAATAGGTAAATTGCAATACAATCCAAAAATTGAGAAGACCGTGCGTCGTTTGAGAAAAGAGACTACGCAAAGAAGCAGTCGTTCACCTCCAGACATGAAAGTTGAAGTAGATCTAACAATTGGTGAAGACTCTAATTTTCAAGAAGAGGACGAAAAGATGACAAATCTCAACCCCAGAACGTTGAGGGAGTTAGCAGCACCAAATTTGAATCAACAACCTTTATGCATTCAATTTCTAGATGTTAAGGTAGATTTTGAATTGAAATCTGGTTTGATTCACTTACTGCCTACTTTTTGTGGTCTTGTAGGAGAAGATCTGCATAAACACCTGAAAGAATTTCACATTGTTTGCTCTGGAATGAAGCCACAATGGGTGACAAAAGAATAAATTAATCTTAGGGCCCTTTCGTTCTTTTTGAAAGATAAGGCAAATGATTGGTCATATTATCTTCCACCTGGCTTAATAACAACATGAAACAAGATGAAAAGAATGCTTCTAGAGAAGTTCTTTCTTGCATCAAGGGCAGTGACTACCAGAAAAGAGATATGTGGGATAAGACAAATTACAGGAGAAACATTATATGAATATTGGGAAAGGTTTAAAGAGCTATGTACTAGCTGTTCACATCATCAAATTCCCGATCAACTTCTGATTTAATACTTTTATGAAGGACTATTACCAATGGATCGAAATATGGTTGATGCAGCTAGTGGAGGAGCTCTAGTAAACAAAATACCTAAGGCAGCCAAACAGTAGATATCAATTATGTCTGAAAATTCTCAAAAATTTGGGATAAGGATGGATGGAGCTATTAAGCGTGTAAATGAGGTAAGTAACACGCACCTTGAGGATAAAATTTTTGATTTAACTGCTCTTCATTACAATAAGACTCTCTTCAAGAAGCTAATGCAATAACGGGCTTTCTTGGTCAACCTCAACGAAAGTATGACCCTTATTTCAGTTACTACAATCCAGGATAGAGGGATCATCCATATTTGAGCTATAGAAATCAAGGAAGCCAACAAGATATCAACCTCAAATTTTTAAACAACCTCAAGATCCTACATATGCTCAACCTCAAACTTCAAATTTAGGTATGTCTTTAGATGAAATTGTTAGGGCACTTGCTTATAATACTCAACAATTTCAATAGGAAACAAGGGCAAGCCTTTAAAATTTTAGAAATCAGATCAGTCAATTAGCCACCTCGGCAAGTAAATTGGAAGCATAAGCATCGAAGAAATTACCTTCCCAAACAATGGTGAATCCTAAGGAGAATGTGAGTGCAATGACTTTGAAAAGTAGTAAGGAAATTCAATATGGAACTTCTTTACCATTGGAGATAGAAAAGCACGATGATGGAGAAATGAAGGATAAACTTCCAACTTAAGAATCAACAAAGGTAAAAAATGATTCATCTTCATCAATATCAATTAATGCACGTTTACCTACTTTTCCTAGCAGGTTGGCTAAATCAAAGGATGATGGATATGAAAGAGAGATCCTAGAAACTTTCAAAAAGGTGGAAATCAATATACCACTTTTGGAAGCCATCAAGCAAGTTCCGAAATATGCAAAATTCTTAAAGGACTTGTGCACAAATAAAAGGAAGTTGAAGGATAAGGAGAGAATAATTTTGGGTAAGAATGATCAGATGTGATAAATAGGAAATTACCAGAAAAATGCAAAGATCCAGGTATGTTTGCACTTCCCTGTGTTATTGGTAATAAAAAAATTGAGCGTGCCATGCTAGACTTAGGTGCATCTGTTAATGTCATTCCACACTCAATTTATTGAGCTTTAAATATGAATTCTTTGCAATAAACTAATGTGATAATCTAACTAGCTGATCTTTCGTATGTGTGTTCTATTGGAGTAATTGAGGATGTTTTAGTCCAAGTTAATAGTTTGGTATTTTCAGTGGATTTTTACATCTTGAAAATGGATGGAGATAGTGTAGAACATTCAGTTTTGATTTTATTAGGTAGGTCGTTTATGAAGACTGCCAAGACGAAAATTGATGTGGATGAGAGTACTCTTTTTGTAGAGTTTGATAGAGAGATATCAAAGTTCAATATTTTCAAAACAATAACATACCCTAATGATCTTCAATTAGTCTATCATATGGATATTGTGGATTCATTTGTGCAGGATATGTTTAAAGAAGAGAGTGTTGAACATAAGTTGGAATGTAAGGCTAAATTGGAAGTGAACGAGCAAATTGATAAAACTTGTGAAGTTGTAGAATCATTGTCAACAATGCTAATAGATTCAGAAAATTTAAATGATGAACTTACTATAACTTACAAGAAAATCTTACCTTCTATTTTACAGGCTCTGAAGATCAAATTAAAGGTGTTACCTAATCGTCTAAAGTATGTCTATTTAGGTGATGGAAAGTCACTACCCACAATCATTTCAAAAAGGTTGACTAAAGAGCAAGAGGAAGGGCTAGTGACACTACTTAAGGAATACAAAACTGCAATTACATAGAAGTTTGGGAAGAACTAGCCACCAATGTTACGAATACTGTACCGGACTTGGTACCGGATTGAGTTCTGGTACAGTACTGCACCGGTACCGGTTAATACTAGGTACCGTTTTGGGTAATTTTTTAAATTTATGAAATAGTCCCTGATTTTTTTAAAAATTACAAAATAGTACATTATCATATTGTACAGTTGTACTATATAATTTTAACCCTGTCTCCAAAAATCATAATAATAAATAATAATCATAATTTTAATTTAATTTATAATTTTAATTTAATAATTATTAATAAATATAATTAAATTTAAAATATATTTTTAAAATATATAAATTTCAAATCAATTTTTATTTAATATTTAAAATTTTATAAAATAAATATTAGTTTATAAATAATAAACAATAAATTATTTATTTTAAAAATAAAATATTTTTATTAATACTTCATTAATAAATATTATATAAAATATTAAAATAAATTTAAATAAAAATAATTTATTTTAAAGTTTTGTTTAATTTATAATTATCATTAGTAATAAAAATATTTATTATTATTTTAAAAACAAAAATTAAAAATTCGCAATAATTATAAAAGTTGAAGTAAATAAAATAACTAATTAAAAAACTTTGAAAAAAGGGGGGGGGGGGAAGGAGAGGTACGAGGTTTTTAAATTTTTTGAAAGTTTTTTCAATTTTTTAAAATTTTCGATATTGGCTGTTATTTAGCCGGTATTTTGAATACCGACCGGTACCATCCGAAACGGGCTGGTACCGGCTGGTTTTTAAACCAGGTACACTTGCCCTTTATTTCGGACCGGTTTTAGTTCGGTACGGTATGTACCGGTATTCATATCACTACCAACCACGCTAAGCATAACGACATTAAACAATTGCGCTTTTTGGGAGGCAACCTAAAATATGATTGATTTATTTTATTTTATTTTATTTTAGTTATATATAACTTGCCTTTAATTGCTTTTGAAAATAAATTTATTGGCCTAAAGGAAAAAGGAGGTTTTAAAATTCCATACTACTAAATCTCATAAGCCAAGATCTTGCCTTATTTAATTTAATGCTCTGGCGTGAAGACCTTAAAATTTCAAACTAAATCTCAAAAGCCGAGATCTCGCCTTATGTAATCTAATGTTCTGGAATTCCAAATTACCAAATCTCATAAGGCAAGATCTCACCTTATGTGATTTAGTGTTCTCAAATTTTTTTTCTTTTTTATTTAATTATTCACTTTCTTTATTTACTTAAATATTTTTTTACTTTTTTTAAAAAACCTAAAAACATAATCTACTTATTTGTCTTTGTAGGAAATTAAAAGAAAAATGCCAACCATAAGTAGCCCTCCTCCCACACAGTAGCCCAAAGCTTCACCACAAAAGCACCTTCACGCCCCCACTCATTTTTTTAAAATTTTTAATTAAATTCTTTTATTTTCTTTTTAGTTCAATTTTAATTATTATTACGTTGCTTTTTAATCTTTGTCCAAGTAGTTTTTGTTTATCTTGTTTAGTATTATGGGGCATCTAAAGCTAACACCAAGGTTGCAGTAAAAGGAAAATTGCCGATGAATGCTAATTCACGCCCTCAATCTATAACAAGTTCTGAAATAGGTACTAAAAAGAAGTGTGCATGGATACTTTTCAGATACTCACAATTCAAGGGAGTCCTCATGGATAATTTTCAGATGCTCACAATTCAAGGGAGTCCTCTATTTTTTGCTTTATTTTTCTGATTATTTTTATTGAGTTGTGAGTATTTTATGCATACATTAGGGACAATATATGATTTAGGTGTGAGGGAATGAGCTTTCATTACGATAAACTTTGTGATTTGTGCTTGGACTCATGATATGTTGATTCATATATTAATTATTCCTCATGATAGCTTCAAAATTTTTTGATTGTTGTTCATGAATATTTCTTAAATTATGATGCATTTTTGATTTAAGATCTAATGTATGAGAGAGACAAGCATGATTAGTGTTTTCATTAAAAATTTTCAAGTATCTCATTGGTTTTGTTGAATGAAAAGTGTGCAATACTTCAAGCAATTTTTGATACCTACGTGAGCTTTGAGCCTAAGAACATTCATCATATATATGCTCATATATATCTTTTTGTTATGTGTTATCAAACATAGCTTGTTTATGCTAGAACTTGCTTTTGAACACATGTTGAGACCACATTTTTTACGAAGATGTGTATAAAGATGACGAGGGAATTTAGGATAACCATTTTTGACTTAAACAAGCCTACCTTAATTTTATCCCTAGAAAAAGAATTTGAGTCTTACCCTTTCTTTTCTTGCATAATAACCTTGTTACAAGCCCAATTTACCCTTTTTGTTGTTGATATCCTTAATAATTTTGAACCTTAAATTAAAGGAATTGTATTAGCTTATTTGTATAGGATTTTGACTAATCGCGTGAAAAGTAAATTAGATGATTCAAGTTGCATTGTTTTGATTTTTTTAGAATGGAGGAGAAGTAAAAAAAAACAAAAACAAAATCTCCTCTTTAATATAGAAATAAAAGAAAAATAAAAAAAGAAAAAAGAAAAGAAAAAGTGATTGAAAGAGATGTCATTTGGATCAAGTGAATTTTGATTTAAGTTTAAACTTGTGTGGATAAGTTTGTATTATTCCCTTCAATTATTTAGCCAAAAAGCTTTTTCTTGTCATACCTTACCTAAGCCATGTTACAACCATTATAAAGCCCATTTGATTTATACATTCGGTTTGTTATTGTTTAGTGGTGGAGATATGATTCTTGAGCAAGCTTATGGAAATAACTCGCTATATTTTGATTTGAGAGCTTAATGAACCCTAAACCCTTTGAGCGTATAGAGTTAAACCCTTGTGAGGGTGTCAAGTCTTGTTCATTTGATTTTGATGGAATTGATGAGATGTTATGTTTTAACAATTTGTCCTATGAGTGCTTAATTATTATTTTATCTTAACCCTTAAATATGAATTAGCTTTTGGAAATTTCTGGATAACATGAAAGGAGATGAGAGGTTGTTAAGAAGATTTTTAATGTATTGAATTGATGTATGCTTGAGGACAATCATAAGTCTGGTGTAGGGGAATTTGATAAGATCTCATCTTGTTATATTATTTGATATTATCTCCTTTATTTTAGATTTATTTTGATGATTAAATATGGAAATTGATGTTTGTTTTGTTTTAGGAGATGAAACGTGGAGATTCCATTAAATTGGAACTCTATTGATGATAATAACAAATTTTGGATAAGGTGAAGAGATCGCTGCAGTGGATAAGGTTGATTACTTGAAGAGTTGAAGTTTAACCAAGAAACTTCCTCTTATCCCTATCATATAGGAGTTTAATTTTGAATTCGTTTTAGATAGACATCTTTAAAAGTTAGAGTTAGATTAGGATTAGATTATAAAACCCTATAAAAGGGATGTTCCTCACAACAGAAAAAGGTTCTCTCCTCTTATGTTTTTTGCAATTCTTAGTTTTTCTTTTATTTTTGTTATTGTAGCGAAAGTCATGTGTGGCTAAACTCAATCATTCTAATTCAAGAGGATTCGATATTCTAGTTATAACTTTGTGGGGTTTTGTGTTTCAAACTTTTATTCACATTTTAATTCAAGTATTTATTGTTTTAGTTCTCATATTTCATGAATGATTAATATTTGATTAATCTTACAATTTAATTTAATATTGATTATTCTATCGCTATTCATGAATTTAGTGATCCGTAATTGTCATGACTGATTGGTACAAGTAACAAATATGTTATTTATGAATTTCCATATTTAACTTATGATAAATAAGAAAACTAAGTTGAATAGTTGCAACTATCTCGATTATTTAATTTAGGGCTAGTCTTTTTCATGAAGCTTATTGCTATCATTTATTTGACACGAAATATTATCACACCCAGTCAATAGATGATAAGTTTTAGTTTGGATGCTGATTTTAAACCAATTAATTTAGAAAAAATTGAGACTTATTACTGCTATCCTAATTTGTTTCAGACTAAACTATCCTAATATGTTTCAAACTAACTACTTGAATCGTTAAAATATTCTTTATGGACCAATGATCAATGTTACAATTAGATGTGATCTTTTCCTTAAATCGGAGTTTAGTAATCTTGACTTTTTCATTTTTAAATTTAATTTGTCTTAATTTTAGTTAATTATTTATTTAATCAGAAACCTTCCTTTAAGTTTATTGCTTGAAATTAAGAAACTAGTGTTTAGTTCTCTAGGGATTCAACCTGGTTCCACAACTACTACGAAAAGTTTAAAGAATCAGAATTATTTTGGGGGCTTCGACAACCCGACCACTATGCCCCAAAAACCCACAATTCTCTAACCAAAAAAAGATCGAGGATACAGTGGCTAAAGGATGAGGATAGAAACATAAGCTACTTCCATAATGTGATCCTAATTAAAAGAAACATCAACAAGATAGGTTTATTAATAGACATTGATGGGATATCTTATAACAAACAATTTGATTTGAAAAGAATCATTTTTATCCACATAAAGACTATAAGAGGCAAACCAATTGAGTGTAGGTGCTCTAAACATTCATATCAACTTTAATTAATCCAAAACAAACTGAGTGGCTCTCTAATCTATTCAAGAGAGGAGATATAAAAATAAATTTTTATACTTGAAGCCCAACTAGGGTCCTACGCATGATGGACTTGATGCTATTTTTTTCTTTAAAAAAATATGACAGTTGGTTGAAGATCTGGTCTCAAAGGCAATACTAAAACTACTCACCAACCAAAAATGCTCAAAGAAGTGGGAAAAAATATTTGTTTGTCTCATTCTGAAAAAGTCAAACCTTTAACATTGCCATACCTTACTATAATGTATTTTATAAGATAATTTCAAGATGATAGGAGCTAGAATAAAAGTTACCCTCATCTTAATCATCAATCTAAGTTAGGGAGCATTCATTCAAGGGAGGAGCATAGGAGATAAAATTCTTAGAATAAAAATTACCCTCACCTTAATCATTAATCTAAGTATTTGTAGCACTATACTGATGGAACGAGAATCTACAACAATAACATAAAATCATCTGTTGGACCCCAAACTTTTGGTAAAAATTAGAAATATTATAATGTTTTTAAATGAGTGTTTTTGAATATGAAGTGTGTTATACTTGTAATTGTGCCTTAAGAAAAATTAATGAGAAAAGAATTTATTAGTTTTGATGATTTCGAAAATTGAGTAAATTTGTATGAGTTATGAGAGTAAAGTGAATGAGTTCTTTGAAATGAAGTGAAAATTAAGAAATAAAGAGTGAAAATGTGAAAATTTGGAGAATTAAGAAAAGTTTGACTTTTTG
>JAOTBA010000005.1:18657356-18667443 GCA_025629845.1 Erythroxylum squamatum | reverse complement strand
CATGCTTTGAAACAAACACCTTTTGTTCCTCAGCAAGGTAGAATTGATATCCTACGAACAAACACTTGTCAGATTTTGCATCAAGTTTATCTGACTTTATCCGCTTCACTTAAGCAGGACAACCCCAAACTTTCAAATGAGAAAGAAAGGATTTTTGTTAGTCCACATCTCATATGGAGTAACACTATTAACCCACAGGTGGTAGTTTCATGCGAGTTGATAGTTGCACTCTTATCACTTTTATGTGGAGGTCTGGTTGCATGTGTTATATATTCAGCTCACAAACGTTTCATAATATGTGTAATCGGTTTCTTAATAAAGATACTATTTTAAGGCTTTAAGTATCGTTGTTATCCTGCATTTGTGATGATCTTTTCATTGTCATTTTGATGTCACCTTTTCTATCAATAACAACAGTGTCACCATTGAAACCTTAACTAATTTCAATTTAAAAAAAAGGTGGAAGCGATAGAGATGACAACTATTAATTTGGCCATGACTAGGGATAGGCCATCCTTGCCTACATCCCTCAGCTCAAAAGATGATAATAAAGAATATGCAGCCTGGGATTGGTCAAATAGATTGTGTTATATGACCATTAAAAGATCCAATCCTGAAACATCTACTGAGTGGACTACCGGACACTAACATAGTGAAGGAGTTTTTGGATAATGTTTCCCATAGGTATAAAGTTTTGTCCAATGTTGAGATTAGTACCTTGTGTAAAGAAATATTCTTCATGAGGTATATTGGGGAAGGGGGAGTATAGGACTACATCATCATGATAGTCCACCTCTAGAGCAAGCTAAAGGCCCTAGAGATTCCAATTCATGTTGTGATGATAGTGCATTAAGTTCTAAATACGCTCCCACCAGAGTTTGGTATGCTGGTCACTTCTTATATTTCGCAGGATAAGGCTTGGGATATCAATGCCTTGATTTCTTGATGTGTTACAGAGGAGGAGAAACTGAAGAACACTTCTTATACTGCTTTGTTTATGGCCAAAGGAAGGGAAAGGCCAAGCCCTAAAAGTTCAAAGGTAAGAAATCCAAAACCTCTCTGCATTTATAGTCTGGTCAGTTTAGTATTGCAAGGGTTCACAAGATTTCAAGAATATGTAGTTCTTATTCTGTAAGAAGAAGGGGCATAAGAAGTTTGACTACCAGAAATATAAAGTCTGGAAAGTCAAACATGAATTGTTAAGCAACTCCTTGGCTTAGATGATTCATAAATCCAATATTGCTATAGCCACATCCAATTTTTAGTAGCTAGATAGTGGAGCATCTAATCATGTTGCTTCCATAATGCAGGGGTTTAGATCCAGGAGAAAGCTAACTAAAGGGGAGGAGAAACTGATGGTTGGAAATAATGAAGAAGTTAGTGTTTTGTATATAGGGGATGTATGTTTAAACCTCGATAAGGGGTATGTGCTTGTATTATGCGACACATTTTATATATCATCTTTTAGATGAAATCTAGTCTTTGTATCAATGTTAAACAAAGAAGGTTATCATTTTTTCATTGATACTTCAGTTGTAAATTTATCTTTTAATGCAAAACATATTAGAACAACCTTCTTGTCATATGGATTATATAAAATGTGTCTTACCCCTCATGAAATGTATGCTTCTTCATATATTGCTGAACTTGTCACCCGAAAGAGACCTCTAATAAAGGAAACATCAAACATGATGTGGCATAAACACTTAGGCCATATTTCGAAAGATAAAGTTTTTAGATCGATAAAGGAAAGCATTCTCCCAACTTTAGATTTTGATGCTCTGGAAAAATGTGTTGATTGTTGCAGAGGCAATTTGACGAAAATAAAGAAAAAGGGGTCAACTTGAGCATCTGACTTATTGGATCTGATACATACGGATATTAGTAGACCTTATACAACTACATTATATAATTCTAAATATTTTCTAACATTTATTGATGATTATTCCCGTTATAGTTATGTGTTCTTGCTTAAGAAAAATTCTAAAGTTCTTTATAAATTCAAGATCTTTAAGACTGAGGTTGAGAACTAATTGAAAAAATCCATCAAGATTGTCAGATTTGACTGTGGAGGAGAGTATTATGGCAAATATGATGTTTCAAGACAAGAAAAAGGTTTGTTTGCCAGATATGTTGAATCAATTAGAATAGTCACTTAGTTTACTATACCAGGTAGTCCTGACCAAAATGGTATGGCCAAAAGGCATAATCGCACCCTAAAGGACATAATGAGGTCAATGTTGAGTAGAACTAACCTACCTAATTACCTTTGGGGTGAACCCATAAAGACAATATTGTATATACTGAATAGAGTGCTGAGCAAGTCAGTGCTAAAGACGCCTTTTGAGATCTTGAAAGGGTGGAAGCCTAGCTTTTCACACATTAGTATATGGGGTTGTCCTACTATGATATGCTTGTATAATCCTTATGAAATCAAATTGCATGCTCATTCTGCTCATTGCTATTTAGTTGGATACCTAGACCACTCTAAAGGCTATATATTTTATTGTAGAGAAGGGGGCTAGAATAGTTGAATAACAAATAGATAAGTTTTTGGAATACGATGTCTTTGATGAGGGTGGGCCGTCTTACCCTTCGGGAGATAGCAAGACAGATACTAAAGTTATTTCATATACGCCACTCATACATTCAGGTCCAGTGGATTAAAGTCTTAGTACTGTACTTGTACTGGAACATGAACCCATACTTGTACAAATGAGGTTCCCAGGGTACAAGAACTAATGGAGTTACAAAGATCCACTAGAGTGAGACGACCTACTATCCCATTTGATTACTTAGTCTATTTTGGTGAATAAGACTATAACATTGGACATGTTGTGGATCCAATTACTTTTATAGAAGTTGTGTCTAGATCCCATGTAGATTTGTGGTGGGATGCAATCCATGAAACATAACAAAGTGTGAGAGCTAGTTGATTTGCCTTAACATTGCAAACCATCAATTGTAAATGGTTGTTTAAGACCAAGAAGGACACTCAAGGTAAAGTTGAGCAATTTAAGGCTCGATTGGTTTCTAAAGGGTTCACTCAAAGAGAAGGGGTTGACTTTAATATGACCCTCTCTCCTATATCCTCTGAGGATGCATTTAGAGTGATTATGGAAATAGTAACTCATTATTGTATGGAGCTACACCAGATGGGTGTTAAAATCACTTTCCTAAATGGTGACCTTTTTGAAGAGGTCTATATGGAGCAACCTAAAGGATTTCAGGATCAAGAAGGGACTGAAAAGGTTTGCAAACTGAGAAAATTGATATACGGTTCGAAACAGGCTTCCAGACAGCGGCACCTAAAGTTTGATGAGTTTTTGACCTCTTTCAGCTTCGTAGAGAGCAAAGCTGAAAGATGTTTGTACTACAAGGTCAAGGGGAGCAAAGTTGTCTTGCTATTATTATATATGGATGATATATTGCTCGCATCAATTGACTTAACCATGTTGCATGAGGTCAAACAACTTTTGTCTAAGCATTTTGACATGAAGGATCTTAGTGAAGCAACTTTTATCCTAGGTATTCAGATTCACCGGGACAGATCTTAATACTCTTTAGGCCTCTCATAGAGTGCAGACATTGAGTGTGTATTACAAAGGTTTAAAATGGATGCTTGTAAACCTGTCGTAGCACCAATCTCTCATGGTGAGAGATTATCTTCGGCACAGTGTCCAAACAATGATGTCGAGAGAGAGGCTATGAAGAATGTTCCATATTCTGGTGTAGTTGATAGCTTGATGTATACCCAAGTGTTTACTAGGCTGGAAACTGCATTTTTTGTTGGATTGCTAGGTTGATATCTAGCTAACCTAGAGATAAACTGTTGGAATGCAATTAAACGAGTGTTGAGGTACTTAAAGGGAACCAAGGATTATATGCTGACATACATAAGGGCCAATAATCTAGACCTCGTAGGGTAAACAGATTTCAATTTTGCTCTGTGTCCAGATGATAGAAAGTCCACTTCAGGTAACATTTTCATATTAGCAAATGTTGTAGTATTGTGGAAGAGTGTCAAGTAGACACTAGTGACTTCCTCAACAATGCATGTAGAGTTTGTAGCATGTTATTGATATGATCTCATCTTGCTATATTATTTGATATTATCTCATTTATTTTGGATTTATTTTGATGCTAAAATATGAAAATTAATGTTTGTTTTGTTTTAGAAGATGAAACATGGAGATTACATTAAATTGGGACTTTATTGATGATAATCACAAATCTTGGATAAAGTGAAGAGATTGTTGCAGTGGATAAGGCTGATCACTTGAAGAGTTGGACTTTAACTGGGAAACTTCCTCTTATCCCTATCATGTAGGAGCTTGATTTTGAATTCGTTTTAGATAGACATCTTTAAAAGTTAGTTAAATTAAGATTAGATTAGAAAATTCTATAAAGGGGCATTCATCACAACAGAAAAAGGTTATCTTTTCTTACGTTTTTAGCAATTCTTTATCTTTCTTCTATTTTTGTTATTGGAGCGAAAGCCATGTGTAACTAAACTCAATCATTTTGATTCAAGGGATTCAATACTCTAATTATAACCTTGTGAGGTTTTGTGTTCTCAACTTTTTATTCATGTTTTAATTCAAGTATTTCTTGTTTTGAGTTTTCATATTTCATGAATGATTAATATTCGATTAATTTGACAATTTGATTTAATATTGATTATTCTATCGCTATCCAGGAATTCAATGATTCGTAATTGTCATGAAGGAATGGTACAAGTGGCAAATAGGTTATTTATGAAATTGCATATTTAACTTGTAATAAACAAGAAAAATAAATTGAATAGTTGCACCTATCTCAATTATTTAATTTAGGTATTTTCACGGAGTTTATTGCTATAATTTATTTGATATGGAATGCTATCACACCTAGTTAATAGATGATAAGTTTTGGTTTGGATGTTGGGTTTGAACTAATTAATTCAGGAAAATTTGAGACTTATTACGACTATCCTAATATGTTTCGGACTAACTGATTGAATCGTGAAAAATATTCTTTTTATACCAATGATCAATGTTACAATTAGATGAGATCTTTCCCTTGAATTTGAGTTTGGTAATCTTGACTTTCTCATATTTAAATTCAGTCGATTTAATTTGTTTTCGTATCAATTTTAGTTAATTAGTTTCTTAATTAAACCCCTTTTATTTTATTACTTGAAATTAAGAAACTAGTGTTTAGTTCTCTAGGGATTCGACCTGGTTCTATAACTACTACAAAAGTCTGGAGAATCAGAATTATTTTAGGGGCTTCAATAACCCGACCAAAATTTGGCGCCACTGTCGAGAAACTATTTCAAGTTTCTTACTTTCTTTGCATTTTTAATTTACAATTACTGTTAACCTCTTATCTTATATGACTTATGCTTCTCATACAAGTAAATTGCAATATAATTCAGAAATTGAGAAGACAGTGTGTCATTTGAGAATAGAGACTAAGCAAGGAAGCGGTCATTCACCTTCACACGTGAAAGTTGAAGTAGATCTAACAATTGGTGAATACTCTAATTTTCAAGAAGCGGACGAAAAGATGGTAAATCTTAACCCTAGAACGTTGAGGGAGTTAGCAATACCGAATTGGAATCAACAACCTTTAGCATTCAATTTCCAGATGTTGAGGTAGATTTCAAATTTAAATCTGGTTTGATTCACTTACTGTCTATTTTTCGTGATCTTGTAGGTGAAGATCCACTTAAACACCTAAAAGAATTTCATGTTATTTGCCCTAGAATGAAGCCACAAGGGGTGATGTAAGAACATTAATCTTAGGGCCTTTCTGTTCTCATTGAAAGATAAGGCAAAAGATTGGCTATATTGTCTTCCACCTGACTCAGTAACAATATGGAACAATATGAAAAGAATGTTTATGGAGAAGTTCTTTCTTGCATTAAGAGCAGCAAATATTAGAAAGGAGATATGTGAGATAAGACAAATTACAGGAGAAACATTATATGAATATTGGGAAAGGTTTAAGGAGCTATGTGCCAGTTGTCCACATCATCAAATTCTCGATCAACTTCTGTTTCAATAACTTTATAAAGGACTATTGCTAATGGATCAAATTATGGTCGATGCAGCTAGTGGAGGAGCTCTGGTAGGCAAAACACTTGAGGCAGCCAGAAAATTGATATCAATTATGGCCGAAAATTCTTAACAAGGATGGATGAAGCTATTAAGCATGTGAATGAGGTAAGTAACATGCACCTTGAGGATAAAATTTTTGAATCACTTTAGTTCGTCAAATGGTTGTAGGTTAATTGCAATTGGAAAGATTGTGCAGAATATGCTAATTCTCTATACATCCTACGGATATGTGCCCTACATTACAACAAGACTCTCTTTAAGCAGCTAACACAATAGGGGCCTTTCCTAGTCAACCTTAATGAAAGTATGACCCTTATTCCAATTACTACAATCCAGGATGGAGGGATCATCCAAACTTGAGCTATAGAAATCAAGGAGGCTAACAACGATATCAATCACACTTTTAAACAACCTCAAGCTCCTACATATACTCAACCTTAATCTTCAAATTCAGGTATGTCTTTAGATGAAATTGTTAAGGCGTTTGCTAAATGCTCAACAATTTCAACAGGAAACAAGGGCAAGCCTTCAAAACTTGGGAAATCATATCACTTAATTGGCCACCTAAGTAAGTAAATTAGAAGCGAAAGTATCGAGAAAATTACCTTCCCAAATAGTGGTGAATCCTAAGGAGAAAGTGAGTGCAATGACTTTGAGAAGTGGTAAGGAAATTCAATCTGAAACTTCTTTACCAATGGAGATAGAAAAGCACGATGATGGAGAAAAAAAGGATGAACTTCCAACTCAAGAATCAACAAAGGTAAAAAATGATTCATCTTCATCAATATCAGTTAATGCACATTTACCTCCTTTTCCTAGTAGATTGGCTAAACCAAAAGATGATGGATATGAAAGAGAGATCTTAGAAACTTTCAAAATGGTGAAATCAATTACCACTTCTGAAAGCCATCAAGCAAGTTCTGAAATATGCAAAATTCTTAAAGGAGTTGTGCACAAATAAAAGGAAGCTGAAGGACAAGGAGAGAATAATTTTTGGTAAGAATGTATCAGTTGTGATAAATAGGAAATTACTGGAAAAATGTAAAGATCCAGGTATGTTTAGACTTTCGTATGTTATTGGTAATAAAAAAATTGAGCATGCTATACTAGACTTAGGTACATCTATTAATGTCATGCCATACTCAATTTATCGACCTTTAGGTAAAAATTCTTTGCAAGAAACTAATGTGATTATCTAACTAGTTGATCGTTCGTATGTGCTTCCTACTGGAGTTATTGAGGATGTTTTAGTCCAAGTTAATGATTTGGTATTTCCAGTGGATTTTTACATCTTGAAAATGGATGGAGATAGTGTTGAAAACTTAGCTTCGATTTTATTGGGTAGTCTATTTATGAAGATGGCTAAGACGATAATCGATGTACACGAGGGTACTCTTTCCATAGAGTTTGATGGAGAAATAGTAAAGTTCAATATTTCTGAAGCAATAAAGTATCCGAATGATTTTCAATCCATTTATCATATGGATATTATGGATTCATTTGTGCAGGATATGTTTAAAGAAGAGAGTGATGAAGATAAATTGGAGTGTAAGGTTAAATTTGAAGTGAACGAGCAAATTGATGAAACTTGTGAAGTTGTAGAATCATTGTCAGTAATGCTAATAGATTCGGAAACTTTAAATGATGAACTTACTGTAACTCACAATCTTACTTTCTGTTTTGCAAGCTCCAAGGATAGAAATAAAGGTGTTACTTCATCGCCTAAAGTATGCCGATTTAGATGATGGAAAGTCATTACCCATAATCATTTTAAAAATGTTGACTAAAGAGCAAGAGTAAGGGCTAGTGGCACTACTTAAAGAATACGAAACTGCAATTACATAGAAGTTTAGGAAGAACCGGCCACATTGAGCATAACGGCGTTAAACAATTGTGCTTTTCTAGAGGCAACCCAAAATATGATTGTCTTATTTTATTTTATTTTGTTTTAGTTATATATAACTGCATTTGATTGCTTTTAAAAAATAAATTTATTAGCCTAAAGGAAAAAGGAGGTCTTAAAATTTCAGACTACAAAATCTCATAAGGCGAGACCTTGCCTTATGTAATTTAGTGCTTTGGAGTGAAGACCTTAAAATTCTAGACTACTAAATCTCATAAGGCGAGATCTCACCTTATGTGATTTGGTGTTCTGAATTTTTTTTCTTTTCTCATTTAATTTTTTACTTTTTTATTTACTTAAATATTTTTACTTAAAAAAAACTAAAAAACCAAATCTACTTGTTTGTCCTTGCAGGAAATTAAAAGAAAATTTCCAACCATAAGTAGCCCTCCTCCCAGACAGCATCCCAAAGCTCCACCACAAAAGCACCTTCATGCCCCCACTCATTTTTTAAGTTTTAATTAAATTCTTTTATTTTCATTTTAGTTAAATTTTAATTATTATTATGTTGTTTTTAATCTTTTTCCAAGTAGTTTTTGTTTATCTTGTTCAGTATTATAGGGCATTCTAAAGCTAATACTAAGGCTGTAGGAAAAGGAAAATCACCAATGAATGCTAATTCACACCATCAATCTGAAATTGGTATTAAAAAGAAGCATGCATGGATAATTTCTAGATACTCACAATTCAGGGGAGTCCTCTATTTTGTGCTTTATTCTTCTGATTATCTTCATTGAGTTGTGAGTATCTTATGCATACATTAAGGACAATGTATGATATAGGTGTGGGGGAGTGAGTTTTCATTATGATAAACTTTGGGATTTGTGCTTGGGCTCATGATATGTTGATTCATATATTAATTATTCCTCATTATAACTTCATAATTTTCTAATTGTTGTTTATGAATAATTCTTAAGTTAGGATACATTTTTTTGTTTAAGATCTAATGCATAAGAGAGATAAGCATGATTAGTGTTTTCATAAATTATTTCAAGTATCGCATCGGTTTTGCTGAATGAGAGTGAGTAAGACTTGATGCAATTTTTGACACCTACGTGAGCTTTGAGTTTAAGAGCATTCATCATATATATGATCATATATACCTTTTTGTTGTGTGTTATCAAACATAGCTTGTTCATGTTAGAACTTGCTTTTGAATACATGTTGAGACAACATTTTTTATGAATTTATGTATAAAGATGACGAGGGCATTTAGAATAACCATTTTTGACCTAAATAAGCCTACCTTAATTTTTATCCCTAGAAAAATAATTTGAGTTTTACCCTTTCTTTTCTTGTATAATAACCTTGTTATAAGCCCAATTTACCCTTTTTGTTGTTGATATCCTTAATAATTTCGAATCCCTAAATTGAAGGAATTGTATTAGCTTATTTGCATAGGATTTTGACTAATCGTGTGAAAAGTAAATTAGATTATTCAAGTTGCATTGTTTTGATTTTTTTAGAATGGAGGAGAATTAAAAAAATAAAATAAAACAAAATCTCCTCTTTAATATTGTTGTTGAAAAGAAAAACAAAAGAAAAAGAAAAAAGGAAAAGAAAAGAAAAAGTGATTGAAAGAGATGTGAGTCAAGTGAAATTTAATTTAATTTAAAACTTATGTGGATAAGTTTGTATTATTCCCTTCAAATTATTTACCCAAAAAGCTTCATCTTGTCATACCTTACCTAAGCCACAGTACAACTATTATAAAGTCCCTTTGATTTATGCAGTAGTTTCATTATTGTTTAGTGGTGGAGATATGATTCTTGAGCAAGCTTATGGAAATAACTCACTTTATTTTGATTTGAGAGATTAATAAACCCTAAACATTTTGAGCTATAGAGTGAAATCCTTGTGAGGGTGTCAGGTCTTGTTCATTTGATTTTGATGGAATTGATGAAATGCTATGTTTAACAATGGAGTGCGTATTCTCTTGATTGTTATTTTATCTTAATCGTTAAATGGGAATTTGTTAGTAGTGTGCCCTAGGCCAATGGATATATGTGATTCATGTATTAACATTATGACTTGTTAATAATATATTATGAGGTATTCCTTTCATATATGCATGTATGTC
>JAOTBA010000005.1:18642971-18657256 GCA_025629845.1 Erythroxylum squamatum | reverse complement strand
TATTTAATTAGAATTATTTGTAATTCTAATTAAAATTTAATTGAAATTAGAATTTAATTTCAATTAAATTACTAAAACGTCCAAAGCTTATTATAAATAGGCTTAAACTCTACGGAGCTAACACTTCTTACTTAATCCTCTCTATAAGAGTTACAAAGTTCTCTCAACTTATTTTGTGGATACCATTAGAGGTCGGATATTTGTGCGGCTACGGTGGTTGAGACGGATTGATTCAGAAACGGTTCGAGGGTTACAACAAAATAAAGATCAAGCTTCGGAATAAGGTACGAATTAAATTTCTGCTTTATTATAATTTATGTTAATCATTTTATTGAATTAAATAGATCTTGGTTTTTGACAAATCAAAAGTCACCAAAGTTTCGTGATTATTCCGTTGCGGTCGGGTTCAGATCCCGACCCGATTTTCCAACACACATATTAAAAATAATAATATTCTAAAGAAATGTCATGTATATTGGCTCAAACCATTGGGTCTTCAAGTTTCAAACTTGGTTTCTAGGATTAAAAAAGTAGGGGTTAAGAAGAGTCTAAGAACCATGGTCCATTCTCGAGTATTCTTTGAGCAATAGCCATTGAACTGAATTTGAATAGAAATGTATCATGGTCATTTAATAGTACCGCTTGTAACCTATAGATTTTCCCTTGTTTTACAACCTAAGTGTTTAGGTCTGGAAGGAGGGTCTTCTATCTATAAAGAATTTCAGATGAGGGGAGTCGGACATTATTGACTGCAGATAGGTATTGCACGACGGTTAAGAAGCATAAGAAAGGAAGAGTTGCAGAGGTTGATAGTATAGACGAGAAGAAGCTGGGTAGGAGGATTAAGAGTTGGAGGAGGAAGACTAGAAGAAGTTGGATGGAAAGTTTAAGAATGAGGGAGACAATGTTACGTTTGTAGAGATTGTGTTTGGGGAGGGGTTGCATCGAGTGGAGTAGGACTCGGAGAATAGTTGACACTTTTCCTCCCTATACAAAATTTCAAGCTGAAAAAATGGATTATTGTTTCGATCTCTAATTACCCATCGAATTGTTGGGCATCCGAAACCAAAAGTCTTTTAATAATTTCATAAAAATATTATATACATATTATAGAAATAAAGAGACCTTAACTACAAATAGCTGATTCTTTTTATGCATATTACATTTTAGAGTTAATTATAAAAAATCTCAATCTTTTATCAATTTTGCAATTATAACTTGAATTTTAAAAACTGACAATAAAATGCTCAAATTTTTTTTTTTTTAATTCTAACCTGAACTTTAAAAGTAGCAATAAAATGTTTAAACTTTTTTTTCAATTTTAGCCCGATGTTAGTATCTACGTTAAGTTTGCTAACGTAGCTTGCCACGTGTTTCAAAAAATCTAACTATTAATACACATCAATCAAAATTAACACAACAATTGAAAATTAATGAAATAGCGTCATTATTAAAAATGAAATCCTTAAATCAGGTTACGCAGTCTCAATCTTTCATTATCTGTTTGTTCTCTTGATGAACTCAACCTTTTATTTTCTATTTGTTTTTTGATGTCCCAAATTACTCTTGCATTGTAGCGTACTGCTATTTATTTTCAGTTTGTTTCCTAATATCTTTAGCGTGAGGGCGTTGAGGCTGCGTAATCTGAAAATCAAAAAGTAAGGGCATCAAAAGAATAAATTGAAAATGAAAGAGAAAACTGAAATTAAAGTATAAAGTCGTCAAGGCTTCGTAATCTGATTTAGATCATTTTAAAACAACGACGTTGTTTTAATTACGTGATTAAATGGTGTCATTTTATTAATCTTTATTTGTTGTGTTAATTTTGGCTGATATATGTTAATAGTTAGGGTTTCTAGAATATGTGGCTAGTCACTTCAATTTAACGGAGACAATAACGTCAGGTAAGAATTGAAAAAATTAAAAAATTAAAAATTTTATTATTATTTTTTAAAGTTCGAGTTAAAATTAAAAAAAATTAAAAAATTAAAAATTTTATTATTATTTTTTAAAGTTCAAACCATAATTATAAAATTGGGAAAAGTTAAAATTGTTTTTAATATTTAACCCTATATTTTAAGTCTGTGTCTCTCTCTCCAAGTAAAATCAGCCACCTATATGCATTCGGCCCAGCCAATACCTCTGTTCCTACGAAGTAAATAAATAAAACGAAAAAAAGATAAACCAATCAATATTTCTTGTGTTTGTTTGTGTCCGTACTAAAATAAACAGCAAAAACCAACCAATTCAGATTCTGTGTTTTGGGGCTTTATGAGGGAAACCGATAAATCGCTGCCTCCTCCTCCTTCTCCTCCATTATTTGCTTTAGCAGAGGGTTTGGATTTGCCGGCGTTTCGGTACATTCTTCTCCGTTAACGAGCAATGCCTGAATCGTCCGAGGTCTCTTTATCTCTTCTCATCCATCCTAGTTCCCTTTGTTTTTTTTGTTTTTAATTTTGGGGTTAACGAATGAATGTTATGAGATGATAATTTTATCTAGAGAACCAGTTTCTATGGTGTTTGACTTCGTTCGCGAAGAACTGAATTGGTAACATCCATTCATATAATTGCACACAACCTATTGAAATTGTTGAACTTTCTCTGATGGAAAAAAGAACACACCTTTCTTGATATTCTTTTTAGATATTTTTCCTGTTAATGTTTTATTGATCTACCACAAATTTGATATGTCCTGTTATCATTGTTCCTTTGGTTGCTGGGGATGTGTGTTGCTGTTTCTGTCTCACGTTCAAATTAATTCCTCCGACTGTTTTAGAATAAAGGCTGTTTTTTTATTATTATAAATGTGTTTACTTATGCTTCATTTAATTTTGAATAAAATGACTTGCTTTCATTTTTTAAGAAACAAAAACTAACTTGCTGGTTTTTCTTACATTCGTCTCATAAGTCATTGTTTCCGCACCTGTATGGACAGCTTGTGACGACCGTAGTGGAGGATTATGAAGCAACTTGTTGGGGTTGTGGGGTGCGCCTTGTTATTCCATCATACTCAACTGTTTTCAAGTGTGGCTGGTGTGGAGCAGTAACCAAGCAAAATGAACAAAAGTCTGATAACTATTACTTATGGTGGAGACAGATCCGTGACCGGTGTTTTGTATGTGTTCTTCTTGGCTTCATGCTTTTTGTGATATGTATGTCGCCACATTCTCTCTTTCTCTCTGCCAATGCATAGTTGTATGTCTATGCTATTTTCGTGTGATTCCTACCTTTTGGCATCTTGAGTGGGCCGTAACATTGCAAATTTCCCCTTTTTCACCATTAAAACCTTGAAGATTTCAAACATGATTTTGATAGTGATAATAAGATTCGATGGAAACGGTAAGGACTGATTCTATAAATGACAATAACAAGTTGTTAAAATAACTCGATTGAAGTGCTATCTTTATATAACACACACACACACACACACACTCAATCACACACATGCATGCAAGCACTCAAACACACAGAGTCTTTCTTTCTCTTTAGCAAATGACTGAAAGAAATGTTATTGTAATACTGATATTTTTGACACTTCTGAAGTCAAGTTTCAACGCCTTTTTCATTTTCAGTTTCTTCTTCGTTCTTCTCAACTTTGTCTTCCTTCTATTTCTCTTTATATTATACATTCATTTCATTTTTCACCTGCAAAACCCCCTTTTTCTTTTGCTGCATTTTGCTACTTGCAGAACCTAGTGTGTACAGTCATGGAGAAACTTGTCTTGTTTCTTTCATTGATTCTTTTCTGTTTCTCTTTCAATTGTTCATGAGATAATCGAAGCAAAGAGATAGGTACATCACTTCTCTCTCAATATTTGATTTATGATTTATGGATGAATCATAGATATTTATTGATGAAAAAGAAAATGTGCGCACCCCTGTACCCCCATTGTGTATGGAAGAAATACACCTAAAACATAGTAAAAAATCACCATAATGGTTTGGAGATTTCAATCATTAAGAAGAAGAAATGTTAGAAAATATTGGTAAAATCTAACATATATGACAGTAAACTCTTTGTCTGTTATCTTCTTAAATCTAACAGTAAATTCTACCTGGTATTCAAATGAATTTTTCCCCCTACTCCCAACTATTGGCTCCATAATGATCTATCATCCTCAATACTCTCACCCATGAGTTTCTTCAAGTGATTCCTTGCCTTACTATAGTTAAATTGAGTCTATATATTTATGTCTTAAGTTTATGGATACGAAGAACAGGAAGTTCTTTTTTGAATTTTGGGCTTCAACTTTGGGAATTCTAATTCTTTCTTTTGTAAAAGTGGCTCTTTTTTGAGTGATTCTTAAATTCTAGAAGTAATTTCTATCAACTTATTGGCAATTATACTTATAGTTTTATATATTTCAAACCTTATGAGTGATTTTGATGTAAAAGAGCTTAAAGTAGAATTGATGCAAAAGAGCTTAAAGTATATAGAAGAAATAAAAGAGAAAAATCAGTCAACCACAAGCCTTAATTTGGTGGGATGAGGATTGAGAATTGAGTTGACATCAAAGATGAAGGCTGAAATTTAGATTATGTTAGGTTTGCTTATTAGATATGAAGTATTCGTAAGTTAAATATGTTATTCTATGTTAGATATGTTATCCTAGTTGTTTAAGACTTATAGAATTCTTATTAGAATAGGATTTAAATTTGTTAGGAACTCTTCCTACTAGAATGAAGGTTCTAAAAATTTCTTTATAAATATGTGTGTTTTGAGCCCTTATCTAGAAAAAGCAATATAAGTTTTTTTTATAAAATTGAGTTTTCAACTAGAAGATGTGATGCTTTTTCTAAGAGTGATTCTTAGACCCAGGAGTGATTCCTAGTTTCCTACCTTCCATTCTCTGCGTTCACCACAAAATTCCAGCAACTAAAATACTAACTTAAAGCATAGTAAACCCTAAAATACTAGCCTAAGAGTAATCATATTTCTAATTTTGTGAGTTTTAGTATTAGTTAATAATTCTTCTATTTGTCGTAGATCAATTTGGTATAGGTATATAGAAGAAATAAAAGAAAAAAATCAGTCAACCACAAGCCTTAATTTGGTGGGATAAATATTGAGAATTAAGTTGACATTAAATATCAGAGCTGAAATTTAGATTGTGTTAGAATTGCTTATTAGATAGGAAGTAGTAGTAAGTTAAATATGTTATTCTATTTTAGATATATTATCTAGTTGTTTAGGACTTTTAAAATTTTTATTAGAATAAGATTTCAATTTATTAGGAACCCTTTCCTACTAGAATAAGGGTTCTAAAAATTTCACTATAAATATGTGTGTATTCAGCCCTTCAAAAAAAAAAAAAAGCTGTATAAAATTTTTCTACAACCTTCAGTTTTCAACTAGAAGGTGTAATGCTTTCTCCTAAGAGTGATTCTTAGAACCTAGTAGTGATTCCTAGTTTCCTACCTTCCATTCTTTGTGTTCACCACAAAATTCCAGCAACTAAAATCCTATATTTTAACATATTTTAAAATACTAGCGTAGTATCAACCTTATTTCTAATTTTGTGAGTTTTAGCTACTAGTTAATAATTCTTCTATTTGTCCTACATTAATTTGGTATCAGAGCTTTAGTTCACGATGATGACACATAATGGAAGGGCATATAGAGGAATATTTGGTGATCAGGAGCGAGATGAAATACTTCTAAGAGTGATAGAAAGATTGGACCTTAATAACCCTCGATCACAAGATGCTCTAAGAATTAGTCCAAAAAACAATATCAGATAACAAACTACACTTGATGATGAGGGCGGAGAAAGTGAAATCCAAGATTAAGAGGCAGACACTAATCAACAACGAATGAGGTTAGGAAATCAATACCTAGCGATAGATCCAAGACAAAGAAACCAACCAGCAGGACTTGGAGAGAGCATGTGAATCTTTAGAGGCCACGATAGAGTTGAAATACACAACAAACTCGATGACATTATTAAGAAAGTTTGTGTTGAAGCTCCTGATTTTGCAGGAAAGATGGATCCACACTTGTTCTTGGACTGGACAACATCAATGGAAGATTTTTTTGATTGGTACCACATGTTAGAAGATCAAAAAGTTCGATTCACAAAGATGAAGCTAGTTAGACATGCTAAAATCTAGTGGATATCAATAGAGGATAGACGTCGAAAAATAGGCTAGCTACCAATTGTTGATTGGGAAGAGATGAAACTGAAGTTATGGGAAAAATACTTACCATTTCATTATTAGGAAGATCTCCAAGATCAACTCACAACCCTTAGACAAAGGATTATGTTCGTAATTGAGTACATGAAAATATTTAATGAACTTTCTATCCAATGTGAAGGGATGGAGTCAGAATGAGGACTTATATCTCACTAAAAAATGGCTTAAGGGCAGAAATTTGCAAGGAACTGATAAAGCAAAGGATTTACAGTCTTGAAGGTGCATATCACTTGGCTTTAAGAGCAGAACAATACTTAGGACAATAAGTAACTAAAAAGTTTCGAAGTCAAGTTGGGGAGTTTGGTATAAAGAGAACTACGACGGTGCAAAACTTTAGACCAGCATCCAATGCTTCAAAATTTGCACTACAAAACAACTACAAAACTTCTCAAGGAGCTGAACTTAAAGACAGCCATAGTTGAGATTAGGACAAAAGGAGGCAGCAGTGACAAGAAGTCTTCCGATGCAATGAGAGAGGCCACTTTGCTTATGGATGTTCTAATAAAGGTTTGCATATTATGGAAGAAGAAGAAGAGGAAGAATCTGATGAGTATGTGTTTGAGCACGAAGCTAGAGAGGAGTTGGAAGGAGACTTTAGTGATGAACTAGCTAGTCCTACAAATCTTATTGTAATGAGACGTAGACTTACAACCCCTAAAGCGGAAGAACAAGAGGAATGGCTTCGTACTGCTATTTTCTTTACGCAAGTTAGATGTGGAGATAAAGTATGCAAGCTTATCATTGATGGAGGAAGTAGTATGAATGTGGTATCGAATAACATGGTGAAGCAATTGAATTTACTCATGGAGAAACATCCAATTCCCTACAAAGTTTTTTGGATAGGTAATAGTACTATACCAATTTCTCGAAGGTGCTTGGTGTCTTTCAAATTAGGAATATATGAGAACTCTATTTGGTGTGATATCATTCCTATGAAAGTATCTCACATTTTACTTGGGCAACTGTAGCTTAATGATCAAGATGTACTGTCCTTTGAAAAAGCTAACACCTATCAGTTTATGTTTCATGGAAAGAAGATTGTTTTGAAGCCTACGAAGGTAGACAAGTAGAAAAACAAAGAGAAAGTAATAAGACAACCATAAATGCCAAGAAAAAGCCTCTTAATATCCTTAAGGAGAGAGAATTTGCCTGTTAGTAAGGAAAAGCGAATGTTTTAGATCAAGCGAATGTTTTAGATCGAGATTTTGAAATAATCTATTTAGAAATTGAAGCTAGACAAAGAGGCTTAACACTTTCCTTTTGTGATCTACGATGACTATCTTTTCAAAGGAAGTTGACTTTGCCTAGCTAATACTTTTATAAGGGAGTATGTGATTTGGGAATTACATGCAGGAGGAGCAGGAGGGCATTTTGGAAGAGATAAAACCATCACAATTGTTGAAGATCGCTTTTATTGGCCCTCTTTAAAGCGGGACGTGTCTAAGGTCATACGGTGATGTCAAACATGTCAATTAGCTGAAGGAAGGAAACAAAATTTTGGATTATACACATCACTGCTCGTGTGTCATGAATCATGACAGGACATAAGTATGGATTTTGTCTTAGGAATTCCTAAAATCATAAGAGGTTATGATTCTATTTTTGTGGTGGTAGATAGGTTTTCCAAGATGGGTCATTTCATTCCATGTTCCAAGACTTGTGAGGCTATCCATATTGCTAAAATTCATTTACATCTCCATGGATTACCATTAACCTTCGTCTCTAATCGTGATGTAAAGTTTATGAGTTATTTTTGGAGAACTCTGTGGAAAATATTGAACACTAAGTTTCAATTTTCAAGTTCTTTCAATCCTCGAACCGATGGGCAAACAGAGGTGGTTAATAGAAGCTTGGGGTGTTAAGATACTTGGTTGGAGACAATGTGAAAAGTTGGGACCTATTTCTCCTTATGACAATAGCTGCATAGAACAGAAGTGAGTATAAATAGGTTTACTGGTAAGAGCCCTTTTGAGATAGCCTTAAGAGTTCAACCAAGGAAGCCTATTGACATGTTAAGATATTTGGTTGGAGACAATATGAAAAATTGGGACCTATTTCTCCTTATGACAAAAGCTGCATACAAACAGAGGTGGTGAATATAAATAGGTTTACCGGTAAGAGCCCTTTTGAGATAGTCTTAAGAGTTTAACCAAGGAAGCCTATTGATCTGGTTTCTTTACCATGAAAAACACAAGTTAGTATTGAAGCTGAAGGTTTTGCACAGTACATGAGGGACATCTTTGATGAGATACGATGAAAGATAATAATTGACAACTTGTCTTATAAAAAACATATTGTCAACATCATTGATTGGTGGAATTCAATGAAGGGGATATGGTGATTGTTAGGATTCATCCAGAGTGTTTTCAAAAAGGGAAATATAAGAAACTACATTCACGAAATGTTGAACCTTATAAGATCATCAAGAAGATAAGTGTTAATGCTTATGTTTTGGAATTATTAAGTGACATGGGAATAAGTCCTATCTTTAATGTTGCGGACTTAACTATTTATCATGGACAAGATGAGCAATCCCCTACTGCAGCTGTAAGAATTCCAACCATTCCTCATCTTAAAGAGGAAATAGAGGATGTTTTTGATGAACAAATTGTAGCCCCAAAAGATGCAGGATATTTAACAATTTCTTGTCGAGTAGAAAGAAGACCAATTTCTGATTGTACTTGGATTATAGAATCAAAATTTCAAAAGTTGAATTCAGGCTTATATGATCATTATTTTTCACATTCTACGTCGAGGATGAATTTAGACAAGCGGGATATAATTGATGCAAAAGAGCTCAAAGTATAAAGAAGAAATAAAAGAGAAAAATTTAGTCAACCACAAGCCTTAAGTTGGTGGGATGAGGATTGAGAATTGAGTTGACATTAAAAATAAGGGCTAAAATTTAGGTTGTGTTAGGATTCCTTATTAGATAGGAAGTAGTAGTAAGTTAAATATGTTATTCTATTTTAGATATGTTATCTTAGTTGTTTAGGATTTATAGAATTTTTATTAGAATAAGATTTAAATTTGTTAGGAACCCTTTCTTACTAGAATAAGGGTTCTAAAATTTTTCTATAAATATGCGTGCATTTAGCCCTTCAAGAAAAAACAATTTGAAATTTTTCTACAAATTTGGGTTTTCAACTAGAATATGTAACACTTATTTTTAAGAGTGATTCTTATACCCTAGGAGTGATTCTTAGTTTCCTTTTGTGTTCACTACAAAATTCCAGCAACCAAAATCCTAACTTCCAGCATATTAAATCCTAAAATACTAGCCTAATATTAGCTATATTTCTAATTTTGTGAATTTTAGCTACTAGTTAATAATTCTTCTATTCATCCTGCATCAAATTCATAAGCCTATCCTTTTATTTTTAATTCATAGACCTAGTACTGCTGGTGATAGTTGCAAGAAATATGCATTGAAGTTCTTGATTTTGTGGGCAAACTAGATCCACAATTATTATTAGATAGTACAACACAAATGGAAGAGTATTTTGATTGATAAAACATGTCGGTACATAGCTAAGTTTTACACATGGCAAAGAAAGAAGGGGAGATAGATTTTAAGCTGTGTAGATTAATGGAGACATACTTAGAGGAGGTTTAGATTTTGAGCTGTGTAGATTAATGGAGACATACTTAGAGCAGGCAACTTCTGAAGATGATAACGATGGTACCATAAATCCCAAAAGAGAAAAACCTATATGATAATGATTAACCGTTCAGGTTATTGTCATCAGGCTAGGGAGAGTGATGGAGCACAGGAACTAGATTGGGTTCCATGTTTCTTGTGGTTATTTTTTTAAGGAGTCTCATTAAAGTAGGTTTTTCCAGTTGCATATTTTACTAGTGAAATTTCTTTTTCCTTCTCAGAAACAAAATTTGAGGTTTTTTATCTTGGTAAAAAACAATGCTTGATTCCTTCCATTATGAGGATTTAGTGGCCAAGTCTATATATTTGTTTGTTTAGTTTATGAATGCAAAGAAGAGAGTTTAATTGTCTTCAATTTTTGAATTTTAGCTTTGATTTTTTATGGTACATTCAGTTTAAGAGTGATTCCTAATTGAGAAGAGATTTCAAGGAACATGTTACTGCTGGATACTATTAGTTCTATTTTTGTCAAAGACTAAGAATGATTGTTGGTTTTTGTTATCAACTCTAAGAGTCTCCTACTATTATCTTTTTTTAAATTGCTTATTCTTGAATTCCAATACCCTAAATTGCAGTTATGAATTTCGATTGAATACTGTTTAGATCTCTTGTTCTGCTTCACACCAATTTCTTTGAAACAAATAAACCATTAGTATAACATGATTTGTTCCTAAAATTCACTTTTAGGGTTCAGGAATCACTCCTATGTGAAAGATTTTCACTTAGAAAGCATCATAATTCTCCAAAATTTTAGAATTAAGAAAAAAAACTCTTTATCTTTTACTAATAAATTGAACATGTACAGATATGTAGACTGGCTCTCTTAATCCTAATCAGGCAAGTGGTCAAACTCTCAAAATAAACCTATTCTGGTTTGCCACCAAAAAGGAAAAGGAAATTAGAGTGTTAAAGAAACTAACTAGGAATATCTATTTTAATGAAACCCTTAAAAAGCAAAAATTTACTAGTAATGAACCTAGCACCTGAACGTTTCTAGTTATTGTCACACACATATAAGATGATTATGATTACTTCCGAAGGGTGGGGTAATATTATTTTTCTAGTTATTGTCACACACATGTAAGTTGATTATGATTACTTCCGAAGGGTGGGGTAATATTGTTATCTTATACTTATTTCCTTCTTAATAACTAAAAGTGGAAATATATATTCTTTTATGGTGCAAATTAGACTCCATTAGGTTAGGTGCTCTATAGAGAGTTGCAGTTGAAACTTATGGTACATTGATAAGCTGGGGCTCATTATCCCCATCTTTGAAGAAAAGTTCCCTTGTCACTTAATTTTGGGGAGATTTGAAAACATAATCTTTCATGTTTATCTCATAGAAGTGGGCCCAAATATTGCTTGCATTACATGTGTAAAGAATGGTTTGGAAGATATTTGTTTATTTTCTAAGAAATTTGGAAGGTTATTAGAATATCTTGAGTTTGATGGAATTGGATCTATGATGAGATGATTTTATTTATTCACTCTCTTAATTCTACATATTCTGATTGGTGAGACATCCTTCACTGTTTTCATTCTTGATGGTTAGGAATACATACATGAGATTTTCTTGGCTATTTTCTCTTCATGCTCATACGTTTGACTACTCATAAAAAAAGAATAATAGTGATTGTAACTTGATGAGAATTAGAAGATGGAGTAAATTTGTCTTGTGAACGTTCCTTTTTCTCTCTTTTCCATAATGTTTGTGGAATTTATCATCATGAACAGACACTTAGGTAACTTCATTAAGGTTTTCTGATTAATCTCATGGTGTAATTTTATATCATTTGTTTGTTAAATTCAAAATTTTATCACAATCCAGAATGGTAACGTCATGCATCTTCTATCCCTAGAAATTTAACACCAAGGAGTATCTTTGCCTGTGCATATTTCATTTTCCATTCTCATTATCAACTCAACTTTTTCTGATTTTTTGAAATACAGGTGGTGGTGTGTGGGCAATATATCCTATTGTCTTCTCTACCAGCTATTTGTGGGGTATTCTCCATTCAGTCATAACAGTTCTCTTGTCGATAGCTACCATTTCAATGTTCAGTCTTTCCGCCTTCAGCTGTGCTGGAACACCACCAATCATAGAATGGGGTAGCTACCCAATTGTGGGCCAGGGCCATCTTGACAACTACACATTCTGTCACTATTGTTCAAGGCCAAAGTCTCCTAGAACTCATCATTGTCGTACGTGTGGAAAGTGTATACTGGACATGGACCATCATTGTCCTTTTGTAAGCATTCTTCCCTTGAAAATTTAGAATTAATCTTATTGAGTTGTATATTTTGCTTTTTTGCTATTAAACTTCCTACTTGCATATTCAGCAATTTGGAATTTTTATCTTCTTCGAATACAAGGAGCTTGCAGTTTATGTATCTAGGTTTTAGTTTTCATGCATTGAAGGAATTGATAGAGGTTTAATCTTCTATCATCCTTTTCTTTTTTCCTTTTGAAGCTTATAATTAATTGAAGCATCATGCCACCTTTCCATAGAATAACATATATTCTGTTTGATATTAACGTTAGGGATAACGCTGAACTTTGGTGAGACTAAGTCCCATCTTTAGGTGAACTTAGGGACATGGTCCCATTTACTCCTAAAGTGTCCGCATAGGAATTGAGCCTTGGTTGATTGAAAAGATCTTGTCTCAGTGCCAACTAGACTAACCTCTTTGATTTCCAGAAAAGAGTCAGCAGAAGATAGTTGTTTGGATATTAGAATGTCCATGATTAAATGTATAGCTCACAAATGTTCTTGTTTTTGCATTTCATTCAGTTTATTAATGATACTTCAACAACATTTTGGTTAGTAACGTCTTTGGGACTCTGACTACTGTTTTTACGTAGAAGAATTTAAAATTTTCTAGACATTAATAACCAGGCTGCAGTTAGATTCTTAGATTTTTAGACTTTGCGGAAATTCTTACTACAAAAATGTTTTGCTATACAATCTTCACAATCTTTGTGATGTGTGACAAAGTCAAAGGAATTAACACAGGAGTGAGTGAAGCTGCAGAACTGTAATCCTAGGTATTGAAGATAGCTTGATGGGAAGACCAACTGATGTACGGAAAAGGTTTAGAGCAGCAAATTTTATCGAAGTAGTGGTAGGATTAGGGTGATTGGAGCTGGAACAATTAGGATTTATCACTAAAACCACTTATAGTAAAAATCTAAATACAATGCCACCGTATTTCTCTGGCAAAACCCCCATTTGTAGTTTTCTTAGTAGAAACTCCCCAAAATAGGAAAAACAAGTTCTAGAAGAATCCTTAGGAAAATCAAGTATACCTTCTTGAAAAGGAGAGCTAACATAAATAGGAAAACTTTATGATTGGAATATGCTCCTACATCGACCTCCTTTGATACAATTAAACAGGGTTCATGTCATGGTTGTATTTTTGGTGCCACCTTTGGCATGTAACATTATATACAAAGGTAGACTAGGCAGGGAAGTAGGATTACCTCCTGATATACTAGATTCAATCCTTCAATCCTGTTAGGTGCATCTGATGGTGGCTGTTTGCTTATATTCATTCTTTCCAATGTAACAAAATAGATGTAACATCTTAGATCGCCTAGAAGACAATGGGCAGTAAGTTTATAGTTTTAACTATAGGTTGGGTCAAGTTGACATCTGAGTTGAGCATCAAAACTGAACTATATATTTCTATGAAAGTATACCTAATTGCTGCACAAATGAGGAATGTGAACTCTAGATACAATGTATTTAAAGCAGATTAGGCTGATTAAGCTAAAATTTTCATATTTTACTTAATACTAAAGGTATTAACATCTCTTGATTAAATTGAAAACAAAAAATTTAATAGCAATCCTTTATAATTTTAACACTTTAAAATAAAAGATAATTGCAGTTCAAAACAAAAATAAGAGGATTAGTTTGAAAATTAGTATGATGATAACAAATTTGAGCATTAGCCTAAATGCGGTTTTGAAACTGTTTTCTTAAGCTCATTCTTAGTAAGAGATTTTTTGGTTAATATCCCCATCAACTCGACTTCTACTATTATGGGTTACAACTTAAGTTAAACGTTCAGGTGCAACCTATTTAACATTTATGATGGGCATCTTTCCAATCTACTTTAAGTTTATGTTTTGTTCATACTTTTATTAAGAAAGAATGTTTTGTGTGGTTGGGATAATCAAAAAATTGTTTTCAATCATGTGGAAAAGCAAGTGTAAATTAACCATAAATTGATTATTGCTATCTGATGAAGAATAGGATTTGGACTGCCACTGGGCAGTGTTCATGTGAATGATGACAAGAACATTGATGGCAGTTGGTTGTCTTATTCTTAAAGTTTTTCTTTGCTGATAGATAGAACTATCGAAGATTGTATTATTTACGTATATTGTGTAAGAACAGCAAAAGTTTCCTCCTGGAAATAT
>JAOTBA010000005.1:18613540-18633554 GCA_025629845.1 Erythroxylum squamatum | reverse complement strand
CACACCCCACCTCTCGGTGTTTGGGGGTGATACCCCGGCGTGTGTTTGTGGGTGATACCACGGCATCCAACACAAATTGGTATTGTCCTCTTTGAAAATCGAACTCGCGACCCCTCAAGGTTTTGTTGTTTCTAAGAACACGCCTCTTATCATTGAGCCAACACAAATGATGTCTTCTCTATGACAATGATGAAGTTAAGGTAAAAAATTAGAGAGTGAAGAGGATCCTCTAAAGTTGCAATGCCAAACTCCATGTTGTATGAGTGACGCAACTTTAACATCTAAAGGAATTATATTCCTTAAGTGTAGGAGATCATTCCTTGTAAATAGGAGATTATGATCATTCCAGTTGTCATGCCAGAAAACAAATTTTTTCACCATTCCCTAACTTATGATTAATCCAAGGGTATAAGAGGTTTCTTAATTTCAACATATGTGAGAAGTAATAAGAGTGTTCCCTATTTATTTCCAACTCCCACAAATTTTGATTTGTTCAGTAAAATTCATTGATCTATTTTATCTAAAGTGCTCATTTACCAATGTATAATCTTCAAATCCTTTTACTTAAAAGGAGATTTTGCACAAGGGAGATATGGAAAATTCTCAACCCCCTCATCTTCTTGGGGATAGATATCTCCTCCCATTTAACTTTTATCCTTTTTGAACATTCTGCGCAACCAAACCATAAGAAATCTTTGATACTTTTCTTAATCTCCTTGATGACTTTCTTAGGAAGAATTAAATGAGCACTCCAATGCACATGTAGACTATATATTTAGCACAGAATTGATCAGAGTGAGCCTAGCAGTAAAGGATAAAAACATGTTTGGCCAAGCATTGATTCTTAATTTGTATGATTCATTCATAGGAATGTAGTCTATAAATGTTGCCTTAGTAGTAGTAATAGGAATGCCAAGATATCTTAATGGTAGAGATTGAATTAAACAGGAGATTGAATTCTACAACTAGATCTCCTACTTAATTGAAATTGATTCCTCACATAAGAAGAAATGAATATATTGCTTTTGCTAACATTGACCTTCAATCTAGAATAAGCTGAGAATAACTCTAGAACACCTAATATTATTTTAGTGGATTGGAATTCAGCACCATATAACAACATAAGATCATCAGTATCAAATATGTGTTTCTCAGCTCTCTACATCTATGATGGTATTGGAACATGCCATTACAAGAGATGAGTTTATTGAGCATCCTGGATAAAGCTTCCATAACTAGTTTGAATAAGTAAGGGAAAGGACCCCCTTAACTTATTCCCATGGTATTTCTAAAGATTAGGGTAAGAGCTTCACTAATAAGAATGCTAAATAAGTTGTTATGTTGCATTCCATTATCCATTTAACAAACTTATCTGGGAATCCTAGAGCTAGTAAGTAAGATTTAATAAACTTCCATCAGATGGTGCCAAAAGCTTTCAAGAAATCAATTTTGAATCAACAGCTTTCGATGGCTCTACTTAAGGTGTAGTCTTTCATTATTTCCTATATGAGCAATATGTTATCTCCTATTGATCTCCCAGTACCTTGAGTAGGATCAATGACGTCTTTCAAAGCCAGCTTTAATATGTTTGCTAGAATATTTTCAATTATTTTATAAATAGTATTACAACAAGATATAGGCCTATAATCCACCATAGATGAGGGATTATGCTTTTTGGGAATAAGACATATAAATGTTTGATTCATTTCCTTCAACATATTAGAAGAAGCAAAAAATTCCTATACAGCTTCAATGAATAGTTTTCCAGTGATACCCCAAGTCTCATGGAAGAAACAAATAGCATATCCATCAGGTCCTGGAGCTTTGGATTTATGAGATGGGTGACACCATATAATCCTTCATCTCTTGATTGATAAATCTTTCAAAGAATCTAGTAGAGTTTAATTCCCTGAGGGTATTATTGTCTTCGGATCCCATCAAGTTAGTGAAGAAATCTAGAGCAATTTCCAAAAACTTTTCCTTATCAATATGTAAAACCTTATTTATACCTTGAATCTTAGTTATCTTATTTCTACTTCTTCTGGCTAGGATAGAAAAGTGGAAGAATTTGGCGTTAACACCTCCATCCATTAACCAATTGATCTTTGACTTTTATTTTAGAATGGAATTATGCAATGATAAAGCCTCCTGAGACTCCTTCAATCTTTGATTCTATAATATTCTCATATCATGGTTGTAAGGATATTTATATCAATTCTTTTGAGCAAGTCTCCGATTGTTTTTAGCTTCTGATACTCCTTTAGTGTATTCTTTAGCAAACACCTTACTTGCATCCTTAACAAGTTTATGTTTCTTCATAAGCTGGAAAGCTTTATAACCTTTCACTTTGTGCTAATCCATTGAAAAATCTAAAAGGAGCCTAATGTTTTAGAGGGAAAAAAACTCAGGGTCTTTAGCCAAGAATGATCAGAGCAAGTGTTTTCGACAAAAATGACTTTTTGCTGATCAACAAATCTCCTTGCTTTTTGTTAGTCTAGGTGAAAATTTGTCCTGTTTAACTTAAATCCACTAGACCTACTTTTTGTAGCAATTTTGTGAGCTCCCTATAGGTTCCTACTTGAAGATTTCTACCTCCTTCAGCTTCCAGTGGAGATAAGTTGCAGTTAAAATCCCCAATTATCACCCAAGGATCTATAATTCTAGCATGTATGGCTTTAATATCTTCCCAGGATTTGGCTCTTCGAAATAATAAGTTTAAGGCATAAATCACAATCATTTCAAACTTACTATGCACTCTATAAAGTGGCACTTCAAATGTAAAACTTGATTTGATTCACAGGTTAATTGAACTTTGATTTTATTTAGATTGTAAGCACATATAATCCTTCCATTAAAGTGGTAAGCATGATTGGAGAGGATTTTTCATTCAGTACCTAAAATCCTGAGGCAAGTCTATACATAAGGTTGCTTTATTTTAGTTTCAAGAAATCTTACAAAACAAGGCTTCTTTTCTTGAGTGCCCTCCCTCAAAGTTTGCCTTTTAAGAGGGTCACTTAACCCTCTAACATTCCAAATGAGTACTGCCATGTTTATAAGGTGATTGATCCCCTTTCTATTTGTTTCCTTTTAGCAAATTTTCTTCTAGAGCTAGTGGTAAATTCCTTTTCCATAATGTTCTCCTCTTGTTTGGTAAACCTATCTTGACTTGCTCTGGAATCATCATTATCTTTATGTTGAGTAGTAGCCTATGCAATCTGATGAAAGGTGTTTTTCGATTTTATATGAAGATCCCCTATCACCTCTTGTGTATCAGTCACAATCTCATTACTTCCTTTTTATGCATTTTGTTCCATATTCGTATTAGTATCATCTTGGGGATCATGTCCTATAAGTTCATCTTATCCTCCAATTTTGAATGTTCTTTCTGTGGCTACCCATTTTTTGTTGAAATTATTAGGCTTCCAAGGGTAAGTGACATGTATATCTATTCTTACTAATTTCCCTACCTCTCCCAGCTTCATAACAGGAACGTTATCAAGTAGTTCAACATTTTTCCTAATTTCAACAAACACGTTAGCAAACCAGATCCTCTCCATGCTTGCAGTTTATGTATCCATGCATATTGGCTTTCTTAAGGAGCTAGCTAGGAAGCAAAGTCCTCCAATAGTCCAAAATTTCAATGGGATGACATGAAAATGAACCCAAATGGGGATGCTATCAATATTTCCTCTATCACATTCAATACATGGCTTCCATTTTTTGATTAATATAGGTTGACCTCCCACATGCCAAGGACCTTGCTCCAGCATCTCATTCAGATAGGTTTCATGGTTTAAAAAAAATGAACCATATTCCATAAGCATTGTCTTCTCTAAACCCTTCTTACTCTACCTAGCTACAACCTAGGCTTGAACAGCTGAAAGTGCAAGTCTCTACCACGCAAAAGCTCTAGCTTTGAGTAACTCCATAGGTGGTGTGAGAACATCATCCACGATGGCATCATGGAAATGTTTAAGTTTTCGTTATGCTGTTGAATGCCTATTCTGTTTTTCTAGGCTCCAGTAGGTTGGTGAGTTAAAAATTTTCCATTTTTTACAATTATAGCATTTTGATTCATTGGAATAGAAACTACAACATTCTTAACACCTTAAACAACAGAAGGTAACTATGGGAACTCTTCTTGAGAGAGGTCGACTCCATTTGCTTCATCATTGACGTCCCAGGGATAGCAAGGCCCTTATATGACCTGCCATATTGGTAAGACCTTGCAAGGGGTCGTGTTCGAACTAGAATAGCTTCTTTTATATATATTTACATTTCATAGGACATTAATTAAACGAAGTTTAAGTCTAAGATTTCATACAATAAGATTTGAAATACACATAGAAATCATGTAATGTGTTATTAATATATGTATATTTGGTAAGAAGAGTAGTCAAGTAGAACCCTCTGTAATCCTATCTTTAGCTACTCGAACAATATTTACATACAATATCAAGAACAATAAAAGTGTTGATTGAAGTTAACTTATCAATATCACATGTTGTGCATGAAACCAGATCCTCTGTCCAGTTTTACTCTGTCTTATTCTGTCTCATAGAATCTCAGCCATTTATTTTACGGGACCCATGCGGGTCCCACGTAAATAAATGGCTGAGATTTATTGGACACAATAAAACACCATAATATTGGACAAAAGATATGTACTCCATGTGCATAGTCAGTAGTTTGTTAAACATGGAAAAAGAAGATACATCCCATGGCTATAGGATATATATACTAACACGAGTGTTCCTCCTATATATATAGACATTGCTAATTTAGGTATGTCGTAGCAACAAACAAACGAAGAAGCGAAGGCATTAAATTGGAAACCTGGGTAGCTAAGACTGACAGGTCATATGTGTAAGAGCAAAGTTCGAGGTCTGACAATGTGATGACCTCTCAAAACTAAAATCCAGTGTTTGATGTATACCCGCCCACAATTGTGAACATGCAGATCTGAGTCCTTTATAGTCGTAAGTACCAATTGCATACCCAGATGAATCCTATTGGCTTCCTATTACGACTTCCTATCCACAAGTCATAGGGTAGATTATGGAACCTTCATTTCCCAAATCATTTTTATTCTTATAATTAGTTGATTACTAGTTGACGTACCACCACTACCGCAATGGGAGATATATACAATCTGGCGTGATCTGTTGGACTACCATGTATGTGTACATTGTCAATACATAAAGCCTCTACTCTTTTTTACTGCTTTCAGTGAAAATCATGTCCAAGGACCTAACTCCTATAATAAAGCATAATGAGTCAAGTATCAATGACTTCTGTACTCTATTTGACGTGGTTAAATTACTGCGTTAAATAAATAGCATTCGAGTGATATAACTGGGATACCAATCCACGAGAACCTGTGCAGTCGGGTATCAAGCTTTATAATTATCTATATGTACAGACTTTAGACGCTAAAATCAAATCATCAAAGTTACCTAGTCGTGGTTACAGCTAATACAGTATCAAAGAAATATTAATATATATTAATCAGTCATATCAGAGTAGATAACTAGAGGAGACTAGATCATATCCCTAGCTAGTAAGTGCATCTGAGTAAATATAATAGGAATAGCAATCGATCAATCATTACTTGAATGGATTGTTGAAGTCCTTATTAGCTTCTGGCCCTTGATTCCAGTCCCACAGTCTGTCTGAAAATGCAGTTGATAACAAGCTGGGTAGCATGTTTAGTGCTATTGGCTGTGACTGTTGTGACGTGAACGTGGTCATACCTGAGAATTGGGAAGGCACTTGCTGAGGATGATGAACATAATACTGTTGATGATGAGGAACATTGGGAGCTTGTTGGTAGTTTATTAGTCTGTGAAGATCATCCGAAGGATTTAAGGATGAAGCTGAGGTTGATGAGGATAAGCCAGTAAGAAGGTTACCGCAGTTGGGGAGTACTAAAGAAGAAGCTAATTGTTTAGACTGGCTAAGAAACATCATTCCATCGTCATCCATGGGAGCTGAAGGCAGTCCAAGTGAGGTATTAATAGTAATTGAATTTGGAAGCATGATTGGATGGTAAGCGTTATGCTTTGAAAGTCCTAAAGCTGTTGTCACTTCTGAGCTACTGCTTCCATCAGCTTCAGCAGTACTCATCTTCTCAATCTGTTGCGATTGTCCTCCAAAAGAACTAAATCTTTCAGTGACAAGATGAGATTGTTTTTTTTCATATTGTGGTCCTCTCGATGAGGAAGATGCTCTTGTTGATGGAAGTGAACGAGGGAGTGATGGGATATCTTCTACCCCAGCTCTCTTGTAGACTCGACAAAGCGATATCTCCACCTGCAAATAAATCCCAATTTAAAATTTCTTTTCAAAGTAGAGAGATGAGGCTAGCGACTTCTGACAATGGAAATTAATACTTGTTATGAAAATAGAAAAGATGGAACGATTTCTATGTCTAATACAGTATATTCAATATGAAGAATCCCAATTTAATAGTCATTGCATGCTTTACTACGATTCCCTACCTAGAAGAAGATTAAATGAATCAGAAATCGAATCATTAACTGTGACTGCAAAGTTGTTATCTTTTTGTGCTCTTCACCGTGATTATGCACAAGGGAAAGGCAACTTCTTTTTAGTGGAAGCTATGTTGAACTTTTTCAAGAACAAAGAAAAGGTAGATACCACAAGCGACAGTAAACGAGGTACAGTACTTAATTATGTCCAAAATTATAACCTACCAATGTTCATATATCTATACATCGTACACTGGATAGTGGATATGGAAGAAGCTAAACAGTTAGCCAAGCATCATCTTTTAGAAAAGAAGATCCAATATTTGAAGAGAAATGAACCATGTACCTTTTGATATCGTTCAGTTTCATGCTGGGGCAACCGATACTCATTCATGATCCAACTGGTTCGGATACCCTTTGGAGCCTTTCCTGAGTAGAAAACTAGGGTTTTCTTCAATCCAATTGACCTAGAGTTCTCTGTTCGGATCATCCGATCAGCTCCTGTTGCTTTCCAGTAGCCAGAAGTTGTGACTCGATTAGGGCGATCCCCGTTTCTATATTTTCTGTCTCGAGGAACATAGAAGAACCATTCCTTCTCACCAATTGCTGCCAAAGCTGATGATGATACACAACATAGCAAATTGTAAACAATAAGAAATCAACCAGTGGGAGTTGGGTAATGGCAAGGCATATATGCAGTAGAGTTGCATGTTTGATATGGCACGCATGACTCCACAGTTATGGGTGAATGCTTGTAGCCAAGAAACAATTAGAAGAGAAGAAATAAACGAAAAGAAATATGTGATTCACACCATTGGAGAATAGGTTACTTCAACCGATCCTTTTGAAAACACTACAAAGCTTTTAAGAGAACCAATTAGCCGGGTGATGAAGATTTTGATAACTTCAAATGATCCAACGTTAAGTAAAAGTACAACAGCGACTGACAAGAGTCAAGTTATTGTCAGATAAAGAAGGAGGGTAAGTAGTTTAGAGAGATAAAGAAGGAGGGGTAGTAGTTTAGAGAGGGAAAAAAATGGAGATAGTCAACGTGAGAGGAGACTGCAAAAGAATCAGAAATATGAAACCTTGTTAATAGGAGGATCGATCTTGAAGAGAGGGAAAGGAAGGTTGAAGACTTGAAGCTATATACCAACTGGCAGGTGTTGAAGCAACAGCCAGTATGGCAAAGGAATCCATAAGGTGCAAGAATTTGTTGATTAAATTGAAGAATTCACGAACAGCTTAAGCAATACAGAGATCTCCCGAAATTAATTGTTGCCTACAAGGAAATTGTGGCAAGTAAGAGTGATAAATTGGGGACTTGCTTAACGTTGGCCTTGAAAATGGAGAAGTGAATTAGTCGTGTTTCTTCTGAATTACCTCCACCGGCTGCCTGGGGGTGATGACTATAAATAAATAGTCATAGAAAAGTTGGAGGGCAAAAACTAAAAGAAGAAATGGTTTAAGATGGCTTGTCTAGGAATTCCGAGTGAAGTAACAGTTTGAAATCTTGGGAATTGAGGAAAAGACAAGAAGGAAAGAATTATATATCGGATAAAATGCTTACCAGGAAGTTCCCACGGGTCATAGCGATAAAGATCCAAAAAAGTGATGAGTTCAACATTGAAACGTTTGCCTTCAACCTTACGGCGAAGGTAGAACTCTACCAATTCTTCCTCTGTAGGATGGAATCGAAACCCTGGCATGACCATGTCATGCTCGTGTTCATCTTTGTTATCGTCGTTGCTGTTGCTGCTATTGTTGTTATTGAGGCTCATGGTTCTGAAATTGCCATAAACTATGGAGCACTATACATATATATATATATATATATGATCAGGAAAAGGTCATAAGTAAACAACACAAGATTGCTTTCAGCCTTTCGCTTTTATACTTGAAATGAGAAGTGCAAGTGGTGGTATCACTATTGCATAAATAGACAAGAGAAAGATATGGTTAATTGTCAAAGCTACATACTAATACTCACAAGAAGCTAATTTCTCTCTGTAATTAATTAAAAAAAGGAGGAAGGAGGAGGAAGAGGAGAAGAAGAAGAGGAGGAGGAGGAGGAGGAAGAAGAGAAAAGCAAATAGAGAGAGACCGACTGACTTAATGGAAAGATCTACATAGCTTTCAGGCCCTACATGTACAGGAGGGGTATGCAATGCAATACATTGAGGTGTTTAGATAATGACATCTCAAAGAAGAAGACAGGGTGGCTACAGCCCCTAGCGGTGCCTCTTTTGGACCTTTTCTTTATTCTTTTATAACAAATAAAATGCATGCAAGTGGTATTAGTCAAATTGACGGATTGGATAATATTGGTCTTAACCTAATTTCAATATTCTTCTACATTGTTTTTTTTAAATTTAAAATCTTATTTCAAATTATTCAAATCTGAATTACAAAAAAAAGTCGAGAAAAACGGAAAAGTAGAAAATACATAAATGTTAACTATCACATAAATATAACAAATTTGAAACCCTTATCTAAAAATTAATAAAATATATAATTTGTTTACTATTTAAATCTAATTACCAATTCTGGTTTGTATAACCTTTGAAATGTAAAATAAATATTAATAAAAATTAAATAAATGTAAATCAATAGTAACAAACAGTAAAATTCAAAATAAAAATGCAAAATGTAATTAAAAAAACAAAGTACAACATACGATTAGAAGAAATGTGTCCTAAAATATAGAAACGAATTTCCAACATCATATGTTCTATAAAAGCAAACTATAAAAGGTCCAGAGTTCTATGCAATGTAATATTTAACAAAAATACATAAAAATGATCATAATGGTTCAAAACAGTCACTACAATAGAATTTTTCCTTGCTAGATAGCAAAAACTATTTTGCACCTTTTTGATCAATGTCATAAACCATTTGTATCCGAGACAATCTTGGCTACCTAATTAGCTAGATGGTGCCATAATATATCAATAATGATACTACCAACTTAAACAACGTTACATTATAATTTCAGAATTTTTACTGCTTATCTTTTATATTGTAAATTAAGGTTTAGAGGAAGACTTGTGTCATAGATAGACAATCGTACAGGAATTTTGAAATAGACTATCAGTGTCCTCAAATACTTACTCAAAACCATTGCGACCTCTAGTCGTATGACAATTATGTGTCAACGAAAGATAGGAAGGGGCCTAACTAGCACCATTTATACTGGGCTATTTAAGTAAGGGATTAGTTAAGAGCTAGCTAGCTTAAATGCTAAGTTTCATACATCCCAAGGGTCAAAATGAAGTGGTTTTACAAATTGGGTTTTGTGACATTTAAATAACCTAAATCAAAATCATTTTATACTGGGAACTCATAATTATTCGTATAATTTTTAATTTTTGCGGTTTCTTTGCAGAATAGTACGTCGGTCTTAGTATTTTTGTTAAACATATAAAACGATTATAATTAAGTGGCCACTGATCTACTAGTCATTATGAACAGAATAAGTAAGACAAATATGTGAGTAATTAATGGTCTGGAGTGGACACCGAATAGTATTAAAGAAGGGACTATAACTACAGGCAACTCTGGAAAATATCGTTTGTAACTTTATTTTTTTTTCCTTTACGTGATTAGGAAGCATTGTAAGCGGAATCATGAAAACATAGATTGGGGAAATTTATTTATCTGTTATCGTGATTGAAAGTCCTTCCAATATAGTTTGATATGCAATCTTAGTCAATTTCTCTTTTTCTTGAGTTTTGGTAGGTTGTAAATAGCAAAAACAAACTAATGCAGACATAATGGAAACTAGATGATGTCATTAAGTTTGAATGCGCGTTGCAATAACACCAAAGAAAGAAAAGAACAAAACATTGTTACAACGGGAATTAAGTTTGTGGAGAGCAATTTAGTCAATTTACAGTTAAGCATATATATGAATTGGGTATGGAGCAGCCTTAAATCTTTGGGTCAACTATCTCACCCTGTGAGGTGTCTACAAACCAGCGAGGGGATTAGTCATTGGGTCCGCCAGTGAATACTCTGATCTAAGATAAAAAAAAAAGAAGATAGAATATACATGTGAAGTTATATACAATTGAATAACTATGGGATTGATATAATAGTAGCACTTTTCCCAGCTGAGGCTTGATGATAGTGGTTCTTGTTCACATACTATGATAGTGGAATCTAGAATCTTGTGGAGCTTTTGGTCTTATATCTTTAGGTAAAGTACAAATACTAGTCTAACCTCTAGGGAATTAGAATATTTTTATTTGAAAATATACCAAAATATAAATATTATATAAAAGCATATATTTAAATGTGACGTAAAATTAATATATTTACTCAATGCAAACAATATTACTAGGGTTGGTAAGAATCAAGTTAAATTTCATTGACAGGAAAAAGTAAGAAGTAGGATTTTAAAAATTGCATACTAAATACAGAAATAAGAAATGAGAATGGTGTTATTATTAGTACTATGTATAAATAAAAAGAAAAAAGAGGCAACCCAAGTAGTGTGGTTGAGTGGTAGAGACTCATCTATCCTTAACCAAAAGTTAGGGGTTCGATCCTTAACTTTGAGTATGGAGTAGCTTTAAATCTTTGGCCAGCTGTCCCATCCTATGAGGTGCCTATAAATTAACAAGGAGATTAATCACTGAATTTGTCGGTAAATACTCTGATCTACGAAAAAAAAAAGAGGCAATAACATATGCAGTAGTATGGCAAATTTTTTCGTGTCCGGTCCGTGTGAAATGTTGAAATATCGAATGACAACATCACTGACATATATTTCTCTCAAATATCATATCAGATTCGGTTTAAGATTGGTTGGGATAAATAATATACCTGATCAATTGACATGTGTACGTTAATTAATAAAGAAGTAAAGGAGTCTTAGTTGTAGGAAGGCGATTGGGAGGGAGGTAAAGATGTGGGGACTAAGGGAAGCAAAATGTGCACTGGTGGGGGATGGGTTGAGTCTGGACGTATTGAGAGAGTCAATAGACCATCAGGGGATACCCGTGACATCTTCCCCCTACTGTTGATGACAACTGCATGCATGGCATTGATCATTTAATCTTTCTGTGTTCTGATTTTTGTTCTGAAAACCTTGTTTGTTTTGTGATCCCACTTATTATATGTCCTTCTTGTATAATTGTGAACCAGATAACATAAAGGTAACTTTGTCCTTATCAAGCTCAGGTGAGTATTTAAACCTACTCTAGTTTTACAAACAAAGTTCTAATCATGATAAGTTCCATGATTATCATTTTTATGATTGTTATAGTCAGCATTATTTAAAATATCTTTATAGATGAATAAATAATTTAAAGTGATTAGAAATAATTTATACAACATTAGTCGTGATAATTATGGAAGCCACCAAGAAATAATTTAAACAATATTAACTATAATTATAAAGAACATCAAAATAATTATTTTTTAAAATTTTTTAACTAGTGTCGCAGTCATTATATCATAATAATTACCATTGAATATGTAATTTTTGTGAACTTGCAATTATCATAATTATGTCGGTTAATTCCAAGAATTTAAGTTACAGTGAATGAATAATTTTAAAGTGAAAACATGTTAAATCTAATTAAGACATGCATCACTTGTCATTAAACAAGTAACTATAATATGTATTATCCGTAATCTCTATCCTTTTACCATGTAATAAAAACAATGTAATCTGCAAAATTAACTGTGTATTGTTTCATCTTAATTTAATTTCTTTCACAACTGTTGAAATTAATGAGAATCAAAGTCAAATTGCTAAAATTACAAAGAAATGAAACTAAAATTGCATAGAGTTTAGGGATAATAAAGTTTTGGAGTTGATAACAATAACTTAATTTCTAAAGATTAATATGAAAATGAATCCATCAAAAGACCAAATTCACAATGGGGATGACTTGTATTAATAACTGAAGAGGTACATTTACCAGTTAAAAAGTGGCATCGATAACAATTATGGGACTCACCCCACAAACATGCCCTTAAATGAAAAGTTTCTAAACGTAACATTTCATTTGTAAGAGTTACCTTACATTCAATTCTAATATTACTGTTGAAAAAAATGACAACTTAGGTCAAATTGCTACAATAACATAGAAATTGATAATTGCACAGACTTTAAGGAATTGTTTAGGTACTGAATGTTTTTGGTTCCGACATATGTTCTACAAATATTACTGCTTTTTCTTCCCTTAAAAGAGAATACATTGCTGGCTCACAATTGCTTAAAGGGTTTAAATGAAGATAACAAACGTTTTAGATCAACATCAACAATTAAGGGAAAGTCAGGATCAGATCACATGTTTCACTTTTGATGTTCCAACATCATTTCAACTTATCTCATCCACATACATAAATATATCGATGAGATAAGTTGAAACAACGTTGGAACAGTAAATGTGGAACATCATATACCTCTTTAGAAAAGTCTGATCAAAAGCCAATCTTATTTGCCGTAAACATAAAGCAAATCATATTAAGACGAGTGAGAGAGAGAGAGAGAAAGAAAGAGGGAGGTTTAAATTAGGTTCTGTAAAATGTAAAGCAATTAATAAAGCGTTAATAAGTTCCTTGTAAGGGGGGCTAAATGTCTATTTACGGACATGACAGTTTCTTCTTGGTTTTGCCTTCTCTCTTTTGGAGTCTCACCTTAAACTGATGCAAAGAAAATCAAATTCCCGAAGCATCTTTTCGTTGGATTAGTCTTTGCATTGCCTTGTTGACATAAGAGGCTGCTTACTTCCAGACTAACGACAATTCTTGGATGAGACAAATATAAAAGATAGAGAGAGAGGGAAGAGAATTTTCAATGAAAGGACACCCCTCCTGTCATCATTAATTCTTAACGAAAAAAAATCATAAAGGGTTGAGAAGAGAAATCTTGAATAATATATATACATAGAAGGAGATCATACTGGAAGCTGAAACCCTAACGTCAGTACTGACGGGTATGGTGGTTGGGTCCTCTAATTCCAACTAGAATCCATGGAGAATAAGATTTGGTTACCAGTTCAGCGATCTAATTGGTATTGAAATTACAGTTAGGTAATGTATTTTAACAAGAATGATGAAATTTAGGGTTATTATTTTCACCTACTTCTATGAAATAATCAACATCATATATTGACTAGGTACATAACATTAAAATTATCGAACCGGATTAATAGGGTTATAAGACCGTCACTTTCCACGTCCTGGACCGACCATGCTCCCTCTTATACAGAGTTACATTTTTCATCTTTTGTTGGGAATTCAATAGGTATATATGCAAATTCCAAAAAAAAAAAACAAAACAAAGGACTTGTCAGCACTTGAAAGTTGCATCCCTCTCTTCTCTTCCCGTGTTTAGAGTGCTTCCAAATCAGTTGACCTTTCATTTTCAATTTTCTTTCTGTCCTTTTGAATTTTCACTTCACAGTAGACCTTGGGAAACCCCAATTTACTTTCTTCAGAGTGAATGTTCTACAATTTATATTCCATTATCTCCATGATAGACGGAGACGCGTTGGAAGAAAGAGTTCATCATCATTTACTTAATCATTTGTTGCTTAGTTCGATTTTCAAGACAATCATATAACGACACGAGAATGAAAAAAAAGGTCATCGTGGTCATAAGATGGCTAGCAAGGCACTAGTTGCAATTAGGGAACATCTTAACATAATAGGCTATACGTGTACTCTAGAGATGTCAAAATAGAATTATAATATTAAAGTACTCCTCAATTTTTATTAATTCTTAAAATTTTGGTACTATTTTTGTTTTAATTTGAAATGCATAAAACAAAGTGGAAATTAAGAGTTATATCAATCAATTTTGTTAAGAAATATTGTATTCAACATATGTCTTTCTAAAATTAAAAATTCTTATATGGACTCACTGAGTTGCAAAACTATAATACTCCATTATATCAACTTAAAATTTCGTGAAGTTCATTATACCCTAAGCGAAAGATGCCTATAAATTACAAAGAAACTTCAATTTCACATGTTTTAAACATAGAGTTAATGTTCCCATACTATATGATCCATTCTGAAAGAATTTGTTCTTTTCTTTTCAATTCACTATTGTTTTAGTGGACGTTTAGAAAACAAAGGTGCTTTTTGGTAATTTTGCTTAATGTAGCAACCTTTGTCTGCTTCGCACAGGTTTACCACTTCCTTATCTTTTCTTCTTGCACATAGTATGAAACAAACATATATTAATTCAACAACATCCCACTAGGGTAAAGGATTAGTATAATATATTTCTGTTAATGGCTTCCGAGTCAACATTCTCTACTGGAACCTTTTCTCGTGCCTTTTCTGTCTTTTGGAACATTTTCAGCTGAAAGAATGTGCATAACAACATTCATACATGAAGCACTTCAATTACTTCCAGGTACGCTGCCATTAACTAAAAGATCAATGATGGTTCAAACGTATATCATAGTTCATCAAAATGAAAGTTGCTTGGCTGCACCTCATACGTATTAGCTTTATAAGAAAGTTTCGATAGAGGGAGCTAGGCGCCAGAGAGACATATATATTCTTATTTCCATATTTATATGTCCAATTCCAAATATATTTCTTTATATCATTATTGCTGCAATAACAACACCCTATCTCGAGTTATAGCCAGGGTTAATATCTGACGAGAACCTAGATATTACTAGGCTTTGGGTAATCATGCACTCTTCAAAAGCATTGATGTGAATGGACATATATGTAAGCCTCATCCGTTGATAAATATTCATATTGGTGCTTACAAGAATATACACATCTACTGCCCTAGATGTGAGGTCACATTTATTTGGTCAAAGACCACTTGATCGTATGTATCGTACGAAAATTCTTACTAAGCTGAGGATAAGAAGTTTACAGAATTAATGGCAGAGAAAGATGTGGTGGACGCTCCTCCAATCCATCCTGTATCCTGTTTTTTTATACACAAAGTTGCATGCAAATTGACAAGGGGTTATCTCAAATTGTTTCAAGATAACTATTTTAGTTTTCAACACAATATCATAAATACAAAATTTTCAAATTATAAAACCTAAAATATACTAATTTGACGATTAATAAAATCTGGAAGTTAGATGAGAAAAGCTCAAAAGGAGCGATGCATAATTAAAGATGAGAGTCATGTTTGGCTATAATGAAAAGAATTTGCGTTCGAGAAGGTGGACGACAGTGCCAGTCGTATGTTATCGTTTACAAAAATAAAGTATGACGTGCGATCTTCTTGTATGTAAACTTGATTTCTAGTACAGGCACATTTAGTTAATTTATGCTTGATACTAATCAATACTCCATTAGCTCATACTTATCATGCATGTAACATAACATAAGAATGCAACTCATGTAAATGGAGGATGTGGATGTGGTGGATCTGCAAGCGACCACCCGTGATCGCTGTCTTTCTAATAATGGAATTTGCAGGTCAACTCCTTGTTAAGGTTTACATCTTGAAAACTAATGCCCTTCCCTTCTCATCTCTTGTCTTATATTGGAGATATATAGTCAGCACTCAGTAGCATTGGGTACTGGATCTCCTCCTGTTCCTTTGCCGCATGCATATAGATGACAAGCATGCATGAAGATGGAGGCATCGATTCGAATGATGGATTGGAGGGGCCGCCTACTTAGAAGGGACGATAAATAAAGGGCCCATTCGTAATGCATATACGTGGTAGTTGGAGTGCATTAATCCATCTCACAGCCACAGAGTTCCCGTGGCCTGGACCAATTTGGCGGTTGTCATCCCTTTATTTTGGCTCTTTCTATCAGTTATAAAGCCTTTCCATTCCAATAATTTTTTTTTTTGTGATGCTCATGTGTTGCAGAGAGCTAGCTATGAAGTAAACAGTACATCGTATGCTGGACATCCCTTTCACTAATCTGCAAGTTGGTTAGCAGCATTACACACACATTCTTAATTTAACTTTTATATAATTGAATGCAGCAAATCGTAAAGGGTTATCAAACAACATACATATATAAATATTGATATGGACCCAACCAGAAAAGTTGTGGTTTAGGCCAATCACCGACCATGTGCCAGTTTAGTTACATGGGATTGTTCTTTTAACCGCCCAACAAATGTTTTCTAGCAAGTATGCACCGACGAGTCTTTGTTTTAGGCCTCTAAAGCCCCACCAGCCAGCATCATGTCCAAGACCAAGAGCGCACTCATGGCTCCGTGAGAACCAAAAATATCTAAGGCATCTTTCCTCACTTCTCACATCAGTCCCAGGGAACCAAAAAACAAAAAGACAAAAACAAACCTCAACTTTTCTCTTGGGAAGATGAAGACAAAGTTGATTAATATTTTGTTGACATATATGGACGTGACTTCTCTTTAGTCATCCTGAAAAGGTTCTCTATTTCTCGATGCTACCTGCTGCCGTTTTGATTGGAATCATATTCTTGTCCTTCTGATGCTCTTACATGTGTTATCAACTGTTTTACAACCTCTGCTCACACGATATACCCTTAAAAGGTTTTCTTTTATAAAGTCATGCAAACATTTGTAATTTCTGTCAAGAGCTTCCGTCATTCCTTCTCTACCACTGTTAATTTGGATTTCTCAAGAACTTAATAGATGGTCACTACTGATTTTCACTTATCCAGGGTCCCATCCTATAGCAGGGCAAGCTATTTTGTACTTCCCACTTATATTGATATCTTATTTTGGTTCTTTTAGTTTAATAAGATATATCAATTCTCTACTTGGATAAGTTCAATTAAAAAAAATAAAATTTTCCAATCTTCCATTTTACTAGATTTTTTTTTATTTACTTTGATCCTATTATGTACCAAAACTTTAATAGAATTCCTTTTACTATTAAAAATAGGATGACAAAACTAAATGGCTGAAAATTATAGATGTATTCCTTTAAGGAAATAGTGAAAAGAAATATTGAGAATTTGAAAAAAGTATGAGAAGTAAAACATAAGATATTAAATTAACAGAAAAATACATAAATAGGGATGATTAAAACTAATTATTCTATATCTCAATGAGGTATCTCGTATTGAGTAAAAAGAGTAATTGAATAAAGTATGCTAAATATGATAATCATTAATTTGATATAATGGCAGTTCATAATAATTCCAAAACAAGGAGTTGATGTGTATCTTGAAGACACTCAATTTGATAAACCAGCTCCAATTAGGTGAAAATATCACAAATTTAATCTTTACTTGGAATTGGAAAAAAATGGATATACTACTAGTGCTAACTTATTCATAAACAAAATTATAATTAAGTTTTCATGTATTAAATGATTAATGAAGGACTAGATTAACATTTATATAATAGTTTATATCATACGTTTGAGAGTGTTGAACTAGGAAACCTTTAATTTGTACTTTAGAGTATTAACAAGATAGATGCCTGGTCATGCTAAAGTAATTTAGAAAAGTATTTGCTCATATAAGGATGAAGGTGGTTTGGGATTTCACTTTATTCATGCAATTAATAAGACTCTATTGGCCAAGAGATTATGGATAATCATTAGTGACAAGGACTTCTTATGGATCAAATGGGTCTATTGTCAATATTTAAGAAACAACAATTTATGGGTTTGTAAGCCTAGGCACATTTCTTTATGGAGTATGTTGCAGATAGTGAAACTTAAAGACACTTTTTTGCCCTTGTTCCAAATCCAAATTGGTAATGACAATAATAAATGGCCATAGAATGATATTTGGGATACATTTGGCCCTTAAATTTGCTCCCTAATATCTCCAACCTAGGACACTTTTATCCAGTAAATGCTAGAGTAAGTTCTTTAATCAATGGTGGTAACTAGTTTTGCTATAATATATGTTCTAGAGTACTACAAAGTAACTTCCTAGCTTACTTACCCAACGCTAATGAAGAGGGCACAATCATTTGGTTAAGGCAGCCCTTAGGATTGTTTACTAATAAGTCTTATCTATGGATTTGTTCAAATACTCAATACCTAAGGTTTGTGGGTGTGAATTTGTATAGAAAAAAATGCTTAGCTCTCAAGATATCTTTTGTATTATGGCTTACTATTAAGGAAAGACTTGCAACACTTGATTACATGAAGGGAGCATTTGTCCCAATGTTAATCATTTATTTTTTCATTGAGTTTTTAATCATTTATTTTTTGATTGCCCTTCTTCTAACTTGATCTGGAACGACACTCTCAATAGATTAGAGGCACATCATTCTTTGGGCCTCAAACCTAAGATAACTCAGTAAGGATGATGCTACACATCTTCAACTAGCTCTTAATTGCCCAATGTATGACTTATGATGCCAAAGAAATCAAAGTATGTTTAGGAAAAATATTTAGATGTCAACTTTGTCATTCAAAGTAATATTAGTTGGATAAGCGAGATGGATTTGATAAGATGTGTTGACGTAGTTCTCTCTGTAGAAACTAAATCACATTTGAATCTTTAAGGAGGAACTCTAGTGCAAAGTTTTATTCTAGTTTATCAAGGAACCTCTTTATGTCTAGATTATATGTGGGTCAATTCTAGTTAGTGATTATTACTTGTTCTGATAGTTTTATGGTTTTAGCTTGCAACTTCATTGGTTAGTTGTCTTGTATTAGCTTTTATATTATCTTGGACATCTGTTTCACTGCTTTTAAGGTTTGTACACCTTGTTTAAATGTTTGGCTTTTGCCTAGCAATGTTATTCATTTCAATTTAAAAAAAAAGAAAAGAATGATAAATGCCTTGTAATTGTCTCTAATTAAAACATTTTATATCTCTAGCTTTCATTTTTCTTTATTAAACCTAACCACTTTTAGAAACTTTTTAGTGTAATATTTTTCTAAATATGGTTTTAACCTAGTTCTTTTTTTTATAAATGAAATTAGTTGAGAAACCAAGCTTACTAAAAGAACCCCTTTTACCTACAATGATGACTCAATCTTCTTTAACCAATATAGTGTCTCCTCCTTCAGAACCTACTAAGGCCTCAGCTTCTTTGACTAGCCCTAGTTACTTCAATAATTCACCAAGCTATAACTTCGAAATCTAGCAATTTAACCTGTAATGGATGATACACATATCCCTCTCCCCTTGCACATTCTTTGTCATTTAAGAAATTGTTGTTAAGTCAAAATGACTTTACGATTAATAATTTTGATAATAAACAAAAAGTAGACGAACGAAAAGCAGACGGAAGATAGACAAAAAGCAGACGAACGAAAAGCAGACGGAAGATAAACAAAAACCAGACGGAAGATAGACAAAAAGCAGACGAGCGAAAAGCAGACGGAAGATAGACAAAAAGCAGATGAACGAAAAGCAGACACAGATACAAAAAGTAGACGCAAATGAAAAGCAGACGCAAATGAAAAATAGACGAAAGATATTTAGAAAAGCAGATGGAAGCGAAAAACAGACGAAAGAAAGCAGACGGAAGGATCAGTTTGAGTTAGTTACAGAACTCAACTGAATAATCGTTTTTTTAAAGACTCAAGAAGCAGTTGAAGACGAAGGCTATAAATATAAGTCGAAGTTGAAGACTGCGCAGGAACAGTAGAAAAAGAAGA
>JAOTBA010000005.1:18579139-18597686 GCA_025629845.1 Erythroxylum squamatum | reverse complement strand
GCTCATTACTTTCATCGCTTCACTCACTCTTCCTCGAATTAGGTACCATCTTGGTGACTCAGACACGAAAGGAAGAACAAGAACAACAAACAGGATGCCAGGAAGTGAAGATGCAATGTAGAGTGCACGCCAGGAACGGAAGAGATAGGCAATACCACAGAGTAAGGCGATTCCGGAGGAGAAAAAGTAGAAGGTGGACATGCCAGCGGCGCCACGACTTCTGGGTCCAACGGGTTCGGTGGCAAGGACGAATGAACAGAGACCAGTGCCCCCGGTGCTGAGTCCCGTGAGTAGTCTGAGAAGAAGATAGATCCAGTAGTTTGGAGCTAATGCCGTTAAGCAACCAAAGACAGCATTCATAATGCATACTACTGTTAGTGCTCCTTTTCTTCCGAGGCTTGAGTCTGAAAGATGGCCGAAAATTCCTGCACCTGAAGAATTATCATAATAAAAAGTAAGTATCAGGAGAAGTGATCTATCCATTACCATGAGATCCAGAAGATATTATTTCCTTTGTAGAATGACAGACAGGACAGCAAAAAGCCATTCTTTTTACTCTCTTTAGCTTGTAGACAAAATCATTTTGGATGGGAACAAAAAATTATACATCCGTCGTAATTGCACTGAACTAGCTTAGATGCTAAAACGCACATGATCAACAGTTGTTATATATTCTTAATATTAATCGAATCACAAGCACTTTCACGGTTTGGATACATTAAGAGATGATATTTGTCAATATTAACTAGGGAAGCGACAAAGTGGACAATCACACACTAGCCCTTTACCAATTGTCCCAGTTCTCCAAAAGCATCGAGATTTTCTATTCTTAGGGTCCCGTTTCAGACGATAAGGATATGCCTCGGGTCTTTTCAACTCTACCTGCTTTTATGCGAAAGTTTACTACACAACTAGTTATACCATCTATAACTTGTATAGTTGTATATAATAATATTATATACCATATTGTAAACCCACCAAGTAAGTTTTGATTCATGTCTATCAACTTACTGATAAGATGTCCCGTTGAGTTTCATCGGCGTACGCAACTAGAAAGAGAAATTACTGATAAGATGTTTCAACTCACACCGATGTGTAATGGCAGCTTTTGGTCAAACTTATTATTTATTACAAACAATCATGATTGGTCATTATCGAAATTATCTCATCAGGTGCTCTTAATAGAACCCATGAGGCAGCTGATTCGCTGAACTGCTGGGTAGAGTGGACAGTTTGGTAAAACTCCACGTGGTTAGTCGTATATATTAAGGTATGAAAAAACATAAACTAATCATTGGAGAGGACAAATATTACGGTTTGTCAAAAGATTAGCGAAACCACAAAACTTACCAATCATGCAGCCACCAAAGAAGACAGCCTGAACAAGTCCAACCTTAAACTTCTCGCCGCAAACCAAACCCCACTGAGCCACCGTGGAGCTTCCTGAACCGCCAACCCAGTCCCATGAACCTGGCTCGAACCCGCAAACAGTCTTTGCCCACTCAGCGCAACCCGTCCCTACACACCGAAACTCTGGCTCCTGGTCAGCAAAAATCATGACCATGGTGTGTAGACCTTCAAGAGCCCAAGCCAAGCTGGCCAACACGAAGTGTCGCAATTGCCAGGCCCCAAACTGGCCGCAGTGCTGTTGCAGCATGTCGTCTATGGTCAGCTTCTGAGGCTTTTGAAGTCCCTGGACGGGCTTATTCCATGTGGCTTCTTCAGAAGGTTGGACCAGGGGTGACCGGAGATCGGATTCAGGCATGTTTGACATTGGTTTTTGCTTGCGGTTTCCAGGAAGAGACTTTGAGCAAGAGTTTATGTCCCTGTGGATGTTCTGTTCATATATACAACAATATATTAGCCATCCTACACGGATTAAAATCCTACTCATCCTATTATACCTTAAACTTGGGAATGAATTATTTTCAAAGTCGTAAAAGTTATAATAATTTTTTTCATTTATTTAAAATTAAATTTATATAAACTGAGTTTAAGATCCCAATCATATGTTAAATACAATTATTTAGTAACAGTTTGTAATTAATACATAAGTTTTTGGGCTTAATCCTTAATGGGTGCGGTGCAGGTGCGTACGGTCTGTGGTGCGAGTACGGAAACATGTCAGCCAGTGTCGACGGTTAAGCAAAGCTGCTGTAAACGGCCACGTTTAATAAACAAGAGAAGAGATTCAAGTCGGATATAATTAAGTACATAAAAAATCATAATAAGGAATCGAATCCCAACTCCAATCTTTTGCATGGTCTCCGGTAAAAGCAAGGACGAATTAAAGATATAAACGAAAGATGTAAGCCACAGTGTAGTAAATCAGTCATTTATTTATTGCATTTTCTGCTAGTTTATTCCTTAAATCCTTGAGAGCGTCCACAACTTGAGAATCAAGATTGTTCTTTAACAATCTACCCTGGAAAGCTGGCCTGAACAATGTAAGAAAGAAGACTTAAATTATGCTCTAAGGAAATATGTAAAAAAAGAAATAATAATGAAATAATGCAATTTTGTCAACTGTATAGAAAAGGTATCCAGTTTCTCTTTCCCGTTAGAACTATAATCCTATGTATGTTGACTGCGTGCTCGTAAAAGGAAATCAGTATACTCCCTATGGATAATATTGTTTTAAAGTAATACACACCTCTGTTCTTTCAGCATTCTATCCACCTCCTCCTTTGATGCCTTAATCTAAAACTTGCAATTTCAAAAGAAATGATAGTTAAGTGATGCATGCAGAAAAAATTTAACACATCCTGACAAATCAATGATTGCTCACTTCAGAAACCAATGCCTTGCAACTCCACACAAAGGCTCCCTATCATATCACAACACAAACCAAACCTGTCAAGTAGTCATGAAGCAATATAGATAAAAAGATGCTCATTTCCATGTGTTATCAAATGAAAACCTATCCATTAGGTGATTAAAATGCAAAAAGTGTCTGATACTGCAGACGTACTAAGTTATTAACTAGAAAGCAGAAAAAAGGCATTCCATTAAAACCGATTTACAATGCCCTACAGTCAATTCAATGATAGTGAGGTGCAAGGAAAATGCATACCGCTCCATGTGCTGCTTGCTGATGCTCATGATCAGAAGTAACAACCCATACTTTTGGGCATCCATCCTCTTTCAAGGCCACGACCTGTCAGAATACCAACAAACCGCTGATGAGTGAAGTTCACCGATGAGAAGCACATATTAAACTTGGTAAAAGAAAGCACTTAATATGTATCAACGTTAATGGGTTAACACAAACATGATGATGTTAGAAAAATGCTGAAATAGGGCAATCTAAAACTCGTGTATGTAGCAAAGGGGCAATGCTCGGCATCTGAGATCCACTCACTGATTTGATGATTATTGAATTCCCACAATTCCAAGAAATAGCTAAAAGATTTCAGTGCAATAGAGAGTAAAAATCTAATGCCTGAAAGTGAAGATACATGTTCATAGTTTCTGATGATACATTGAAACAATTATCTAAATGAGGCATTTAGACCCAAGGGACCAAGAATGAGCACATAACAAAACCTGACATGAAGAAATTGTGGCCAAGAGATCAAGGAAAAATCCAACATAATAAAGTCTTGCTAATAAATACGGTTGAACATTGAGATAGATGACAAAGGAGCAAATTCTTCTTCATTTCTTAATAAAGACCACGTCGAAAATATCTCAGAGATCAATGTCTGCCTTAGCTGATTCTCATGAATGATTTGATTAACGTAATTTTTGGTACAGATGTTCTGGTATCTTCCTTGATTAAATAGGTATCTTTAACGCATTTTGTGATCATAGTTGATGGAACTTTCTAGTACCTAAGAAGAGTAATACTCTTCTTTAGGGATTGTGCATAAAATTAGGATGTTTATATATTTTCTTTTCTATCTTTTACGGGTAAATATTTGCTGTGTATATTCCCGATTAGGTAGTTTCTTTATTTTAAGATTTGTTTGCAAAAATATCCGGTTGTAAAGTATGTATATATATGCTCAGAGAGTTAATGAGAAAAGGGTTGAGCTTTTCCTACCAAAATTCTTCATGGTATCAGAGCCTTGAATGTAACTATGAAAACCCTCAGTTTGTACTATGATGGACAAAAAGAATGATGGGGAACAGAGGCGGTCTGCAGCCAAAGAAATAGATATCTCCTTATGATTTGTATTTGAAAGACAACCCAGGAAAACTCATCACTCAAGTGCAACTGAGAGGTAAGAATTATGAAGAATGGGTATGCGCAGTCCAAGGCCCATTAAGGGCAAGAACAAAGTTCGAGTTTGTTGATGGAATGATCAAACAACCCACCGAATATGTTCCAAAAACTGAAGACTGGTGGACTGGTGGATTTTCAACACCATTGAACCAAACCTTCGATCTATCATAACATACATGGAGAATGCAAAAGGGTTGTGGGAAGATCCGTCAAGAATGGCCCCCTCATTCAACAACTAAAATCTGATCTGGCAAATTGCAGGTAGAATGGAGATATTATGATAACTATTATGGACGACTTAAGAAGTTGTGGGATGAATTAAATGGTTATGATCAAATTCCAATATGCACTTGCAATGGCTGTAAGTGTGGATTTCGAAAGAAGAGGAGAAGGTCCACCGATTTCTGATGGGCCTCGATGATATTTTGTTTTGAACTGTTTCGGTCTAATATCCTAAGTTTTGATCCCCTTCCAAGCCTTAATAGGGCGTATCTCAGATGGTGGTGCAAGTGGAAAGAGTTGGGATAATTATTCGAGAAAAGGATGACTAAGGTGACCTAGTTAGGTTTGTTTTAAAGGCTGGTTGGACAATAGAGGGTGAAGAAATTTCAGGCTACTTTGCAAGGCACTTGCTTGCATTGCAAACAACCAGGGCATGATGCTGATCCCTGTTTCCAACTGGTAGATTACCCAAATTGGTGGGGTGACAGACCTCGAGCTGAAAGTCGAAGTTCCGGGCGTGGACAGGGGATGCAGTGGCTGTCGATTGGCATTGGCAGGGGAAGAGGCAGTGGTGCTAAGGCTAAGCTGCTGGCGCTACAGGAGCCACATTTAGTGGTGTAAAGGTTGAAAGGTGAGTAGACGTCTTTACCAGGTTTGAATCCAATACAATGGAGCACTCTCTTGAGCATGATCAACTCACATAAAGCTGGAACTAATGAGCGATTAAGCGGTTAGAACTCAACTTTCCCATGGATCATCGACACGGGTGTTTCGCACCACATTACTAGCACTCTTGTGTGCCTAACAAATTAGCTAGATCTCAACCCTATTAGTTTGCCTAATGGCATTGAGCCTTATGCAACGAAAGAAGGAACAGTCACGTTTAGGGACCAACTCAAACAATCATGTTTGTAATGTTTTCTTACATGGAAACTCGGAGCAAGAGGTATATATGAAATTGCCACCAAGCTTTGAGGCTCAGTCACTTGGTAAGGTGTGTCAACCTCTGAAATCTTTATTGGCTTGAAACAAGCTCCCAATTGTTGGTTTGCTAAAGTATTTGAAGCTCTAAAAGCTTATGATTTCTGACAATCATATTGAGATTATTCCCTTTTCACACTTCTAGTCCATGACACAGAATTGAATGTCTAAAAATATCTGGAAACAATGGGAGTGTTATACAAGAATTCAAGGATTATCTCGATTGTTGTTTTCACATGAAAAATCTTGAAAACTTGGAAAAAAATTTTGGGTATCAAGGTGATGTGAAATGCCGATGGTATTCTTCTTTGTCACAGAAATATGCTTTGGACCTTATATCTAATCGTGGGTTACTTGGTGCAAAACTGACGACTATTCCATTGAACAAAATCATTAGCTGGCACTTGTTGATGGAGCAAAATTGAAAGACCTGACTAGTTATAGACAACTTGTGGGGCATCTTATTTATTTGAACTTTCCTCATCCTGAGTTATCTTATTGTGTTCACATCTTAATGCAATTCACGCATAATTCAAAACTTGAGCATTGGGACATAGCTTTGCATGTTGTTCAGTATTTGAAAGGTAATCCAGGCTAGGGAATTTTGTGCCAATTATGATTTGCGTTTGTATGGACATTGTGATGCTGACTGGATTAGTCCTCTCATTAGATAGTCTTCGACAACTTATTATGTTGTTGGAAAATTCTCCCATCTCATGGAAGACTAAAAAGTAGTCTACACACTCTTGTTCTTCTGCTAAAATAGAGTATCGTTCTGTGGCGACTACTACTTGTGAGTTAAAATGGTTGCTATCTTCTTTTGGAGTTGATCATTCTTGTCCAATGTGGTTATATTGTAACAATTAGTTGACCCTTCACATTGCCAATAACCCAGTTTATCATGAACTCACATAGCATATTGAAGTTGATTGTCATTTTGTGCAAGACAAGATTACAAAGGGTAATATTAAACCCATTTATGTCCACACTTCCGTTCAACTTGTTGGTATTCTTACAAAGGCTCTGGGAAAACAATAGTTTAATACTCTACTTTCCAAGTTGGGCATTCACCATCTTCATGCTCCAACTTTAGAGGGGTATTGAGATTAAAGAAAACTAGGATGTTGTATATATTTTCTTTCCTATCTTTTAGGTGAATATTTGTTGTATATTCCTAATTGGGTGATTTTCTTAGTTCAGGATTTGTTTGCATAAATATCTGGTTGTAAAGTATGCATATATATGCTCAGAGTTAATAAGAAAAGGGGTGAGCTTTTCCCACCAAAATTCATCATCTTCCCTAAAGTTAGACCCATCTTTCGAAGTTTGGTTTGGTGACAAGGAATGGACCTTGTATTTTGTTGGCCAACTCAATTGGCATGATTGATGGCTCACTTGGAAAGTTTACATAAAAACCACTTTATAATTATTAGATTAATCAAACTATTATTTGTGGAAAAACTCTATTGTTAGGACACTATTTTAGGAAAATATATTGTAATAGATTGTATCCTTAAGTTAGGATATTATTGGTCAAGATTCTGATAGGATTGGCCAAGATTCTGATAAGATACTCCATGATTTATGGGTATCTACCAGATTTGGATGCTAGGTTTTTGTATATATATATAGCTAGTAGCATTGTAACAAATACACAAGAGGAAATACACTTTCTGCTTAATTTCTGACATTATTCAATTTAAACATGTAGAGTAGAGAGTATTTTAGTATTTAAAAACAAGCTTCGCAATTTAAAACCTCATATAATATATAACCTTTGTGTTGGACAAGTATAGAATACCTACTTCTTGTGGTATTTATTTTTTTGACTATAACGGATGATTATTTGCATGTTGTATGAGTATACTTGTTTTCACTATAGTGGATGATTATTTGCGTGCTGTATGAGTATACTTGTTGAAAATAAAAGATGAAGTTCCTCAAAATGATAAAAATTATTTTGCCATAATCCAGAGATGATTCAATAAACAAATCAAAATTGTAAGAAGTGATAATGGTATAGAGTTTCAAGGTCTGAAAGATTATTTTGAAGAAAATGATGTTTTACATCAAACCTCAATTTGTCGGACTCCTCAGCAAAATGGAAGGTTGGAGAGGAAACATCGTCATATTTTAAATTTGCCTGTCAAATTTTGGGGAGAATGTATAGTTATTGCAGGATACCTAATTAATCGAATACCTTTTGCACTACTTGACGGAAAAACTCCTTAAAAGATGTTTGGCATTAAGCCCTCAAATCTGCATATTCAAACACTTGGATGCATGTGTAATGCTCACAATGATAATAGAGGAGGTGAAGCTTGCTAGCCAAAGTCAAAAGTGTATCTTTGTGAGATACCCCTGTGGGAAAAAGGGTGGGAATTGTATGGTATTGAAAGTGAAGAGTACTTTGTTTCACGAGACGTGAAATTTCTTAAGAACGTCTTTCTTTTTGCTAATACCAGTGTGGAAAGTGAAAGAAAAATAGGAGGACCGGAGAGGTCTCTTGATTCAGTTGATGATGAAGGGAACAATGTAGACACTTGGGTTAGTGCTAGAACGGGTAACTTGAATTCTCAAAATATACAATTGGGAAATGACAACGGGAGAATAAGATCTTGGAGAAGCGAATGAGGTACAACAAGAAGTCAAGAATACGAAGGGAGCAAAACAGAATTGTGTTCCATAGTAGGGCATTGATGAGGCAAATGAGATCCTTGGTCGTAGACATCGAGTCAAGAAACCTTCTTCGCGCTCGAAATATTATGTCACCCACACTGCCTGTATAGGCCTTTCAGCTAGCTTGCCCCTCCAGTCAAAATCCTTGAATACATGCCATCATATCCCATACTTTGTTAATTGTAACAAATTTTCTATAGAACATCGTGGGTTTTTGGCAGCTATTGCTGCAGGATATGAGCCAAGTTCATTTTCTGAGGCTAATAAAGATGAGAAGTTAAGAGATGCAATAAAAGAAGAGATTCGAGCTCTGGAAGAAAATGGTACTTGGACGATAGAAGATCTGCCTCTAAGAAAGAAATCAATTGGATATAATGGATATACAAAATTAAATATAATTTGGATGGTACCATTGAACGACATAAAGCAAGGTCGGTGATTCATTAGAGCAGGCAGGTTCAAGGAATCAACTATAACAAGACTTTTGCTCCCATAACAAAAATGGTGACAGTTCAGACCCTCCTAGCTGTGGTCGTTGCAGAGAATCTTGAACTTCATCAGATGGATGTTCGTAATATTTTCTTACATGGAGACTTGAAGGAAGAAGTATATATGAAACTGCCACCTAGCTTTGAGGCTGAGTCGCCTAGTAAGGTGTGTTAACAAATCTTTATATGGCTTCAGATAGGCTCCCAAGTGTTGCTTTGCTTAACTATTTGAAACTTTGAAAGTTTAGGGCTTCCAACAACGTATTCAAATTATTCCCTTTTCACACTTCGAATCCATGACATGAAACTAAATGTCTTGATTTATGTTGATTATGTTGTAATTTCTGAAAACAACAGGAGTGTTATACTAGAATTCAAGGATTATCTCGGTCATTGTTTTCAAATGAAAGGTCTTGAAAAATTAAAAAATTTTCTGGGTATTGAGGCAATGCAAAATACCAATGGTATTTTTCTTTCTCAATGAAAATATGCTTTAGACCTTATATCTAATTGTGGGTTAGTTGGTGCAAAACTGACTACTATTCCCATTGAACAAAATCATTAGTTGGCACTTGTTGATGGAGCAAATTTGAAAGACTCCACAAGTTATAGATTACTTGAGGAACGTCTTGTTTATTTGACCATTACTTGTCCCGACTTATCTTATTGTGTTCACATCTTGTTGAAATTCATGCAGAATCCAAAACTTTAGCATTGGGACACAACTTAGCATGTCGTTCAATATTTGAAAGGAAATCCAGGTCAAAGAATTTTATTACGTGCCAATTATGATTTACGTTTGTATGGATATTGTGATGTTAACTGGGCTAGTTGTCTTCTCACTAGACAATCCTTAACAACTTATTTTTTGTTGTTGGGAAATTCTCCTATCTTATGGAAGACTAAAAAGCAGTCTACTATCTCTCGTTCATCTGCTGAAGCCAAGTATCGCTTTATGGCCACTACTACTTGTGAGTTAAAATTGTTGAAAGGGTTGCTATCTTCTTTTGGAGTTGATCATTCTTGTCCAATGTAGCCATGCTGTAAATGTCAGTCAACCCTTCAAATTGCCAATAACCCAGTTACCATGAACACACAAAGCGTATTGAAGTTGATTGTCATTTTGTGCAAGACGAGATTATAAAGGGTAATATTAAACCCATTTATGTCTCACTTGCGAAGGCTCTAAGCAAACGATAGTTTGATAGTCTACTTTCCAAGTTGGGTAGGGGTGAGGTATTGGGATTGTGCATAAAATTAGGGTGTGTACATATTTTCTTTCCTATCTTTTAGGGATGAATATTTGTGTATATTCTTGATTAGATGATTTTTCTTATTTTAGGATTTGTTTGCATAAATATTTGGTTTTAAGGTATGTGTATATATAATCAAAGAGTTAATAAGTCCCACCAAAATTTTTCGTCTTCCCTAGGGATGGCAACTGGGCCTGGGTTGATTGGGCCTCGGGCCCGATTTTTTGAGCCTGATTCAATCTGAGGCAGGGTTTGGGCTGTTCAAGCCCGGCTCGGTTCAAGGCCTGACCATTCTAGGCAAAACGACATCGTTTTGCACTTACAATTAAAAATAAAAAAATTTAGCTACGCCAAGTCGGGTCAAATTCGGGCTCGATCTTGGGCTATTGTCTCGGGCCCAGTCCAGCCCAGCTCATTGCCATCCTTAGTCTTTCCTAAAGTTAGACCCATCTTTTGGAACTTTGGTTGGGTGACAGAGAATGGCCCTTGTATTTTGTTGGCCAACTCAATTGGAATGATTGATAGCTCACTTGGAAAGTGCACATAGAGACCTTCGTATAATTATTGGACTAATCAAACTATTATTCAATTTAAACATGTACGGCAGAGAGTATTTTAGTATTTAAGAATAAGCTTCACAGTTTAAAACCTCATATAATATAAACAAGTATAGATAAACTCACACACATGCTAGTTGTAAAACTTCTTTTAGTAAACCATATTTCCTTATATTCTGTGTTTAAGTTGACATGTACTCTAAAGTCCCAAAACAGAAATGCAGACCAAGTGTTTGGCGAAAGTCCTCAACTTGGTTGCTAGACAAAGCAGTTTTTGGTACTTTTGTTTAAGCCTTCAAAAACCCCTGAAATACCTAACTTCCTGAAACATGCATATGAAAATTGGACACGTATACATATTTATGTTGTAAAACTAATCAAAACTCAAACTTTTTCATCCTTACAAACTTATATTTAAACATACCTCTTTTTCTATCCATGCATCCGCACATGATTCACCAGCATAAATCACATCAACACTGCATGCGTATGAACATCATGCATGTAAATGCCTTCAGTCAACATGAAAAAGAAACTAACAAAAAACTTTGAACAACAGATACAAAAGAGAATAACACATCAGACAGCTTTTATAATGACAGGACAGTATGAACAGGGTTGAACCTGATAAGAGGTTAACCTTCAGGTTCTACTTCAGAAACTTTGGATTCAATCACATCTAGATAGGGAAGAGATTAAGGGATAACTTGAGGAGGTTAAAAGATTGAAAGAGTTGATCAAATTTCAACATTGTAGATATTTATGTTATTGAAGTTCAATGGTCATCCTCATTGAACAGAAATCCAAAATGGTGTGGAAAAAGACCATTACGTTTTCCAACTGCTAATGCTTCTTTTTCACAATTAGCAAAGATTTGAGTAGAAGGTATCGATCCCTATAATACCCGTGTTACTTAAGTTCAGTGGTCATCCTAATTAAACGTAAATCCAAAAAGCATGAAAAAGACTATCACATTCTCCAAATTGTTAATGCTTCTTTATCACAACTAATTAAGTTTTCATCCATCCCTGTGCTAAAAGCTATAGTGCACGACAGCCCTAGTTTAGCAATTATTTGAACCATTTCCCCATCCCTCAAACCTGTCAATTTAGCGAGTCTAAATTCCTTGGCCTACATATATCTAGTCTTACAACATCTGATAGTTGGTGCAAACAGAAAACTGAAAATTAGTGCTGTGATTAAAATTCTGAAAAATGAACACAGATTGGTAAAGAGAAAGGGGATTTCAAAGATATTTCCACTGCAGAACATACAACTGTTAAGTTTATGTTCTGCATAGACATAACTATGAATTTATTAAGTATAAGATTTTAGTAATCATTTGACAACATTAAGTTCTATACATCTCGTAACTGTGCATACCATCAACTAAGATACAATCATGCAAATTCGATATAATATTTATGTACATTAAAAGCAATAATTGTGACTATTCTTGTAATACACTACATTCTGCTCTACCCCTGATTGGCGCAATTTTATTAGTCATCACAAACAATACAGGAATAATTAAGAACAGGCAATTTTAGCTCATTGTCATAAACAGTACCCAGCAAAATTTTCCTTGTTCGTAGGGAGTCCAGACATCATGGCATCAAAGACAACCACCACTTTTACATCTGTCAAGGAAGCATAAAACAGCATGCAAGGATGAGTATAAAAATGCACATCGTCAAGAAGTATATCCATTTTCCTGTGCACAACAAGAAATCACTTCAAAAACATCAAACGGTAGGCATGAAGTTTCTTGGAATAGATCTGGACTGAGAATCCTAAGCTCATTTCCACTCAACAAAGCACATATCACCCAATATAATTAAAAAAGAGCAGAAATTCACACATCCTGAGCTCAAATTCAAAGACCCTCCTCTACTCTCCTCCACATTCATAAATTTTACTTGCCAAACATTTCCTAATATAGATCTTTCAACTAATGAGTATCATTTTCCTTTTTATATTGCTGATATTAACAGGATATTATAGCATATAGGCCCCTTTCATTACTCCACTTCAAAGTAATAACACTAATCAACAAAACATGTCAAATGCAATATAGAATATCATTTGCTTTTCTATGTGAACCATCTCAGTGCTTCCCAATATTATGCTAAGCATATGAAAAAAAGAAGACAGAAGAAAAATAAAATGTTCAAGCATCTCTTTTCTCAAAAAACACTAAAAGATTAATAAGCCAGTATTAATGCAAGCCTATACTCTATAAAACCCTGTTTAACTTGGAGCCATTCAAGCATTGGAAAAAAATCCATAAAAGAAAATGTTAATGCATAGTATGTACTTCTAAAATAGAACATCTAGAAAGAGCATATCTTTAATGGATGCTTCTAGTTTAGCCTTTTAAACTCCACATCTGTAAGAAGTAAATAATTGAAGATAACAAAGTTAAAAACGAAGTTTACAGGAACAAGACCTTGAGTTTAGGTTCATTAGTTGTTCTCTGTGTATTACTGCTGAGTGTTCAAATGTAATTTGAGATGGTTATCCAACTCGTTCAGTTAAAAAAAATTGACATTAAGTGAAACAAGTCTTATTTTTCAAGGTAACTGCACCTGTAAAACGTGTGACAGAATTTCAAATCCATTCCCCTCAAATATATGAACTCCAAGTACTGAAGTTTGAGGTAAGTTAAGGTTTAATTGCATGCATCTAAGCGCTCATTTTGGACAAAAACAAGAAGATATTCAATATATTATCTCTAGAGGAAATCTTTGGTAGAGTATGACAAACATGTCGCACAAGCATCACTGAAGTGTGGTATAGAAGATAACAATACCAAATTATTATAGATGCCTATCTAAAATGCAGAAGTTTATGTCTCGGCATTCTGGTTGAAAACACTTTCCGTTTAATTACATAAATAACATACAATCCAACTACTTTAGGAAAATACAGGTAGCATACATGGTTTAATCTACTTTTAACAGTCTTTTATTTCAACCTGCACAATCGTGCAAGTTCCACTTCACCCTTGTATGCTAAATATAAACTAAGCAACACTTCACATCATAATTCATTTTACTATTGAATTTGCATTCACACAGAAAAAGGAGAAGAAATTACAGACCTCTAGCCAGACTAAACGTTACAAGTTCATCAATTAACTTCTGACGAGCAATATCAAGTCTTCCATTGATAAAATGCTTCTTTAGCTTCAACCAATAGCCACAGACATTATAGCCATCAACAAGCAAGACAGGGACCACACCATACATAACCTGGTTAGTACTGTAAAATCCTGTTAGAGACCCAAAAAAAGAAGCAGCATTTCCAGGAATATAGAACAATTGAATAGTGAAATAACCAATTCAAACAAGAAGGGGACCAAGAAAGTATTACTAGTAGAGAGACAATGTGGGATCACGGTAGAACTCTTCATCTTCTGGGAGGTCCTCCTTCTGCACCTTCTTTTTGCGGTAACTAGTCGCAGGCCTAGGTGTGCTAGATCTTCTTTCCTGGAGCTCCTACTCGTGAAAAAGAAGAGACAGTGAGATCACTGACATGCTTCCCAAAGAGAATGTTCGGCTATATCATATTATATATTCTCACCTTCCATATCCGTAAAAACTGCAAATTCCGCTTGACATTTGAGGTAATTCTTGGAGGCGCAGGCTCAGAACCCTATCTGTGAAATGGTTGTTAAAGCAGTCTCAAAGTGGAGAAAAGCGTAACACATAACTTTGTTAGACGCCTAAAATCAAACATGGTCGGGCAAGGGAAAAAGAAATGTCTGCCAACATTTTTGCAGGAGGGTTGAGAAGCTTTCAAGTACCGAGGTAGGAGAAATCAATCAATATAGAGTATAAGATGAATGAAATGATGGAAGAATAAGAAGAAGAACCTCAGGAGAAGAAGGGTGAATCTTCCTTCTCTTGGCCATTGCAAAAACGACCTTGTTACAGTGGGAAGAGGAAGAAGAAGTGTAGTAGTAGGCACCCCAGGGAGATGTATAGGCATAAGCCTTCATGGGACACACAAAGATTTCAACTTGGTTTTAGCGCAGCTCAGTTCTACAGCTTGCCAGTGGGATATCGTCGACAAGCCAATCAAGCCATGATCATCCTGTCCTGCAACGTCCTTTGATGGAGAAAATGTGTGGATAAGAATATAAGTTAGTCAATTAATAATTATAATAGGTCATGTATTTCATTTTACCGTTTAATATCACGTCAAATCTGTGGTTTTGAAGGACTCCACGTGGATAAACTGTGGTCGTTCACCCAGGGTAACAATCCGGTATAACTGAAAGATCACGAGAGTTTTCATCCACATCAACAGTTTCACCGCTTTGATCGATGTCCTCTCTTCTTCGAACAACCGAGCCAGATCTCTCAACTTTCTAGTTCGAGGCATTAACAAGCTGTTCACTAGGAGTTGGACTATTGTTTATCGACATGTCTATTAAAAAAGCAATAGATGTGCCGACTAACTTGCCAACTATGCGAGATATTTTATAATCAGAATCACTTATTTTGACACAATACTTATTAGATATCACACGATCCTTTTAGAAGGTTTATCAAGAACCTGTCTCTGCCGACAGGCGTGTAATTTTGGTTTTTTTCTTCCTTCAAAAAAAAGATTTCTTCCGTGATAAACATTTCACTCTGGGAATGGATTAACAACATTGAAATTTATCACTTATGAATTTGTTTCTTATTACACAAAATCCTTGACATTTTTTCACTCAACAACATTTATCTTGATCTTCATACAAAAATAATCATCACATTAACCTTTAGAAATTTAAATGATCATTTTATATTGAAGTTCAAATCATTAATTGCTCCAAAATACCTTATAGATATATTGACAAAATAAGAATCTTATTTAAGGGATCCACTCAGGAGCTCACTTCCTCGATCCTTATTGCTTATACAGTGGCGACATATATGCTAGCGACAAAATAAGTTATCTTATTCAAAGATTTCAACTTAGGAGCTACTTCCTTCAGTCTTTATTGCTTATATAGCGGAGATATATGTACACATATTGATATTGTAGGTAGTATTTTTGATGTGATTGAATACAAAAGTATTTTATCTAATTTAAGAGCAATCAAAGAGAAAAAATTAAAATTAAAATATGTTGTTAAGGTTCGAGCAGTTTTGCTAGATTTTTTGCAAAGTGATAATTATAAACTTTCCTACTTTTAGACTATTATTTACTTGTTAATAATATAATTTTTATATTTATAACTATTGATTTAAAATGCCTATAAATGGTAGAGATTGCTTGGTAAAAGTGCTCCAATGCGGAGAAAACTTACTATTAGTTAATCAAAAAACTTCTACATTATGTTGTGAACATAATGAGAGCACGTTTGAACGTATTCATGTGAAAAATGAAATCACATAGAGCATTAAAGATTCAATGACCTTGTTTATGTTACTTGTAATATCAAGATTAAAAAAAGGTATTTTTATTTATTGAATTTATTTTAAAAGTAATTATAATTTTGTTATTTGTTTTATAATTTCTCTATTATGTATTCAGAGCACTTAGTAAAAAGATAACATTTCATCCAATTGATATTAATTGTATTGACCATACTAATTTTTTAATCGAAGAAGAAGAACTATCACTTGATCTTAATTATGATGAACTTAAAAAGGTAATTTATGGAGAAAATGCATTTATCACGATGAATAAGTTAATAACATCTATTAATGGTCAGTTGATATCTTATTTTGAATATATTTAACGTTAAAAGTATAATGTATTAGAAAATAGTTTCAGGCATTACTAATTTATTTAAATTCAGAAAAAGATATTAATACAAATACTTCGAAAAAAACGTAATTAACGAGTCTTTATATAGTGTTGAAGAAGTTAAAACTTTTGATGATGATGAGACATAAACGTCTTCAGAAACACAATTTTGATTTTTATTATTATTCTAAGTTTTATTTTAGATTCAGTTTCAATTTAAATTATTAGATTTATTATACATTAACATAGACTAGTATTTTTACTTAATATTTTTATTAACCCTTTCATATTAACCCTTTCGAAAATAAATTTTCAAGCAATTGGAAAATAAAATTTCTAAATTTATTAAGAACTTAAACTAATTTAATCTCAATTAAAGGCTTAAAATACTAAAAAAAAAATTAAAAATTAGAGGAGGGAGCACACCATGCCAATCGTGTCAAACACTAGATGTTGCTTACCTCCTCACACACACCCCCATCTTCTCTAGACTAAGGTTCATGTTTTGTTCCCACCTCCATATCTACCTATCCTTCCATCTTCCCTTTAATCATTTGATTCTTCATGCATCATTCCTAAGCATTTGCCTCTTACTTTAAGGGCAACTTTGCCTTTGTTAATGGAAATTACCACCATTGGCTCTCACAACCGACAAACATAACCACTAGTGAAGATACACAACATGCGTGAACCATAGCCATATATGATCCAGATTCACCCATATGCTTCATCGTATCTCCAAAAACAAAAGAACATTTTTCTCTATCTCAAGTTTTTTAAAAATAGAAACTACAAGAGCATGCGATCTATTTCTCCAATTTAACCATCTTAGAAACCTAAGTTAGGGGATATATAATGGTTATTACCAAAACGAAAACAAAAAGACAAGAGGAGCATGTGATTGATCAATTTAAAAAGAAGTAAGAAAATAAGAGATATTCAAATGATTTTTTGTAAAGGCTACGTGCAATTCCTTTCCAAAATTAAACATACCCTGCGGCAAAAAGAACTTCAGGCAATGAAATGTTTGTAACAATTTAAAAATTTGCTGCTAAAAATTAATATAACATGACAGTTTTTAAAGTGTTGCCTTTACTAATATTAATTAAAAGACAACGATAATAATAATTATATAAGAAAAGGCAACAAAATTGAAAAAATGTTGTAATAAAGTCTTATATATGTAAGATCTAGAATTGTTGCTATAGTTCCGACCACCTATTTACTAAAGGGTATTCACTAATGTTATATATTTATTTATACAGCTATTTACTAATGTATATTTAAAATATAGAAAATTTCTACTCACTAATGAGTATTCAGAATATATCTAGCAAATTAAATTAGCCGCTAATTTTCATTTAATAAAATTAAAACTCATGAGTCGATATTGTAGGAAAAGAGCAAGACATGGAGGTATGAGGAAGACTAAAACCCTTCTTCTTTGCCTTTATTATCGTGTGCAGTGTGCTTCTTGGTGTCATTGGGTATTATGTTATGCAAATTACTAACTCTCGCAACCTAAACTTGAGGCCCATCTTTGCCAAACCACCCATCCTAAATCTATGCCAAATCAGGTTCAAACTTTATTTATTACTTAAACCATGTTATTTTTATTCAAAATGACACCATTTTACATAAAAATTTGAGTTTTAGGTTTGGTGACTCAAGCCCAAGTGTGATTTAAAATCCATTTTTTTTGTTTAAAAATTTGAACTCGACTTAAATTTTGTTTAATTAATTCTAGTCACTTCGGAGCAGTTAGGCTAGACCAATTTGAACTATATTATTTTTGTAATCTTTAAACAAATGTTAATATTTGAAATAATATATATCCTATATAATATTTTAGGGACAAAAACAAGCTAAGACCATCTCTTCAAGCTCTTTCCAATTCAGTGATGTGAAGTCCAAGTGGGATTTAGGGTTCTTATGGAGAGATTTCAGTTTCGATCATCGACTTCCTCCATTCACTATGATCTCACATCAAATCTCACTAGCCAAAATCTAGAACCACAATCGCCATACCTTGTTAACTCATTATGTAACACTCAGTATCTGATTTACACACTACAGCGAAAAAAATCGGTATTTGAGACTAATGTCATTATAAATAGGACAGTGAATCATAATTTTTGGTGACATCAAATTAATGATGTTTGACACTTTTTCGGTCGTCACCAGAAATTGTACGAGCAGATTTTAAAGAACCAGTACAAGAGGGAGATTTTTGTAAATAATGAAAAGAGTGGCTTATAAAGGAAGCTAAGTGCAAATAAGACAAAACACTTGTCTTCCTCCTCCCTCACTTAGTCGAATTCACCATGGAAGCTCCTCTCTCAAAATTTTCAAGCTTTGTAACAAGAAAGTGAAGGAGAATCAAGCCGATCA
>JAOTBA010000005.1:18511692-18533400 GCA_025629845.1 Erythroxylum squamatum | reverse complement strand
TAACTTCAACTCTTCATCAATCACAAGATTCACAACACAAATGACAAACCCTTCGAGCAGCTGCTTCAACTTCAACTAGGCTTCAACTTTAACTTCAATTCACAAATCCACCATCGGCATTCAACCATCGGCAGTCAACAATAACAATCACAAAATCATCATTCAACTTTCACAAATCCACCATCCAACACAATAAAAAGTTAAATCAAGTAGAAAAACAAGTGAAAAATAAGATAAATGACAAAAATGAGAAAACACAAAGTCACAAACCCAGAAAAATCCTTCGGTGGTGTGACTGTTGGATCGGTGGGGCGGCGGTGTTGCAACAAAGGGCGCTGCCTGGTCACGGTGCGGTGTGTGGTGGACGCTGGACGATGGACCTCAGCAGGCGGCGACGTCTTCGAGCGGGGTGGATGAAGGTTGAAGACGGCGAGGCGAGCGCGAGAGAGACCACGACTCCACGATAGAGGAGAAGAGGAGAAGGAGGTTGAGGCGGCGATGCGGCGGCAACGGTGACAGGGGGCAAGACAGGTGGGAGGGAGCGTGACAGAGAAAAGACGAAGAGAGATGAGAGGGAGAGTCGGGGGGTGATTTTAGGGGTTTTTTTGTAAAATGGTCCCTGGAGATTAAATTTATTGCAGAATGGCCCAAAAAAATCCGGTATTCGTAGTACCGATTTTTCACCGGTACCACCTACACCCATACCGGTACTGGTTTCCAGCCGGTACGGTACGAAATTCGAAACCCTGTGCAAAATATTAAATTCACGTACACCTTGCATGGTCCATGCACAAAGCCGTAGCAACTTAGGTTTTTTTGTGTTTCTACTTTTCTTGTCTTCTTTTTGCTTTTAATTTTCTTCTTCTTGCTCTATGAAGACAAGTGAAAATTAATCTTCGAAAAATGGCCTAAATATTGTGCTTTCGAGCCACTTTAACTTTTTTGCTTTCGAATTGTACCTAAAATCGCATATAAGTCAAAGTGAGTATCTTAAACAATTTCATGTCATTAATAAGTGTTGTGAAATAATTAAACAATCAATTAAACATATATCAATAGCAATTTTTGTAAAACACATGAAAGATGGAGAAAGAAAGAGTTACATGAAGGAAAAGACTAGGGAAGTTTAGGAAATTAGCGAACTTAGGAATTTGATACTAATTTAGGATTTTGACAAATTAAGGTTAGTTGATTAGCAAATTTAAAGATTTTAATTAACAATTTAACCAAAATAATTAACATTATAAATTAATTATTTTAATTGCAAAATATACATAAATTTAATTTTTTTTTTAATCATTATATTACATGACATATATGTGAAAGTGGGACCTACCAATAAATTTAAAAAATATGTTATAAATGCAACGTCAATGTTGATGTACACTTAACTGATTAGAAATTTAACGCGTTAACTTTTTCATTTCTCAAGGATCTATTTTGAATATTTTGAAAATGTTAAGAGTTAAAAATCAAACATTCTTAAATGTTAGGGTTAAAGTCGTATTATGATTAAAAAACACTTTTGATCAAAGTTTAAATTAGTTATCATTATTTTTGACACAAGTTTGCACTACAACATTTACAAAATAATATTACTGGTACCAGTGTTTTAAAAATTGAATAAAAAATTAAACTAATAAAATAAAAAGTTTTAGGTTTAACCTGTAAACTTTTTTTCTTGGAAACGTTATCAGGTGCGCTCAGCACATATTATTAATATCCAAAGCTAAAATGTCATACAGAAAAGGTAGGAGGCATACCCCCCATTCAAAACCAGACAGAATTAGCTGCCCTAGCTATCGTATGAGCAACCTGATTCGTTGGCTTCCTAATAAAACCAGTAGAAATAAATTGATGCTCATGAAGTAGAGCTTTACAATCCTGAAGAATCATTGAAAAGTAAGAAGCAAAGATATGTGTAGATGTCAAGAATTGAGTAATTATTTGACAGTCAGTTTCCACACATATTGGGAAAAAAGAAAATCTTTTGATCCAGCTCAAGGCTTCTCGAAAACATAAAGCTTCGCCGATTTGGGGATCTCGCCATCTTAGTAAAATCATTAATTTGCCAACACAGTTCTGTCCTTGAGGATCCCGGATTATCATTCTTAATCCATAAAAACCAGTCATCAATAGCACCACGTCTACATTGCATTTAAACTGGTTCGATTGTGGAGCTTTCCATTTGGATTGAGGGTGTTGTTGTTTGGATGGAAGGTTGGTCCTCTTATGTGCTGCTTGCCATTCTAATAGAGTTGTTATGGCCCAACTAATGATGAAGGATTTGTCGTGAAGTTTCTGCTGCCATACCAATTCATTGCGTTGAGTCCATAAACTCCATATAATCATAAATATCTCCTACTTCTGTGCATTTGTGAAGCAAGTCATAACCGAAGCAAGCCAATTATGCAATGATGTATGTAAACTGATACTCCCTCCTATTCAAAACAAGTGTCGTTTTAGAGGAATGCACACTTATTAAGAAAGTTAATAAAATGTCTGATACATCCTTATTAATTACATATTAAAGTGCCTTAAAAATATAATATGTGTAATCTGTATAATTAAGATGTGAGAAAAATTAAAGGATAATTTTAGAAGTAAAATCATAAATATGAATAAAAAGTCACAAACGACACTTATTTTAAATAATTAAAATTCCTCTAAAATGACAATTATTTTGAATAGGAGAGAGTATTAAATTATTACGGAACAAATAGAATAAAATTGAAAATTTTAAAATAAAATTGGGAAGGAAAATTATCTTTCTTCGATGAAGAGACTAATATTCAATGAAGCACTTTGAAGATGCATTGCGGGTCTTCCCTCACAACCCCATCATCACCTCCTTCTATTCCTCAGAAGTACTCACTTGGATAGGATTCGATGGAAATAGAAATTCCACTGGGAGTGGGAGAGGCGGCACTTAGCTATGATTTTGAGAAAGCAGTATGCAGTCATGGGCTATTCATGATGTCCCCTAACCACTGGGACCCTAACTCCCGCACGTTCTCTCGCCCTCTTCGTCTTCCTCATCATTACTCCTCTTCTCCTAATTTATCATCGTCAGCTCTATGGGTTACAATCTCCCATCCATCTCACCTTCGACATTCTCTTCTCCTGCGCGTGCATGCCACTCTTCCTCTGTCCACGCATCACCGTCAATCTCTGGTGGCTCAGGTGGTGAGGATGATCAGATTGTCTGACGCTGACCACAGGAATGCCACTCGCTTCATTACGACCTTTGCGGATGATTCTCTTCATGATATCATCAGAGCGTTCGGGGGTAGGGTGTTTAGGTCTCCAACTTTATTCGAGGATATGGTTAAGTGCATTCTTCTCTGCAATTGCCAGTATGTGGTCGTTGTCTGTAGTTCTTTATCTCTGCTTCTACTTGTTCGACGAAATGTCACTTAGAAAATAACAAAGTGTTTCTTATGCTTTGAGCCTTCGACAATAATTAAAAGATTCTGATATTTCTTTTTTACTGCAGATGGCCAAGGGCTCTGCAGATGGCCAGAGCGCTTTGTGAGCTTCAGCTTGAACTTCAATCTCATCCTCATTTATCTGATGAAGAGTCATCGGTTTCGAAGAAGCCCAATTCTCTCCTTCAAACCGAAGATATCAATATGATTCCCTACACACCTCCTGCAAATGAGCCTTGTAAAAGAAAGCGCCAAATCTCCCAATCTTCTCCTACCCATTTACCGGGTAATGCTGATAATACCAACATGGGGCATATGGGCAGCTTCTCTCTTAATGGCAATGAAGATGCTCCTTGTGGACTTGTGCCTCATCAGAAAGAGGAATTTAGGACACTGGAGTCAATAGGTAATTTCCCAAGCCCCGAAGAACTTGCCGGCCTTGATGAAAAGTTTCTGGCAAAGCGTTGCAAACTCGGATATAGAGCGAGTCGAATAATACAATTAGCCAAGGGTATTGTAGAAGGGAGGATTCCACTGAGAGAACTAGAGCAATTTGAAAATGGAGGAAGCTTATCAGACTATGACAAGCTGGCGGATCAGCTCAAAAAAATTAATGGGATCGGTCCGTTTAGTTGTGCCAATATCCTTGTGTGCATGGGGTTTTATCACGTTATTCCAGCTGATTCTGAAACGATTAGGCATCTAAAACAGGTAAAACCCTGTTTTCTGTGTCCCATCTTGATTAGTGTTAAAGAGGAAGATTTCTCTCAATTCCATGCCCTTTTCCCACGCAGGTTCATGCAAAAAAATCAACCATACGAACACTTGAAAAAGATGTGGAAAAAGTGTATGAAAAATACGCACCGTTCCAGTTCTTAGCTTACTGGTATGATATGCTCATGTGATACTTGATTTTTCTTTTAGTTCCACTCTCTTTATCGACGTAAAGTTTGATTTGGTTCGTTTTCCCCATCTATCAGGGCAGAACTGTGGCACTACTATGGGCAAAGATTTGGGAAGCCAAGTAAAATTCATTTCTCGGATTACAAACTTATTACGGCCAGTAATATGAGAGAGAAAAATAAAGTGACAAAAGAAGTTGCAGAAGCAATAGGAGAAAATTAACTTCGGCCTTGGGTTATATGAAGAGCCTGTGCTTGAATTTAAAGAACTGTACTTGCTGGACAAGATTAATTTTGATAAGCTATACAATGTATTGATGGTTCAAAAATTCCGTCGCTGATTGTTCCAACATACGTATTCTATCCAAGTTCAGTTCCAGAAAGCATATTCAGACGAGGGACCAGGTTTTGATTAAACTGCAATTTTCGCAGTAAGGTAGTCCTCGGTGCATTTTTCTTCTCGGGTAAAGGTAGTGGTGTCTAGACTCTAGATTGTAGTAATATTCAGAACTTTGAAAATTTAGTGATCGTAGCCATAACCAAGATATGTTCCCTGAATAACTTAAAAGAGTTGAAATGGGAGTCCAAATCTTCTGTCTAATATTGCTCTGTCTTATTTTGTCTCATAGAATCTCAACCATTTATTTTGCGAGACCCACGCAGGATCCACACGGAACCCACACAAATAAATGTCTGAGATTTATTGGACAGAATAAGACAGAGTAATATTAGACAGAAGATCTGAACTCAATAAATGGATAATTTGATATACAATAGCTTCAAGCCCTGTTACAACCCCATACGAAAGAACAGGGAAGTAAATTTGATATACAATCAAAGTCATTCTTTCTGGTTAGTGATGAAAAGTGTTCCTACACGGAAGATACCTAGAATAAGGATTTGACAGATTGCGTTAGCTCGAAATAATGCCAAGTCTTACCCAGATCTACCATTTAGCAAGATCAAAATCGCATCTGGGAGTTCGAGAAAACAAAATAAGAGTACTTTTAATTTTTAAGGATAATTAACTTCAAGCTACATCTAAGTCAAACATTATAACGTGAGCATAATCAAAATCAATTGCTAGTAAACAAGTCCTTGTCCGATGGTGGTTGAAACCTTCTCATTCTAGTTTCTGGTTTAGGCAAGATTTTCATTTTATCAATTTTAGCAAGTTACATAAACTTGGAAGAATTGGCGATGAAGGTTTTCTATTTTCTATATAAATAATTTATATTCTTAGATCTAACTGGAAGAATTGTAAGCCAAAATAAGACTACATTAATTGCTTTTAGTCATTCGAGAGATTACAAAAGAGATCGTCATAGTAATTTCAAACGTTTTCTATTCTATAGAATGAAGAAAAAATAACGACTCATCCTTAGTACTCAAGATTGGGGACTAAAATCCTACTATTGCTTGATTCCGAGAGGGAAGGGTAACTCACCAACAGGTGGGGGATATGAAATATGGCACCAGGGAAGGGGTAATTCACCAACAGGTGGGGGATATGAAATATGGCACCAAGAACCGTTCCACAAGAGTTATAACTGAAGCTGCTCACCTTTTTCAGTAATTGACTTAGATCCAAGAGGCCCTGAGTGAAGAGAGCAACTAAAATAGAGTTATTGAAGAAAGTGTCAGGCCCTGAATAAGAGAAGCGGTCTTACAGCAATTGAAAGAGTCCGCCAAGTCAAGGGAGGATATTCAAATAAAAGAGAAGATGAAGTCTTTGGGTTCCTTAGATTAGCTAGTCACATTGCTTGAACTATAACTCAGAACTCCTGCTAACCCGCTCTCCTACTCGTGTAGGGTAATTACATTTGCTCCCCAGCCCCTAAAGAGGAGAGAGGATATGATATCACAGCTAGAAAAAAGCCCATTCATAGCATTCCTCGTACTGAAATAACTCAGCAACTCTGAACTAAAGAACAACTCTAGCAACTGGTGCCCTCAGGGTGGATATCTCAAATACAAAGAGCAACAAATAAACTCTAGCTCTAATAAGAGTTCAGCCTCTCAACCACAGAATAACCAGGCCATTTGGGCACCGGCGATGGGCTGTTAACACTCCTAACATTCAGCCTCCTTCAAGTCAACAAAAAGTTGAGATATTGAGTCAGCATGCTGGCCAAGGGTTTTTGGTTGTAAAATGTATAGATAAAGAATATCAACACATAAGCTTGATTAACATCTAGTCATGAAAGATAAATGACTCTTCAGGAAATCTAGGAACCTTCTCCTGTGGTTAGAATGAAAAGTAATGCAAAATTTGGGGGGAACAAGATATCGTCTGATTAACTTCACTGGCACAAGATTCAGAGAATAAAAATTGGCATTACATACTCCCAGCAGCACAATGAGTAAACCATGCAGGGATAGTAGATGACTTTTATTAAACAACGATTTCATAGGATGCAAAAAAGTAGCATCACATTACATTCTACAAACACGTAAAACAATCTCATTCATAAAAGTTACATTTTTATTATCCCCATTCATACAATTACTTGAAAGTGAAACCAACTCTGACCAGCGAGTGATGGTCTAGAATGTCATTTGCAAGATTTATTTTGAGGCTCCAAAAGAGAAACACCGGATGATGGAACCATAGGATCTGCAAGTACAAGCTGAGATGTAACAAGAATATGACTGGAACAGTAAACAGAACCAAACGTGGAACCCACATGTATATGTAGTTTTACGTTGGATCTAGTCACAGGAATCCTCTTTTCCTTTATCAGAATTCTTCTCTTTTTTAAGTCTTATTTTTATGAAAAATTCTGATTGCTTTTTATTTATTGCCATGCCTTCTATATAGGCTTATTACTTATAGTTTTATAAGAATTTATTAACTTATTCTCCTAATAAAAATAATAGACTTTTAAATAACATGACTATTACCTAAATAAAATAAGCACTAAAATTACTTCACAATCAATATGATCTTGTATATTTCTTTCTTAAAAATGCAACTTTCATATCATTAATCTCCCTAAACAAAGCCTGCTCTCAATTTTGGATGTCGTGACCCTCCTCCATCCTCTTCTTTGGAGTCTTCTAATTCTACCCAGAACAACTTCTTACATTTATGTCCTTGATATAATGCTTCATCACAATTGAAACAAAGCCCCTTTTTCCCTGTTCCTCCATCTTTACCTTAGTTAACTTCTTAAAGAAAATAATAAAAAGAGTGCAGGAGCACTTCTCACACTAGAAACAGCCCCTTGACTCCCTTTTCCTCCTCCAGAATTTCTTGACACAGACCTCGAGTTGTTTCAAGAAGTGGCAGCTTTACCAGCCTCCTGTGACAACTAGAGCACTTCTCAACCTCATTTTATACATGCGGGTCATATTCATGACAATCTCCAGCTTGTTCGACTGTTGTAGCTCCACTTCTAGTAGAAACGCTTCCATGAGCTCGATAGTAAACAATCCAATCTATTGCCTTGTTTTAAGTACTGTTGTGCGCACAAAGTCTAAAACTCTTTGTTAGCTAATTCATCCAATGGGTTAAGACCTATAAGAGGTCCAAATTGTAGGTGACATTGTTCTTTGAAAGATTCCCAATCCATAGCCGGGTCCTCTTGCTCCACCTTAAAAGGTTATAATTGTACTTCTCCATTAAGATGGAATGTTGACAACCCCACTTTCTCCTCTTCCAGGCTCCGTTGATTCTTAAAGAAATACTCCTTGTAAATCCAAACAAGAGGGTCATCAAAATCATCAGAGTCGGGGAATTGTGGGGAATTCTAATTTAGTAGGTTTGGTTGCTGCTGCTAGCCTCCTCTTGCTAGCCTCTTGTGAATAGCCCGTAGAAGTTCCTCAAAGTGAGCATTTCGGCATTCTTCTACCTTTGTCAACCGTTGCTCCATTTGTTTCATAGACACATCTACTTTGGTTAACAAATCACAAGAATCGTCCATGAACTTGGGCTCTGATATCAAATTGATATGTGTTTTTGCTAGGATCTAGTTACCAAACAACTCAAAAGGATGTCCTCTTTTTCCTTACTAGAGTTCTTCCCCTTTCTAGGCCCTATGGTTGTAGTTAAGAAAACTCGTTTTGACAAACATTCTATTAACTATTTTTATGAGAAATTCTTACTGCTTTCTTATTCATTGTAATGCCCTTTAAATAGGCTTAGTACATACAATTTTTAGAAAGTGAAACAGGATAGAAATCTGCTAGTTTAATCTCCAACTAAAATAAACTTATAAAAACCTTTTTTCCTTCATTCCTCCCTCTCTGCCTTGGTTAACTTCTTAAAAGTTGCAATAGCACTTCCCATGCTAAAAATAGCCTCTTGACTCCCCCTGCACTCCCTTTTCCTCGTGCAGAATTTCTTGACAAAACCCTCAAGTTGTTCCACGAAATGGCAGCCTTGTCACTCCCTCCAGTGACGACTAGAGCACTGCTCAACCACCTTTCATGTGTTCGAGTCAGGTTCATAGTAGCCCCCAGGGTCTTCGGCTGTTTTAGCTACACTTCCAATCGAAACCCTTTCATGACCTCAGTAGTAAACAATCCAACCTGCTGCATTTTTTTAAGCTTTGTTGTGCGTGCTTACAAAGTCTAAAAGTCCCTGTGTACTCCTCCACCATCCCGGTCGGTTTCAAGTTAGCTAATTCATCCAATGGGCTAAGACTCATGGGAGGTCCAAACCATAGGTAACATTGTTTCTTGAAGGTTTTCCAAGCCATACTCAGTTCTCCTTGCTCCACCTTAAAAAATCACAGTTGTGCCTCTCTATTAAGATGGAATACTGTCAGCCCCACTTTCTCATCTGTCGAGCTCCGTTTATTCTCAAAAACTTATAAATCTAAACAAGAGAGTCATCAGAACCATCATAGGTGGGGAATTCCAATTTAGAGTACCTGTGAACGATGCCTAAACCAGCTGACTCCATACTTCTGTCCGCCTTTGTGTAGGTGAGATTGTTAATGTCACTCTCCTCCTGCTGATCTCGTCCACATATAGCCCGCATAACCTCCCCAAACTGAACATTCTGGCATTCTTCTACCTTTGTCAATCGTTGCTTCACATGTTTCATAAACAAAATTGACAGATCACAGGAGTCGTCCATGACTCTGGGCTCCGATACCAAATTGATATATATTTATGCCCCTATGGTTTGGAGAAATCATCCTGACAAGCTTTCTGTCACCTATTGTTATGAAAATTTCTTACTTCTTTCTTATTCATCATAATGCCCTCTAAACAGGCTCAGTATGTAGAGTTTTTAGGAAGTAAAATAGAATAAGAATATGTTAAACTTATTCTCCTACTAAAAACAGACAAATGAAAATAATACTAAATAAGATGACTACTACCTAAATAAGACAATCACTATAATCACCTTCTAATTACTTATATTTCTTTCCTAAGAATGTACCTTACATATCATATGCATGCAAACAATTTTAAGATGCATTAAAAAATTAATAGTGTCAATAACAAAAAAATCCTTGAACTCTGATTTTATTTACTTTATTATGGTTGACCCAATTAATATGATATATGTGTAGGCTTTAATGCTATTGTTGCATTTACAATAATTAACTACTATCACAACTTAAAGAAAAATAACTGCAAGAATGCCAAAATTAAAAAATGACCAATTCCAAACTATTCCTCAACTACTGCAATGTTCTTCTGGCCCCACTTCTCGTGAGAATAGCGTCGGTAGACCTTAGAACCCATAACATCACTCCCCTCCCTGTCAATGAGCTTGTCCTCAAGCGAAAAGGAAGGATAAGAGCTGCGAATAGAAGCAACGTCTTCCTAGGAAGCATGAGCTGGAGAGAGTCCTTGCCAATGAATGAGCACCTGTTGACTACCATGGAAAGTACGGCGGTCCAGAACCGCTTGTGGCTGAGGTGCCTCAACGGTAGAAGAAATGGGAGGCAATGATGGAGATGTCCCAACGAGAGGATCCCCATGATACAGCTTTGAATAGGACACATGGAAAGCAGGGTGCAAACAAGCGTCAAGTGGCAAGTTCAAACGATAAGCAATGTGTCCAGCACGTGCAGCAACACGGAAAGGACCGTAGAACCTTGATGACAACTTCCGATTAGCCCTAGCATGCAAAGTAAGTTGGTGATACATCTGCAACTTTAAAAGGACCCAATTACCGACCGCAAAAACGAAGTCCCGATGCTTTGAATCATAACAATGCTTCATAGTCGACTGGGCCTCCATAATCGTTGACGGAGAGAACGAATGACCTAATCCCTGTCTTTCAGAGCAACATCAACAGCCTCGAGCTTGGAGGTATGGGAAGTATAAGAGAGGAGACGACGTGGGGGTCGGCCAGACACAACCTCGAATGGGGAACACTTCAAGGAAGAGTGAAAGCTAGTATTGTAGCAGAATTCCGCCCATGATAGCCACTGCAGCCATTTTTGTGGTTTCTCGCTGGTGAAGCAGTGAAGATACATCTTAACCGTACAATTGATGAATTCCGTTTGGCCATCTGACTGAGGATGATATGCCGAACTGAAACATAATTGCATACCTGACAAACGAAAGAGTTCTGTCCAAAATCTGCTTACAAAGATAACATCTCAGTCGGAAACAATGGTTTCTGGCAAACCATGTAACTTGACAATCTGCCCAAAGAATAAGTGCACCACCAAGACTGTTGCATAAGGATGAGAGATGGCCAAAAAATGACTATATTTAGAGAACCGGTCAACCACTACCAAAATAACAGATTTACCACAATTTGGTGGCAGCCCCTCCACGAAATTCATGGAAATATCAGCCCATATCTGTGTCGGAATAGGAAGAGGCTGCAAGACGCCAGCTGGTTGAAGATTCTCTACTTTGTTGCGTTGACAAACAAGGCAGTGACATACAAAGGATTGAACCATTGACTTCAGCCCTTTCCAATAAAAATCAGCAGCCACTTGCCTAAGAGTTTTCTGATATCCTTCATATCCCATGTTATGCAATGAAGAGATAATGGTCTCACACAAAGGAGACGTGGCAACCAAATAAACACAGTTCTTATAAAAAACCATGTCGTCCTCAAACTTCCTTGAGCTTGATTCGCGCCACCAATTGCTGAAACTCTGGATCAACAACTTCCTGACGAATATGATCAAAAAGAAGCAACAAAGGAGCTGAAATTACAACCAAGGTTGGCTCCTCCCCCTCACATTGACGGGACAATGCATCTGCAACTATATTGTCCCTTCCAGCTTTATATTCGACTAAAAAATCATACCCCAATAGTTTGCTCAAACAACGTTGTTGGGGAACTGTAGAGATTCATTGCTCCAAATATTTGAGACTATAATGATCAATCTGGACAATGAATTTACTGCCCCATAGATACGGACGCCAATGAGATATTGCCTTGGCTAAGGCAATGAGTTCCTTTTCGTAAGTTGGAAGACGACGATATCATTCTGCTAAAACACAGCTAAAATAGGCTATTCGCTGCCCTTGTTGTTGTAATACTGCCCCGATACCACTACCGAAGGCATCACATTCCACCACAAATGGCTGCGAAAAATCCGGCAAGGCGAGTACTGGGGTGGAGGACATCGCTACTTTCAACTCCTCAAAAGCGGCCAATGCAGAAGTCGACCATTGGAACGAATTCCTTTTGAGCATAGATGTCAATGGTGAGGCTATCTTCCCATAATCCTTCATAAATTTTTAGTAATAACCTGCGAGTCCAAGAAAGCCACGTAATGCTTTGAGGATAGTGAGTTGTGGCTAGTGTAACATAGCCTGAATTTTTGTCGAATCAACGGATACTCCTTCCGTCTAGAATTTGTTCCCCAAATAAGAAACCGAGGGCTGAGCACTGAGACACTTAGATTGCTTTAGGAAAAGCTGATTATGTCGCAGAACTGAGAAAACTTTCCGTACATGGCCTATATGCTCTACAAAGCTCCTACTATAAATCAATATTGTCAAAGAAAACCAACACAAATTTACGAATATAAGGTTTAAAGATGTGATTCATAAGATCTTGGAAGGTTGAACGGGCGTTGGTAAGCCCAAACGACATCACCAAAAATTCAAAGTGGCCATGATGTATGCGAAATGCCATTTTACGTATATCGTCAGGATGCATTCGTGTTTGATGATAACCCGGGCATAAATCTAACTTGGTAAAAATTTGCACTCCGTGAAGCTCCTCCAAGAGTTCATCAATAACCGGGATAGGAAATTTGTTCTTGATAGTTTTGGCATTAACTCCTCGAAAATCCACACAAAACCGCCAGCTCCTATCCTCCTTCCCCACCAACAGAACCAAAGAAGAACATGGAAATTGGCTCATTCGAATGAGGCCTCTCTGCAACATCACGTCACACTGCTTCTCAATTTCTATTTTTTGGGCATGAGGATATTGATAAGGATGACAAACCACAGGATTGGGGCCACTTTCCAAGATAATACGATGATCACACCAACGGGTGGGTGGCAATTTTGTGGGCTCCATGAACAAATCCTCAAAATCAAGTAGAAGATGTTGCATTTCCATGTTGAGATTCTCTTCTATGGACACAAACTACTGTTGACAAGAACCATAAGTTCTCTTAATACCCCGTAGTTGGATATGATTTCCATCATATTCAAATTGCATCCATAATCTCTTAAAATCCTACATGATCTAGCCCAACTTGTTCAGCCAATTGATTCCTAATATTGCATCACAGAAACCAAGTGGAATCAAATAGAAATCCAAAAAGAAAGTATAATAACCCAACTGGAACCCCACATTCTTGCAAAGGCCTGGACTCTGTATCTTTTCACCATTTGCCACTGTTACCTAGAAACAACCTATTTTATCCACGACTAAGCCCAGATCAATAGCCAAACAAGAATCAATAAAGCTACGTGTACTCCCTATGTCCAATAAAATTCGCAGGAGTCTCTGATTCATGTACCCATCTAATTGCATCATCTGAGGATGTGGAGTACCAGTAATAGCCTGCAGAGAAATTTATGGTTCCTTCTTAGTATCAAACTCTTCTTTTTCATTGGAAGTCTCCCTTAGTTGCAATGTAAAATAACATCTTACAGCAGTGACCCGGTGTATAAATGTCGTCACAATTATAGCATAGATTTTTGGCATGACATTCTTCCATTTCTGTTCATGTCAGACGCTTAATATACAGGTTGCGGTTGGTGGTTGTCGCTGGAGGTGCCAACGAAGTAGAACCAGTCCGGCTTGGCTGGTCTTGACGCTTCCCAGTTCGCCGACGTTCATACAAGCGTGCTAGAGTCATTGCGTTTGTGAGATCAGGGGGAGATTGTAATTCAACGTCCACCGCAATGGATTCTTGTAAACCGCTGATGAAGAGGTCAACCTCCTGTCCTGGATCAAGGAAGGTGATACGTGCACCTAACTTCTCAAACTGCCTCTGATATTCTTCCATCGTACTCGTATGACGTAGTCGGGTTAGTTCTCCCATTTTGCTTCTACCATGGTTGGAGCAAATCTAAACATGCAATGGTCCTTTAATTCCTCCCATGTCAGATAGGCCCGGTCTTTGTCAAGTTTCAAGAACCAGTACTGAGCATCGTCCTCCAAATGTGGTGCTAATATGCTCAATTTCTTGTCTTCAGGAACCTGCTGGTGGCGGAAATAGTAGTCGCAGCGACTCAGCCATGGCAATGGCTCGGAGGAACCGTCATAACGGGGAAATTCCAATTTGCGATATCCGTGTCCTCCATCTTCGCGAAACATTCCACCCTCGACATGTCGTGAAAGGCTGCTTTCTCCTCCATATTCTTGATGACCACGAGGAGAATGGGTCACCTCGTGAAACCTATGCTGGAGATCTCAAATGTCCTATTGTTGGGCTTCAAAAGATATACGGTCGCGTTCCCTGGCCTCGTGCTCGCGATCAAGTTGTTTGCGAAGGTGTTGCTGGTCAGTTTCATATCTGGCCATAAACGCCTCAAATTGCTGCTGGAAAGAGCGAGAAGTATCACCCATAACGTTGGGCTCCGATACCAATTTGTTATGGTCCCGTATAGAGGATCTGGTTATAGGTCGTTGAAGTACTCATGGAACTGTTGCTCAAAGAACTCTTGTTAGTATTTCTACCTTTTTTATTGGGATTGGGCATGAAGGGAATGAGAGCTCATTTAGAGAGAACTCTTCGATCTCTGGATCAATGTATTTGGAGTAGGCAAAAACTTGCCTATGACGTTTTCCTCTATTCATAATATATAGGCGTTAATGCCACTATTGCAGTTACAATAATTAACTACTATCGTGACTTAAAGAAAAATAACTGCAAGAATGCTAAAATCAAAAAATGACCAATTCCAAACTATTCCTCAACTACTGCAATGTTCTTCTGGCCCCACTTCCCTTGAGAATAGCGTCGATAGACCTTAGGACCCATAACATGATGTTTGACCTTTCAATCCTTGATCCATAGGATCAATATCATAGGGTCAGTCTAACAACATCATTCATAATGCTGCAACCAATGACGCAAAAGAAAATGATCTAAAATAACAATACAGACAGACCATCCCTAATCATTATGCATCATCATTGAAAGCATTACCTTTAGAAAAACTCATCAATCTAACTGGAGCTACTTGGAGTATCTGGCTGATTTTCCGGCATAGCATCTTGGAATACTGGAAGTGCACTATATGCTTCATGCAACCTCTGTAGAAGAGGGAATTGGGACTGCAAAAACAGTGGGAGAGAGATACTTGACGGGGTTTGTGTATACAAAGTAAAGCATATCCCAAAAGGAAACATGACATAGAGCGTAAAAAGGTCACAATTGAATAAGAATATAAAATAGTAGCACATGCAGCACACAAGTACACATCTCCTAACAAATTTTCACATCAACTGCAACTTTGTGAAGAGGGGAAAAAAGTAATAGCTGTAAATTTTTAAGCACTCCTTCACTTATTGAACCATGTAGTGAACTCTCTTTTTGACATCTTTAATTTTATTTTTTTCAACAATAACTTAACAACAAAAGTGTACATGCAAAGTCAAATGAATTGAGAGGAATAAGCACTACCATGTCAAATAGAATCTTTTTGTTGCAAAATGTTCACATAAATTGTAACTTTGTGAAGAGGGAAAAATTAATATCTACAATTATAGACAGTCCTTCATTCATTGAACCATGCAGTGAGTTCTCTCTTACATTTTTTATTTTATTTTTCAGGAGTACTTTAACCAGACAGTTACAAGTATGAATTTATATGCATAGAGGGAATTAGCCTTACCATATCAATATTGAATCTTTTTATTGCTCCATAAATTTGTGGTGCTAAAAACAGATCTGCCTGCAAAAGGACATATATCACTCACAAAATGCCTTGCTTATATTAATTGAATAAAATAAATGCGTATTTCAAACAAGAACTATCTATGTGCAATGCAAGACAACATCTATAACTCTACCATTTTCTCTCAAACGCAATGTGTAAAATTCTACCTAAGATCATAGCATCTAAAAGCTCAAATGTCAAGGCCTTGATTTGGGAACAGTGCTCACATCAAGATTGTGGCCACCAACTAACAGTAAAATCATATTCTTACGTTGCATTCTCTACAAAGGTAACAATAATAAATTCTAAGTTGTTTAACATTATTAGCTATGTAGAGAATATAGGAATCATTTTTTTCTCTTAAATTTACTAAAGAAAAGCAAGTGATCCGAAGACTTAATTCAATATCTTTCTTGTTTAATTGGATCATATCTTGACAATATTAATGTCTACCACCAAACAATTTCATTTGTCGATTCACTAGCTTAACCATGTCTCTTCAACTTCATCTAATAATTCAAACTTTCTAGCTCAATCGCTTCTTGGCAAAATCAAAATATCTCCTACAACCTTAAACTCCAATTAATAGATTAAAGACGATAGGAAGAGATATAGAACATCTTTTTGTCGATATCGGAATACACCAAAAATCCTCATTGAGCCCCTTCCTATTTGTAATAGTTGCAGATGAGCTCACCAAGAATATCCAAGAGGATGTGCCTTAGTGTATGTTGAGCCCCTTCCTATTTGTAATAGTCACAGATGAGCTCACCAAGAATATCCAAGAGGATGTGCCTTAGTGTATGTACACTCCAATTAATAAAGTAAAGACGATAGGAAGAGATATAGAGCATCTTTTTATCGATATCGGACTACACCAAAAATCCTCATTGAGCCTCTTCCTATTTGTAATAGTTGCAGATGAGCTCACCAAGAATATCCAAGAGGATGTGCCTTAGTGTAACAAGCTAGAACTTTGAAAGGATAAGCTAGAGTGAAAAAGTTTTAATTGAGCAAGACTAAGACTAAATATTTAGAGTGTAACTTTGAAAGTCATAATGTTGCACCAGATGTGGTGATAAAGATTGGTTTAGAAGTTATACAATAGAAAGATTGTGTAAGTACCTTAACTCAATCATACAAAGCAGTGGTGAGATAAATAATGACATAGTTCGCCGTATCAAATCAGGATGGCTTAAATGGAGGAGCGCATCAAAAGTTTTATGTGACAAAAAGATGCCAATCAAGCTAACACGTAAATTCTACGGTTTAGCAATTAGGTCAACCATGCTCTATGGGGCAAATTATTAACCCATCAAACAGGTATATAGTCACAAGTTAATAGTAGCAGAGATAAGGATGCTCCGTTGGATGTGCAACTTTTCAAAAAGAGATAGAGTCAGGAATCTAGTAATAAGAGATAAGTTAAAGGTGGCTAATATTGATGGTAAGTTGAGGGAGACAAAGCTTAGATAATTTGGACATATTAAGCGGAGACATCCCAACGCTCCAATAAGAAGATGCCAGAAATTTATACTTAAGAACTATAAGAGAAAAGAGGAATACCAAAGAAGAGTTAAGGGTAAGTGATCAAGTATAATATGGCACTATTAGAACTTACAAAACACTTGGCCCTCAACAAAAAACTTTGGCAGTCTAAGATTCGAACAGATTATTACATAGACTGGTCCGCTTTTCGCCAAAAAGTTATTTTCTTTTCATAAGTCTTTTCAATCTTTTTCCTTCCTTTCTTTCATTTCTTGTGTCATGTATTTGCCTTAAATACTTTTATTTGTATTACTTGCCCCTTTAATTATTTTATTTATTTATTTCACATTTTTTCTTTCTTCTCTTTCAATTGCTTATTTATTTTACTTATTTTTTCTTGTCTATTCATTTATTTATTTACTTAAATTTTTTTAATTTATTTTTTTAATTTTTAATTTTTAATTTTATCCTAATCTTATCTTTTTTATTTTTACTTATTTTTATTTATACAATTATTTGTTTATGTATTATTTTATTTTATTTTTTCTTTTTTCTTTGATTTGTTTGCAGAAAGAATTTCATTCTTGTTTCTTATGAGTCTATCGAAAACAACCTCTCTATTAATTAGAGATAAGGATGCATACTACTAGATCTCTCCAGACTCAAAGAGATGGAAAAGCATCAAGCATTTTGACTAGGAAGAAACTCCCAAATAAACTAAAAGACAATACTTCCACATCCCACCTTAAAAGAACTATGTAAAGACAATTGCATGCAACAAATCCTCTACGATTTGTGCAAATTCAAGAACACTTCCATGATTTTAGTTTAGTTATGGATTTCGTAAGGCATTAGAACAAACTAATATTCTTTTATAGTACTAATCATTACAATACATTATCAACATGCTTTTCTTGTGATCACTTGGAAAATATCATTCAAGAGATAATATTTTGTTCCTTATGGAGTTATAAAAAATTTTAAAGGTTAATAACTAATTGGAAGCACTAGGTGCTCTTTCTTAATATGGGTAAACCATAGGCATCCTCACATAATCAACTCACAGTTTTATTTGGTAACTAAAATAATAAAATGGTTTGGAAAAAGAACAAACCAGGAAAACTTTGTCTCCAGTCGCATATCTTCCAGCATGATCTTTTAGTAGCTTCTCAAGTGCTGAGAAAGATAAAGCTAGGAATAAAAATATATTCTAAATACAAATGGACACCACATATAACTTAATACTTGGTTGATTCAAGGAGATAACTAAACATTAGAGCTTTTCAAACTTAGTTGTAATCAACTAAAGTAAGAATTTTATTGTTGAAGTAATCAAACTAGTCTTAAGGCACAAGAATGGTATAAAGCTTATTTTGACTATCAAAATATTAAAACTTATTGCACATCACACATATGATGAACCATACAAATTTTTTAAAATATGATGAGTGACAACTTGAACTAATTGTCATAGACTAGACTGTTCCACCGTGCCTAGTATATTATTCCTTCAACATTATAACTACAAATCTTAAACATGTTGCAAAATACAATACCACATAAAATCCAAGGGTAATAATGCTAAGTGTAGGATTTATAGAACAGAAGTCAAAACTTTCTTATAAGAACCATTTTAAGATGACTCTCTTAAGGCTACATAGAGTTCTTTCCTAAATATGGAAAAAAAATGCAAGAGTACCAAATCGTAAGTTCAAATTGCTGACAGATTTTTTAATGAATTAAAACTAATTAAACATACCAACAAGGATTTTCGTAGCAAATGGTAGAGCTGCAAGTAACAAGGTAGAAATCTTTGCGTTCCCAACAATAATACCTTGCTGACATCATTTAAATGATCTGATTTTTCTTTTTGTTCTTATTTCAATTCCTTCCTTGCATATAATAAGATGACACTATCTACAACTTCTCCAACTACCATATTCCTAGATCTTCTTTCAATATATTTTTCAAATGCTAGCTACTGGGGAGAGATGTACGATGGAAATTACCAGAAAAGCCCTTTTCAATATGATATTGAACCCAAGGAAGTTTCTCATCCGGACCAACTTTTTGCTCAATAAATTTCTGTTGTATGAAGGTCAGAAAGTGTCATAGACAATGAAGAAATACAGAAAAAAGTGATTGTCTTTTGTGCATAATGAAAAGAATGAGAAGCTGCAACAAACACTGTCATTAACCAACCAGCACAGCTAGATTCTGAAGAGGTTGTATGCTTGAGGAGACAATGTTTGCAGCCTATAATTAAGAGAAAATTGATAAGTGCAAAAGTCAAGCCTTAGTTCAGAGGCATGGGAACACAGACCAAGAGAACATAAAGGGAAGTCAGATAAAGAGTAGACAGTAACTATATCACTGTCAAGTTTGCATAACTACATCTTGAAACCTTAAAAGTCAAAAGAATAATATAGTACAAGGAAAATTTAGCAAGAATAACTTTGGAGAACAGGCTTGTCTGATGGAAATTTACAAGTGAAATTATTCCAAGTTAGAAAAAAGATAAGAATGAAATGAGTTATATACAAAATAGAATTCATAACTCATTGTCTTAATATTTTGAGTTAAGATATAGTGTCTTTGGTTGTACATAGGTCCACTTGAACCTTATCCAATTTCTTTGGAAATCCCCTCAGAACCCTTTATTGGTATCAGAAATAGGTTAACAAAGGCCAATAGATAGAAATTCATGAATTATAATATGATGAATAATTCAAAAGTGACTCAAATGACTTCCCATTAGTTATAGGTTGAGGGAGTGTTGTTCTGATGTAAATGGGCTCACTTATAAGGGACAGATATTAAAAATTTATAAGCGAAATTGGCCTACATCAGAAAGAAACACAAGAATAAAGTGAGTTATATACAAAAGCATGATTCATGTCATTCTTTTAAATTTTATATTAGAATACAATATCCATAATTATATATGAACTCATTTGATCCCAGTCCAATTTCTCCCTAAACCTTCTTAGAACTTTTCATTGCCCCAGTTCATGCAATGAATCCAAAAAGCTGTGCAAAATCCCCATGCACAATTAGTTTATATTCCTTATTTGTTTGTGATTTCATCTGCTTTAATTTAGAAATCTCATAACAATCATTGGACGTAAGTAATGCTTGGATTGAGTGCTGAATCAATCAACAAAGAACCCCATAACAATTACTGATGGAAAGAGAAAGCGATGCAAGTTAACCTGGTAATTGAGAGCTCTTATCCGAAGATCCTCAGGCAACAATGGATTTTGAGGGAACTTCTCCTCCAGATACTGAAGATTAACAAATGAACCCAAACGGAAAAGTTTTACAAAAACAGAAATACAGATATACAAGGAAATAAAAATAAAAATAAATTGCGGGAACAAACCATCAAAATAGCGAAAGAATCAGAAACTACAATATCTCCATCTACCAGAACTGGTACGTAACCGATGGGATTAAGCTTTAAAAACTCTGTCAAGTCATCAAAAACAACAACCACAGTTCTATCAGTCAATGGAGCAATAACTCTTTAGAGACGGGTACCAACAGGATTTGAGTGAGATACAATCACTAGGGCACACAGCAAAAAAGAGAAACTGAGAAAGTTAGAATGAAGGTCTGTTCGTCACCAGGACTAAATTGCTCTCGTTTGACCAAATCAACAGCCACATATTCATAACTTAGCCCTGTCAAGAAATCAAAAAACAATTATAATCCATTCAGGAAAAAAAAAACAAGGAGAGGATATGAAAATAAGAAAGATAACCTTTCAAGTTAAGAGCAATCCGAACGCGATAAGAACAGGAGCTTCTCCAGTAGGAATACAGCTTCATCTTATTACTGCTACTTCTATTACCACTTGTTGCCTTGTTTTTATCGCCAAGACATAAACACATGAACAAAAACACAACAGCTTCAGTTCTACTTTTCCATGTACATAAAAAGGTTGAAACTTGTTATTCATTGATTAAAAAAAAAAAGACACTAAATCATCAAAATCCAGAGCAATCACATATCATTTATGCTTACCATATCAAAAAGACGTGCGAGAGCTTCAAAGCTTATCACTCCTACTCTTTGACTTGTTCGCCCACCCGCACCGCAGTTATAATGCATCAACATATATTATTGCTCTTATTATTATATCCGTAGTTTGCTCTCGAGTCTCGACACGCTTCCCTGATTTTTGTCCTTTCTTTGTTTAATCTCCAAGTTCAACTCCCTCTCACTTGACGGGAGCAACATTAAAGTTGAGTTTGGAGTTAAAATTTGCGCAAAAGAAAGTTTTTATTAAAAATTAAATTGGATCTAAATTAATTAAACATTTAAACCTAATTTCTAAAATTTAAAAATCCCCAACTCCATTAACCCATAGTGGCAAAGTTACGAAAATCGTACCGGGCTCGATATCGGATTGAGCTCTAGTACCGGGTACTGTTTCGAAAAATGTTTTAAATTTATTAAATAGTCCCTAAAATTTTTAAAAATTGCAAAATAGTCCATATTGGTATATTATACAGTTGTACTGTATATTTTACTAGTTTACTATTTACATCAACCATGCTTTCAAAAATCTTAATAATAAATAATAATGACAATTAATATGAAAT
>JAOTBA010000005.1:18497817-18511592 GCA_025629845.1 Erythroxylum squamatum | reverse complement strand
CAAAATTCAAAATGGGTGAATTTGGTTGGTTCATCATTCATGGTTGTCTTATTTTAATTTTAATTCAAACTTAAAAATTTTACATATCTAAAAATAATTATTAGAAAATTGATTAGTTGTCTTTTTTATAATCATATAAAGACTTTCATTTCATCTCGATTGTGTCTTGTCTCTTGTGTAGGATCTCACCTTAGCTTAGAAAATTGATTAGTTGTCTTTTCTTACACATTAGCTTAGATGTCCTTAATTATCATGAGTCATAATGTCCTTAATTATCATGAGTCATGACTCATTCCCAACCAAATACCAAACCAAACAACATGATGAACCAAACCCTTAACCAACACAAATGACATTTAGTTCAAAATTTAGATACACAAACACAACCAATTCAATTCAATATTCAGAATTTCATTTCATAAACAAACACAACCCAATTCATTTCATACACAACATTTTCCAACAACATCGGATCATCGGACACTCTAATACACAAGTCACAACCCAATTCATTTCATAGTTCATAACTTCATACACTACCCAATTCATTTCATTTCACATTCCCTGCATCATCGGATCATCCAACAACAACACAAAAAATTGTCAACACTCCAATCCAACCAACTCCAACACCATGCATCATCGAATCATCCAACCAAAACCATAAACCAAAACACAATAAACAATTAAATTAAGTAAGAAATTTTCGAAATCAAAAAACTCAAAAAGCCAACTCGGGTCTTCGGCGGGTCGTCGGGTTTTGTCACGGGTCACTGTGTGGATCCGTCTCTGGTGGCTTCAGACGGGTCTCCGGTGCTACGGTGCGGTGGTTTCACGTGGAGAAGGTGGTGGCCAATAGCGTCTTCGGGTCCCCGTGGAGGAGGAAACGTCTTCGATGCCAAGGGAGGATGAGGCGATGAGCGAAAGAGGATGAGCATCAGAGCAAACCAGGTGACACGACGGTGAGAAGAGGCAGCCACGCGACGGTGAGAAGAGGAGAGAGGCGGCACGATGATGAGAAGATGAGAGAAGAAGAGGTTGAAGAAAAATAATCAAAAGGTAGAAGGCAGAAGCTCTCGGGGGGGCGGGGGTTGGGAAATTTAGGGTTTTTTTTTAAATTTGCATATTAGTCCTTGAACTTTCATAAGTTCACGGTACCGGTACCGGCCGGTATTTAAGGTCGATACCAAGGTGGCCCGTTCCATTCCGATTTTCGGCCGGAACCACCCGAAACGAAATGGTATTCATAAGATTACATAGAGGTGTTGAAACAAAAACAACTTCTCCTCTCCAAATTGCTTGCTGAGGTACTGAACTAGTTCATTCTATTCTATTATTGTTGATCCAAATAGTTATTCTATTCAAGAGCTAATCAACTTTTCTTTTCGTTATATTTTCTTTTTAGTTTTCTTTAACAGCAATTAATTGAAATATTCAGCAGTGTTATAAAGTAAAACTTGGTCCTATAGTGTAACTTGGTCAAATTAACAAGTAAAATTGATATTAAATTCCTTTTATTAATTACCAACGTCAAATTGTCGACTATTTCACCTCGTGGTTAGAAATCTAAAGATATGGCTATTGGCCAAATGATGTGAGTGTATGCAAAACAGATAAATAGTGAGAGTGTATATAAAGTTTGGGTTATTAGCTTCAACAACCTAACGCATAACAAATTTTTGGATCGGGATAATTTGTGAGTTTGTATTTATAAAATTTGCATTCTCTGAATCAATAAAATTGTGAGTGTGTAATTCGATGTCAAAATTTCATTTCCTAGGTAATTTTAATTTGCCAACATCTAGTATCAAAGCTCGGTTAAAGTGCTCAAGTAGATCAAGATGGCTTCGAGTTGAACAACTAAATTTCAGCAAGTTCAACCAATGCAATTATCTATTTTCAAGTTTGATGGCAAAAACAATTTTGCAATGTGAAAACGTTTGATGGAGTTATATTTGAGAAGCAATGGTTATGGTAAAATTTTGAAAAAAGACTTAGTAGAAAAAGAAACACTGATGGCTAAAGAATCACTACAACTGGTTCGTGATCGTTTATTAAATGAAAAGGCCTTGTTTTTAATTTGTCAACCTATTGAGTTGCCGATTCTTGAAAACATATGCATGCTAAAAAAGCAAGCGAGACTTAGAATGTTGGGCCCCGATTTGCATTAAGTAGGTATCAGAGCAAGCTAAGTTTGGTTGATAGTTGGGTCTCGGTAACGGGATCCAAGATAGAATATTCTACTCAAAATTTATGAAGGAGCAAACATAGTTAAACGAACAAGACTACAAGGTTTGAAAAGGTAATATGAGTTGATGAAGTACGACAAAGATGAAAGTATTCGTGATTATTTTTCACGAACGGAAAAATTGATCAATGAGATGAAAAATAATGGTCATGAAATTAAGGAGCAAGATATCGTGGAGAACATCATACCCACGTTAACACGTCAATTTGATTATGATGTCAAAACCACTAAAGAGTCTAAAGGTTCAGAGTCTATGATTCTCAATGATTTGCAAACCTCATTAAAGTCCCGAGAAATGCATATAAATAAATCACCAAATACAAAGAAGCAAGTTCTAAAAGCCCAAGTAAATTTAAGAAATGAGAAGGAAATTGCAATAGGCAAAACATAACATACTTAAAGAAGTTGAAATTTTAGAGGCAGAGGAGGCAAATATTTCAAAACCAATTCTAGACCAGGAGCAAGGGAGAGTGAATCTCCTCATAATAAATCCAATATTCAATGTTACAAGTGCAAAAAGTTTGGTTATTATAAATCTGAGTGCAAGTCATATATTCAGTGCCATAATTGTAAAAAATATGGTCACTACAATAGAGAATGTCACGCTCAGAGACAACAACATAAAGGTAATCAAGCTGAAGTCACTAAGAATAATTACCGAAGTTGATGGCCACTCATGAAACTAGTAACAGTGACAATTGCCAATAGTTTTTAGATTTAGGTTGCAGCAATCACTTAAGTAAAAACAAGGAAGTTATATGCCGAATTAGATTAATCATTTCATTCTTCAGTAAAGCTTGTCGATAACCACCCGATTCCAATTTTGGGAAAAGGAAAGATTGCTATAAAATTAAATAGTGGGTTTCTGATGTGTACTATGCTCCTAATCTTTGCTAGAATCTATTAAGCATTGAATAACTGTCAGAAAAGGATTACGATTTACACTTCAATCAAGATGGATGCACCGTGAGTGATATAAAAAAGGGTATGATTCTAAAGACGAGAATGACATCCAACCATCTATTTCCAACATATCTTAATTACGGTAATTCTTTTTGTTGTAATACTATGACTATTAATGATAATTAGCTATAGTATATACAACTTAGGCATTTGAATTTTAAGCATTAAGTTTCTCACAAAAAAAAGAGTGGGTTTCAGGCTAACCAACCATTTAAGTTCTAGATAGATTTGTGATTCATGTATAATGAAAAAAAGCATAGAGGTCCATTTCCTACAAAGAAGGTATGGAGAGTCAAACGTCCACTAAAGCTTGTGCATTCAAATCTATATTATGTGGAGGTTCCATCAAATGGAGGAACAAATACTTTATTACATTTATAGATGATTATTGTAGAAAGGCACGGGTTTATTTTCTAAAGCAAATATCTAAGGCATGTGAAGTACTTAAGAATTTTGTAGCGTATATTTTTGTAACGTATATTGAAAAAAAAAGGTTATTCTTTTAAGACTATGAGAACAGATAGAGGCACAAAATAATTGTTTGTGATGATTTCTTAAGAAAAAATGGAATTAAGCATCAGTTGACAGCCAGATACACTCCTCAACAAAATGGAGTGGTAGAAAGGAAAAATATAATTATCAAGGATATAGTGAGAAAAATGTTATTTTGTAAGAAGCTACCTAAAAGTTTCTGAGCAGAGGTTGTGGCTTGTGCAATCGATGTTTTGAATAGGTGTCCTATTAAAAGTGTTGGGGATAAAACTCCACAAGAAGTATGGTGTGGACAAAAGCCTAATCTTAGTCATATGAAGGTGTTTGTTTGGATAGCATATTCACATGTGCTTGATGAGTTAAGAAAGAAGTTAGATGACAAGGTAAAAAAACTGTATATTTCTCGATTACAACATGGAAACAAAAGGTTATAAGTTTTATAATCCAAAGACTTAAAAATTGATCATCAATCGAGATTTTACTTGAAGAAGATGGGGTATGAGATTGGTCAGAAAAAGCAAAGAAGTCATTGCCAGTACTGGTGTTCATAAATAATAAATTGGAAACGACTAATCAAACTAAAGAGACATCTTCACCTCTAATTCCTGAAGAGTCAACTCATGTTGATCCTAAAGCGACATCTCCTCCTACATCACCTTCACTTAGGTGCTCACAACGAGAGCACCATCCATACACTTATTTGAAATATATCAATTAGGCGATGATGACAATGAAGATGTTACCGACTATGCTTTCTTTGCAGATTGTGATCAAGTAATATATAAGGAAGCAATTAGCAAAGATTGTTGGATTAAAGCAATGAATGAAGAGATTAAAGCAATTGAAAAGAAAAAAAATGGGAGCTAACTACTCTCCTAGAAGGAAAGAAACCAATCAGAGTCAAGTGGGTATATAAGCCAAAGTATAAACCCAATGGAGAAGTGAGCCATTTTAAAGCAAGGTTAGTAGCAAAAGATTCCAGACCCTGCTTCAATACGGGACTTCGGGGTATGATGATGTTAGTAGCAAAAGAATACAGACAAAAGCATGGTATTGATTATTTTAAAATATTTTCCCCAGTTGCTAAACTGTGCGAATGATCATTTCTATTATTGCTCAAAGAAATTGAAAAATATTTCAAATGGATGTTAAGTCAGCATTCTTAAATGGTTTGCTTGAAGAAGAGGTTTATATTAAGCAATTATCAAGCTATGTGAAACAATGAGATGAAGATAAAGTTCACAAATTGAAGAAGGCATTGAGCATGGTACACCCACATAAATACCTACTTTCTGAATAATGGATTTCAAAGGTGTTTGTATGAGCATGCTTTATATATCAAAACCAACAAGGATGGAGATATCGTAATTATTTACTTATATATCGATGACTTAATCTTCACTAGCAACAATTCTAAACTATTTGAAGAATTTAGGAAAGCCATGATTGCTCAATTTGAGATGACATATCTTGGTTTGATAACTTATTTTCTTGACATTGAAGTGAAGCAAACAGACAATGGTATATTTATTTCTCAATAGAAATATATGCAAGATATTTTGAAAAAGTTCAAAATGGAAGCATGCAAACCAATTTTAACACTAGTAGAGGAAAGATTGAAGCTTTTGAAAGATGGTAATGATGAATTGGTTGGTGCAATGAATTTTAGAAGACTTATTGGAAGTTTAAGGTACTTAACAGCAACAAGACCTAATATTGTTTATGGAGTTAGAATTGTGTATATTTATGGAAGCACCACGACAATCTCATTGACAACCTGCAAAACAAAATTTGAGATACATTAAAGGTACACTCTAATGATGGAATATTTTATTTAAATTCTAACAACGTGAAATTGGTAGGATATACAGATAGTAATTGGACAGGAGATATTGAGAAACGAAGAATCACTTCGAGCTATCTTTTCCATCATAGTTCGGGAGCATTTTCTGGGTTATCCAAGAAACAACAAGTAGTAGCCCTTTCGACGGAAGATGCTGAATACATAACAACATCAAATTATGCTACACGGGCAGTATGGTTGCCAAAAATTCTTGAAGAATTGCAGCGTTAACAACTTAGTTCTATAAAAATCTTCTGCAACAATAAATCAACAATTGCTTTGACAAAAAATCCAATCTTTCATGGTCACAACAAACACATCGACAGCAAACATTACTATATGCGAGATTTGGTAAAAGATAAAGAGATCGTGGTTGAGTACTGTATGTCTGAAGATCAAATTGCTAACATTTTTACAAAACCATTGAAAGCTGAATTGTTCTTGAAGCAGAAAAAAGACGCTTGGAATAAGGGAGGATGTTAGAAAGTAAAACTTGGTTTTATAGTGTGACTTGGTCAAATTAACAAGTAAAATTAATGTTAAATTCCTTTTATTATTTGACAATTTCAAATTACCAACTATTTCACCTCGTGAAAGTCAGTATTAATCGACTTTAGAAATCTATAAATATGGCTAGTGGCCATATGATGTGAGTGTATGCAAACAAAGGAAACAGTAAGAGAGTATGTAAAGTTTGGGTTGCTCGCTTTAACAAGCTAACACATAATGGGTTTTTGGGTTGTGAGAGTTTGTAGTGTGAGTTCATATTTGTAAAATATGTATTATCTTAATCAATAAAAATATGAGTGGATAATTGGATGTCAAAATCCATTTTCTAGGCAATTTTAGTTTGCCAACAATTAGTTACACTATGGAATTTTGATTATAAATATTAGCATATGGTACCTGTTTGAATCGTTAAAAAAAGATGCTAGATCTAAGAATCCTAAAATGAAGACAGAGAAAAGTCTTGTCGACAGCTAGTCAAAGGAAGATGAGGAGGTGGACCGATTAGATGGTGCAGAGGAGATAGTGAAAGAGTTTAAAAAGTTGAAGAGGCAAAACATAATAATTCACTATCTGTTATCTGTAATGATCATGCTTATAGTTGTGTGGTAAGTTTTAGAGGTGTCAGTGACCTTAGAAGTTAAGGAAGGATTGAGCCACCCATTTAAATCCTTTGGAAGCTGGCTAAGCAGGTTGGCGAAATAAAGTTACGAATACCACACTGGACTCAATATCAGATTAAGTTCTGGTAGTCAATACTAAATACCGTTTTAGGTAATTTTTAAAATTTACAAAATAGTCCAAACCGAATAAGCATGAACCAGACCAACATAAATGAAATTTATTTCAAAATTCAGATACACAAACTCAACCAATTCAATTCAGTATTCAGAATTTCAGATCACATTCCAACTCTAATCAATTCATTTCATACACAAAAACAAACACAACCCAACCCAGCCAATTCAGTATCCAGATTCCAGAATCCCAGATCACGCAACAACACAAAAAATACCGTCCAACACTCCAACCAACTCCAACACCGTGCATCATCCAACCAAAACCATCATCCTAATTCCAACATTCTAATGATCTAATCCAACGCAACAAAAATTTTAATTAACCATGAAATTTTCGAAATTAGAAAAAACAAAAAACCAACTTCGGGTCTTCGACGGGTCTTCGGGTTTTGTCACGGGTCAGAGTTTGAACGCATCTCCGGTGGCTTCGGGCGGAGAAGCCGGTGGCATCTTTGGGTCCTCGTGGAGGAAGCGTCTTCTTCAACCGATGCCAAGGGAAGATGAGCGAAGGAGGCGAGGGCCAGAGCAGAGACAGCGACGCGACGGCGGTTAGACGCGACAGTGAGAAGAGAAGAGGCGGGCGACGCACGGAGAAGAGGAGGCGGCACAGAGATGAGAGAAGAGTGAAGAATAGTCCGGGAGGGGAAGGGGGGGTGTTTGGGTTTTTAGGGTTAAATTTAAAAAATTTGCAATTTGATCCTTGAAGTTTTAGAAGTTTACGGTATTGGCCGGTATATTCTGGTACTGTCCGTATCGGCTAGTACCGAACGAAAACCACCGATACCGACCGATATTTTAGGCCGGTACCATCCGGAACGGTACGGTATTCCAAACGTTGGGTGAAACTGAAAGAATATCTACAAGTTAATAAAATTAGGGATTTTTAGAATTGAGAAAATTATGATTAAATGTTTAGTTAATTTAAGGTTTAATGAAAATTTTAATTCCATATGCACTCCATATCATGTAAGGTTAATTGTACATAAGAAAAGAGGTCTAAAAGAAAAAAATTATCTAAGAAAATTTTAATTGAGGAATTAATTTTCTTTTAATTTAAGGGTATATTTCCATGTTTATTAAATATTTAAGTTTTATTTGAACCCTAAAACGCGGTTGGGTCCAACTTAAATTTTGATAAAGACTTTTATATCCTTTTTTTTAACCATTTTGCCTTAAAAAAATTTCATATTTGCGATGCAAAATCTCAAATTTATTTTGGAACTTGAATTCCTTCAAAAGTTCTATCATGTTTATGGGCCAACAAACGAATTTCGAATCTAGATCCAACACACTAATTAATAATTACTAATCTCTAAATTTAAGTAAAAAGATAACAATTTTCATATAATTTTATTAATTCTATTATTTAAAAATCTTCCTAAAAATTATATTTTACAAAAACTTAAAAATCTGTTAAATTGTCTGCTCATCTCATAATGAAGGCGTCAAATGATACTCCATATAGTCCCCTCATAAAAAATTAATTAAAATTTAACAAACCATGGTATGTATGGACACTAACGGTAACAAGTCAATATAAAAACAAAATAAGCATCAGCATTGAGTATAAATGGCTTAGATGACAAGAAATTACTCAATAATTATTTATTACGGCAAAAATAAATTAATAAATTTTACATATATAAAAATATTAATTATAGTAAAAATAAGAAGCATATTATTCATTATTGATAAAATATGATAAACAATATTCATTCTATATTAATAAAATAATTAATAAAATAATTATGTTATTATACGATTTAATAAAAATAATGATATGTAAACATGATTATAAATAAACTAATTATAATTTTGTAATTTTGTTTACTAACAATAAAAAAACGATCAAATTATTACTAATTACTTGTAAACATAAATTATAAAATAAAATGATAATTAATATACTATGATAAATATTTACAATTTTATGTATTAATATAAAGAATCAAACTAATTAATAATTATTTATAAAAATAAAAATAGGACAACAATTTTGATATTATTATTTATTAGTATTATTATAATTATCTTTTTAATGGGAGATTTAAATTAATATTTATATTAAATTAATAAATATATCATTAATAGTTAATGAATATAATTAACTTTTAATAAAAAAAGTTAATATAAAATGTTAATATATTTTTAATATAAGTAATAATATGTATGTGTGTATGTATGGGTATGTATATATATATATATATACAAACATGTATAAATGAATAACTCAATAAAATAAATAAATCAATATATTTTACGGATATAATCTTGTGATTTGTTAATTTAGTTATCCATCTATGATTAAAGATGTCAATGGGCTTAGCCGAGCTGGGCCGCCATTTTTTGAGAAAAACTAAAAACGACGTCATTTTGGAAGTAACGATCAGGCCACAGGTCACCCTGGGTCAAAATAAGGCCGGACTCTTTTTGACACCTCTATCTATGATTAGATTATTCTCGTGTTTATAAATTATCATGACAGTTGAACAATTTAATATAGTAATGATTTCATACTTTTCACAAAATATAAGAACCTCTCGTAAGATTTTTTAAATACAAAAAAAATTATATAAATTATTAGTGTTTTTTACTCTCCGATGACATATGATTATTATTATTATTATTATTATTGAAAATATCTATGAAATTTAGTATGCAAGTGATAATTATGAGATATCAAATTTTGGTGGGATAATAAGCTTTAGACGCCTATCTAAACCTAACAAAGAAATTGAGCTTGAATGCAATGTAAAATAATATGAGCGTAACTAATATAAATATGATGTCTTCTCTTCAATTAAGAGGAATACACCATTGTGACTTCCATGCATGCCTTAAAGATGTAATAGCAAAGAAATGTTAAAAGGTGATACTCTTCAAGTTAGATTCAAAGTAAAAATGTTAATTGAGGCAAATGCGTCTTTCTAATATAGTACAGGTCTTTAAGTGTGGAAGTCTAGGAGATCTACACACACAACTAAATCTAAGATGTGAAGGGATAACATGACAATGTGCTTGCTTCCAGGACAAGACGTGGGCAGTAACTGTAAGTGGTGAACGGAGTCTTTGAGAAGAGTATGATCATTCAAGAATAGGATAAAGGAAAGAAAATCTTACTAGGGCGTACAAGATGTAGCTAGAGATATGGAGTATTTTGATACAAACCTTACAAGTTTACCTTTCACTAAGCGCGTGTTTAGTAAACAACTAATAATCTGTTTTTTTAGCTATTTGACTCAATTAATTGTTTAACTCATATTAAAAAGCTATTTATTTGTTTAGTTATGAGCTGGATAGATTGGCTGATTCAACTCAACTAGGTAATTTTTTAAAAGCTCCTCTACTGAAACATTTGGAGTTAGCTGTTTGCCTAACGACGGTATTACCCTCCACTCCACTCTCAACTCTCTACTTTCGGTCTCATTTCTCATATGGTTTTAACTCCTTGTTGGACTGATTTGCTTTTCCTTTTTCTCTTTTCCTAAATTGATGGCTTCACAGAACAGGACGTTTACAGAGCAGGATGTTTCCAATTATTTCAGGTAACTGAAAATGAGTGCCTTGATAGATTATTACTTTGTTATTTCTCTACTTTTGTAGCAGTTTTGGTCCTATTTAAGATGTTAGGATCGCATGCCAGCAGAAGAGAATGTTTGGAATTGTCACTTTTGTCTTTGCGGAGACAGTCAAGCAAATATTAGCGAAGGGGAATCCTCATTTGATTTGCAGGGCTTGTGTTTTAGTCATACCGTGAAAAGTCAAGACATGTTGACAAGTAAAATTTTTCTACTTATGGAAATATGTTGTCACATGATTTCTTACTAGAATGTGGTAGATCCTAGCTGTGTTGGTTAAACATCTTATCTTCAGGTTTGAATTGTTTTTGTTGTAAGATATATTGTTTGATCGAAATGATGCAAAGATTCTGAACATGCGTAGACTCTTATCACTACACATTATTTGGATTATGTCTTTAGTGTGGCATTACCATCTTTCCGCAGGTCATATTGAAGGGGGGTTTAGGGATCTTTTTTGAAATTGTTTTCCCTCTACAAAAGTTACTCTCTTATGGTTTACCTGGTGGAAGTGACAAGTTGCGATATTGTTTCACCTTGAATCAATTACTCCTTATTCTCTTAGACATTATTTGATACCTTTTTTTAGTTGGAATCATCAAATGTTAATAAAACTTAGCATCATCTTAGACATTATTTGATACCTTTTTTTAGTGGTTCGGTAAACAACCCTTGCCTACTTCCACTTCTAAGATTATTTTTAGAATTCTATTATAATTCTTCTATCAAGGTCAAAAATAGCCTTTGTATAATCTTTCTCAACAAAGAAGAACCATTTACAATCTCCGTCCAAAGTGAAGAAGAACCTTAATTCGACTTGGATCACTCCCTAAGTACAATAATAAAATGCCCCAACCAATTATTACAACTAAAAAAACCTTACTTTATCTCTTAATAACTCCAAAGAGGCCCAATCACACAAATATGAGACAATGATTCTCAAATAATTGTAAATACTTAGAAATGTGTAAAATACACTCAAATTCTTCTTGATATTAAAACTAATGAGAAAACACATATTGACAATATTTTAGGATCCTTAGTAAGAGTTGGAGCTAAAAACTAGCCATTACAATGGCTTTTTTTAAAATATTAGCCAACCAATATAGCATATCGGTCAACCAATACGCATTGAATGCAAAGATTCATAAGCCATTGAGAGATTATTGACTAGTAGGCCATATTGGTCGACTAATATATTAATCAGTATTACCAAAAAAGTCTCGATACATCAAATTTAACAACATTAACTTATATTGGTCGACCACTAATCGGTATAAGTTGATCAATCAACTAATAAATATGATTGTAACAACTTCAAATGCTCAAAATCAATTTATTTATTGCAATTATAATTTAAACATTTCCTAAAATATTTTTTAAAGAGTATTTAAAGATCAAGATGTTTTTCAATTGATTTTTTATCGTAATAAAATATAACAAATACTAATGTGCTTATTATTTTGATGAAAAGAAATACTAGAATAAAATGAAGCCATTAACTCAAGAAGATAGTGTATGTAGTTGAACAAGAGAAGTTAATTTTTACAATCAAAAAAATGAAGATTAAAACAAGAACAAAAGAAGATCAAGGTTTGTTAAGGTCATTTTACATTTTGTATTATTATTTATAATTGCACTTTGTTAATTTGATGATTCAAAAGGCTCACCATGCATAAATATTATTACATGAGTCTTTTATTCATAAAGAGATAAATAAAAGCTCCTTGATCTTGAAAACAAGCTTTGGGGAACAACATAGGAAATGTTTAACTCATATTTGGATTAATAAAATTGAGTTTGAGCATTTAAAGGTGTTATAATTATGTTTTTGCGGTTAGTGGTTAACCTATATGGTAAATGGTCAACCAATATAAGTCAAAGTTGTTAAATTTGATATGCCGAGAGTTTGTAATAATATTGGTTGATGTATTAGTGACCAATATGTATATTGGTCAGCCAGTGTTCCAATAGCTAATAAATTTAGAGCTTTTAATACATACTTGTTGACCAAAGTATAGTCATTTTAATAGCTAATTCTTTGCTCCAACAATTATTTTGACTTCCAAAACACTATAAATAGGTATTTTCTCATTAGTTTTAGCATCAAGAAGGTTTGGTATTGGCTCATGCACACAAATATGATACAATGATGCTAATTTGGGTATAAACCCTTGGTGATGATTATTTATGTTTGAATTATGAATAAGGTGTTTAATAATTATTTTTAAAGTGTGAACCTTAGTACCTAAACTTAGAGATTATTATATAAAATAAGGACACTAAGTTAGAATTTACAAGGTAATTGGCTCACTAAAAATTTGAATAAGGATAAATTTTACTCAATTAAAAAAGAAGTAGGTATGTTTAATTGAAATTTTAAATGATAAAGATCCTCTTTTATTTTCTTGATTAAATTTATATGCTCCAAATCTCTTTCAAGGTTTTTGTATAATTTTTGATTGATACTATTATGACCCATTAAGTGTTCTGATGTTTAAATTTGTGTTTTAGCTTTTTAAAACACACTAGATGGCCAATATCTTAGTGTGGATGACCAGTGTAACCAAAAACCATGTTTTATGTCTTCTTAATGAGTTTGTTGCTTATTTGGTCGCTTGTTTAGTAGCCCAGATATCCACACTAGTCGATCGATATCTTCAAGTGGTCAACCGATATAATCTTTCCCTTTAGAATTCATTACTATAGTAAGTTCACAAAAATACACAGTGACTTAAACGGTCACATACATACCCATGTAAGTGACTGTTCAAATTCACAAAAATCATAATGACTTCACGATCACAAACTCGCCTGTGTAAATAACCGTATAATTTGGTAAAAACATCTCGTCGATGAAAACAATCCTAAAATTTTAATATTTTACAAATTTAATCGTAAATCAGAATATAACAAAAGAACTTTCCCTTAGTGGGTGGGTGGTGAAGATAAGTGATCGCGGCTCTGTCGTTCGATTAGGAAATCGACCTTGGAAACCGGTCAAAACAATTAAATTTCAAGATTGCAGCAAGCTGAACCTCGGGTCGTCTCTCTCGTTGGAACCGATGGAAATTGATTTATAAAACTAGCCTAAGTCGAATTATGCAATTAAAGCAATTAAAAAAGGGGCTTGGATTGGTTGATCTAAATTAAAGAAAAGAAAAGTATAAAGAATTTTTTTGAATTTTTGGGAAACTTTGCAATTGGTAAAAACTAAGATTGAAATCAAATTCTAAAGTCCTCTTGAAAATGGGCTCAGGTTATCATTGTTCAAAATGATTTTTGGGGTTGGAATCCACTAAGTTTCGAAAGATCAACCTTAAAAACTCTTTAAGTCCAAAGAT
>JAOTBA010000005.1:18464716-18475951 GCA_025629845.1 Erythroxylum squamatum | reverse complement strand
CCCTCTTTACCTTTATCAAACAATGAAGCCTGTGATGCTTGTCATTTAGCTAAACAAAGAAAGTTACCTTTTCCTGTCAGCTACACTACAACTACTCATCTTTTTGAACTTGTTCATGTTGACATTTGGGGACCAAATTCTATCATTTCAATTCATGGTCATCGTTATTTTTTAACAATTGTTGACGATTTCAGCCGATACACTTGGATCATTTTAATGAAACACAAATTTGACGCAAGACAACATGTTCAAAAAAATTTTTCCTTGGTTGATACACAATTTCAAACTTCCATAAAAACCTTGCGATCTGATAATGGGCCTGAATTTGATATGCCCAACTTTTTTGCCTCCAAAGGCACTCTTCATCAAACTTCATGTGTTGAAACCCCTGAACAAAATGGTCTAGTGGAACGAAAGCACCAACATATTTTAAACATCTCTCGAGCCCTTCTTTTTCATGCTTCAGTCCCTAAGTTTTTCTGGGGCTATGCTGTTCTTCATGCCACTCATCTTATCAACCGTACCCCTACCCCTTTGCTCAACAATAAAACACCTTTTGAATTTCTTTATCATTCACCACCTGATTTTTCCCAGTTTCGTGTTTTTGGCTGTTTAGCTTATGCAACCACTCTTGTCGCTCACCGTCACAAATTTGACCCCCGTGCCCGTAAGTGTATCTTTCTTGGTTTTAAACCTAATGTCAAAGGCTATCTTTTATTTGACACTATCACCAAAACCATTTTTGTTTCCTGACATGTAACCTTCCATGAACACATATATCCTTTCTCCAATCCCACTAAACCGACCACCACAATTCCTCAAATCTTTGAACCCTCAGTTTTATATGATTCTTCCATTGATGTACCACTGCCCAGTACTCAACCCTCTTCTTCTAATCCTCCACCCCCATCCTCTCGTCCTGTTCGCGCCCGTCGACCACCATCTTACCTTCAAGACTACCACTGCTCTACTGCTGTCACCAATCATCTTCCAGGTACTTCTCCTCACTCTCTTTCTTTTGTTGTTTCATACCATCACTTGTCTCCTGCTCATTTGCGTTACATTAGCTATCTCTGCCATCCCTGAACCTAAGACATACAAACAAGCTATTCAACATGAATCTTGGCGTGAGGCTATGAAAGTTGAAATCCTTGCTCTTGAACAAAATAACACTTGGGTTGTTACTGATTTACCACCTGGGAAATCCCCAATTGGTTGTAAATGGGTGTTTAGAGTCAAACACAAGGCCGATGGTTCAATCGAGAGATACAAGGCTCGATTGGTTGCCAAGGGTTACACACAAACTGAAGGAGTTGATTACTTTGATACGTTTTCCCCTGTGTGTAAGATGACTACGGTTCGATTGCTTCTTGCCATGGCAACTTCTCAAAATTGGCACATCCAGCAGCTTGATGTTAATAATGCTTTTCTTCATGGTGACTTACATGAGGAAGTATACATGCTCTTGCCGCCTGGTTTTGAACATGACGATAAAACAAAGGTTTGCAAGTTACAAAAATCTCTCTATGGCCTCAAGCAAGCAAGTCGGCAATGGTTTGCCAAACTTACGATAGCCCTTCTTGCTTTTGATTACAATCAATCTGCCTCGGACCATTCTTTGTTTATCAAGAAGAAAGGTGATTCACTCACATCTTTGTTAATCTACGTGGATGATGTGATTCTTGCTGGGAATGATCTTACTGAAATAAATTCAGTCAAAGCATCATTGGATTCTGCTTTCAAAATCAAAGATCTGGGAACTCTAAAAATTTTTCTTGGCCTTGAAGTTGCACGGAGTTCTGCTGGTTTACATCTTTACCAGAGAAAGTACACTCTTGATCTTTTACAGGACTATGGCTTCACTGATTGCAAACCAGTTACAACTCCTCTCACTACCAAATCAAGTCTCAAGCTTCGACAAGATGACAATGAGTTGCTTCCCGATTCTACATCTTACAGGCAACTTGTTGGCAGGTTATTGTATCTCACCTCCACTCACCCAGATATAACTTTTGTGGTTCAGCAACTTAGCCAGTTCCTTGATAAGCCTACTTTCACTCATTTACAAGCTGCACATAGGGTTCTCCGATACATCAAAGGTTGCCCCAGCCTTGGTTTGTTCTTCTCTGCCTCTTCCTCCATGACTCTGCAAGCCTTTAGTGACAGTGATTGGGTAGGCTGTCCAGATACACGTCGATCAATCACTGGCTTTTGTGTCTTCTATGGCAATTCCCTTATCAGCTGGAAAGCTAAAAAGCAAACAACAGTTTCTCGATCTTCATCAGAGGCAGAGTACAGAGCTCTAGCAACAACCATCTGTGAAATCCAATGGTTACATTTTCTTCTTGCCAATCTTCATCAACCTCAATCTTCCCTCACAGCCGTGTTTTGTGACAATAATTCCGCTTTACAACTTGCTGCCAATCCTATATTTCATGAAAGAACTAAACACATCGAATTGGATTGCCATCTTGTTCGCGAAAAGGTCAAATCTGGACTTGTGCATCTCATGCCTTGCTCTTCACGCCATCAGTTGGCCGACGTCTTCACCAAATCTTTGGCAGCAACACCTTTTCATTCCAATATTGCCAAGCTGGGATTGCTCACTATCCACAATCCAGCTTGAGGGGGGATGTTAGCTCACATTATTTTTGTAGCAACTAACCATTATAGTTAGTTTTCATTAGCTAACTAATCTTTCATTAGTTGTAATTAGGATAGTTAGTTACTTCAACTAATCTTGTATATAAACTCTTTGTACCCACTGTTTAGAAATGAGAAGAATCATTTCACAAATTCCACACTACTCCCAATGATCACTATTGCTGGATGTGACCCGAGGACATAAATTACCCTTGACCTGTATCTGAATGTCATGGCTGCTCTGATTTGGCTGCAAAAATGGCTGCTGCCTTGGCTTCAACGTCTATTGTTTTTAAAGATAATAAAGCCTACTCACAGAAACTTGTGCATGGTGCCAGGACACTCTTTAAATTTTCCCGGGAACAGAGAGGCAGATACAATGCTGGTGGTTCTGAGGCTGCCATTTTTTATAATTCAACTATTTACTGGGATGAATTTATATGGGGTGGAGCTTGGCTGTACTATGCAACAGGGAATGCTTCCTATCTTCAACTTGCCACCACACCTGGTTTGTCCAAACATGCTGGAGCTTTCTGGGGAGGACCAGACTATGCCGTACTTAGTTGGAACAACAAGCATACCGGTGCTCAGGTCAGCTAGCAAACTTTCTGATCTCCTTTAAGCCAACTGTTTTTCTTTAAGGATATGCTCTGATTATTTTTTGGTATTACTTTTATCCCAAAATTTACCTTGTGTTCATGGTTGCTATTATCATTTTTCTTTCTTCCTAGTCTGCTGCTTTTCCTTGATGAATTTATTAGTTCGTGGATGCCCTATGGCCTGTTCTACTCTTTTCAGACATTTGACACCATGGTCTTGTCAATGAAATTTCTTAGCTGAATATCAATTTGGAATTGTGGATACTCGGATTGATTTCTTTGTAGAAATTTGTGCTTTCATATGGACAAATAAACTAGTTTGCCTTCTGCAATGCATCAAATTTGATCATATTAAACTTGTAGTTCCATTTTGTTGATACAATCTTTTCGGTATGTTCAGGTGTTGCTGAGTCGTTTGAGGTTGTTTCTGAGCCCTGGTTATCCACATGAAGAAATTCTGCAAACATTTCGCAACTAGACCACTGTAATTTTTTTTGGTAAATAGACTAGTGTAATTATGTGTTCATTCTTACTCGATTTCAAAAGTTTCAACAGGACCAATGGTAAATATACACATGTGATTGGACTATCTGTAAATGTATGGATTTTGTGTTGAAAAATCCCTTAGAGTTGCAGATTCTTGATTTTAGGAATCAGGTTAGAGATATTGATTTGATTGCTATCAAATAAATTAGATTTTATTTTATGCTAATTTAGATTAGATATTATCTGTTTTTGAATTTTAATTAGAGAAAGACTATATAAAATGGCAAGTTTCTATTCAATAAAATTTGAGAGTCTTCTCCACATAAAAAAAAGCCAACAATTGGTATTAGAGCTCTCTTGATCTTAAGGGACCTCTAAACCTACAAACCTATAATCCATAACTCATTCTACGCTTTCTCACATCACAAATTAAAAATCACACGTCAATGGATTCAGAATCATCGTTCACTGCCATTACTCTGCCAGTGTTTGATGGTAGAAATTATCTAAGTTGGGCTATTCGAATGGAGGCCTTCCTTGAAGCAAATGATTTGTGAGAAGCTGTAGATGAAGACTATGACGTTCCGGATTTGCCAACAAATCCTAAAATGACTCAAATCAAGATGTACAAAGAAAGGAAAAATAAGAAGTATAAAGCCAAAGCCTGCTTGTTTTCCGCTGTTTCAAACATCGTATTCATAAGAATCATGAATCTAGAGTCGGCAAAGGATATCTGGGATTATCTAAAAAAGGAATACCAAGGCAATGAAAGAACAAAGAACATGCAAGTGCTCAACTTGATCAGAGAATTTGAAATGCTGAAGATGAAAGAGTCAGAAACTATTAAAGAATACTCTGACAAGTTGCTCGTCATAGCAAACAAGGTGAGATTATTCGGTAAGGATTTTTCTGAGGAACGAATAGTGCAAAAAGTTCTTGTAACCTTACCTGAAAAATATGAATCTAAAATTTCTGCATTGGAAGAAGCTAAGGATCTATCAAGCATGTCTTTGACAGAATTAATAAATGCACTACAGGCACAAGAACAAAGAAGGATGATGAGAGAAGAAGGAATCATTGAAGGCGCACTGCTAGCAAAAGAAAAAAAAATTCAGGAGGAGACAAAAACAAGAATTTGAACAAAATCGGCAATAACAACAGAAACAGTGATGATTCATATCCACCATGCCCACATTGCAAAAAAACAAATCACCCACAAAGAAAATATTGGTGGAGGCCTGATATCAAATGCAGAAAATGTGGATAAATTGGACATATGGAAAAGATTTGCAAATCACAAAATGAAGGGGCAAAAGCAGTACATCAAGAGGATGAATTATTTTGACATTAAAGCTCTGCAACTCCTAAGGTAAGGAGGAGTTTGTTAGAAAATCCTTTAGGTTTGCAGATTCTTGATTTTAGGAATCAGTTTAGAGATATTGATTTGATTGCTATCAAATAAATTAAATTTTATTTTATGTTGATTTAGATTAGATGTTATCTGTTTTTGAATTTTAATTAGAGAAAGACTGTATAAATTAACAAGTTTCTATTCAATAATATAACGGTATTCTACGACAAAACCTTTGCTTTCTCTTCTCTTTTATTCACTTATTATGCTTCAGCTTTATAAAAACAACATTTTGGTATCTAATGTTAAATCCTTGATGACTTCCTACAGGAGGATTGATCCAGTTAAACCATGGAAGGCCGCAGCCACTTCAGTATGTTGTCAATGCAGCCTTCCTAGCCACTCAATTTAGTGATTATCTCGAGGCTGCTGATACACCTGGATGGTATTGCGGACCAAATTTCTACTCTGTCAATGCCTTGCGTCAATTTGCCAGGACTCAGGTGTGTACATTCTGTTGCTTGCAATAAGGGTGCCTTACAATGGATATTAGTAAGATAAGATAATGACATTTAACTTCTTTATGTGTTAATTTGGCAGATGGATTACATCCTGGGCAATAATCCTCGGAAAATGAGCTATGTTGTGGGTTGTGGCAACCATTTGGCAAGGCATGTCCATCACATGGGGGCATCAATCCTCAAGAACAAGATCAAATACAACTGCAAAGGAGGATGGAAATGGAGGGCAGCTCGAAGCCGAACCCTAATACAATTGTTGGTGCCATGGTTGCTGGGCCAAATAAGCATGATGGCTTCCATGATGTTCGCACCAACTACAACTATACAGAGCCAACCTTAGCTGGCAATGCAGGATTGGTTGCAGTCCTTGTGGCTTTGTCAGGAGATAAAACTACTGGAGTTGACAAGAACACCATTTTCTCTGCAGTTCCCCCTATGTTTATAACTCCACCACCACCCCCTGCACCTTGGAAACCTTGAGACATCGTGAAGTGGTCTTGTGAGAATGTCTGTCTGACTTGTGGCTCAGGTGGTTTTGCTGCAGCATTAGGTTTTGGAATCTAGACCACTGTTTGGTTCACAAGATAAGGCTGAAGCAAGGTGAGTGGGAATTGTAGGAAAGGATGCTCCGGAGAATCTAGGAAGGAAAGTGGTTGAATTCTGGGCAATTTCGTAAGAAACTGACAATTTGTGTTTGAGAACGTCTCATTGTCTAATCTTGGCATATACATAGTTAAAACAATGTATGTGAAAAGAAGCCTAAACTAACGCTAATCCAACCTCTATTCTAAAAGCACAACCTCAACATCCAACCTCTGCTTGGCCATCGCCGCCGTCATGGCGGGTACTCAGGCTTCTGCCCCGATCCCTAACTGTCCGCTGCCTGACCCTCCTCCCTTGCCTGATCCCCCCCTTCCGTCTGGGCCCCGTGTTTCTCAAACCTCGGTCCCTTCCTTTGCTGCTGTGGTCCAAATGGATCCCGACTCGTCTCCCCCTTTGTCTGCTCCCTCGCCTGTTAACCCTATGCCTAACCCTTTCCCGTCAGCCCAGCCCGCCTCCGGTAAGCGCACCCGGCTGGGTGATTTTGTCTCGGGTATTCCGGGTGTGTCTTTCTCTCCTCATATTGACCCGTCGAAGTTCCGGTTTGGTGGTGAATTCTCTTTTAAAGATGCCACCCTTAATAAGCGCTATCAATCTAAGTTATCTTGGGATGATGTCATTGAAAAAGATCTCCGTGTTGATCCAAAATTGTTGACTATTGACAATCCTGATCCTCGATGGCCGTGTGTGCCTATTTCAGCTGATAAATACTTTTCGTATGCCGAGGATTGGAAGAAGACTCTCATTGTTCGTACGCTTGGTAAGGCGGTTGGCTATAGGTTTCTGCTTTCGAGGTTGTCTCAGTTATGGAAAACTCAAGAGGGTTTTTCGCTGGTTGACTTGGGGAATGATTTCTTTCTGGTTCGTGTTAATAATCCTGATGATTTTTGGCTTATTTTATCTGGCGGTCCTTGGGTGGTTGGTGGGTTTTACCTTACTGTGCAGCGCTGGCAACCGTTCTTTAAGCCACGTGCTGAGGCTATTCGCAGTATGGTGGTTTGGATTCGCCTTCCGGAGCTTCCCATTGAGTTATTTCATGATGAGATTTTGACTGCTGCTGGTAATAAGGTTGGTCGTATGGTTCGTATTGATAAACATACTGAAACTTCGTCTCGGGGTAAGTATGCTAGGGTGTGTGTTGAGGTGGATTTAACGAAGCCGTTGGTAAGTGGGATTTATCTTGGTGGTCAGTGGCAAAGGGTTGAGTATGAGGGGTTGGATGAAATTTGTTTTGAATGCGGTGTTTATGGCCACTCGAATGTTTCTTGTCCGACTAAACCGAAAGTAGTTCCGGAAGCGGGGACGAGTGGTTGTGGAGGCTTCGGTACTTCACCTCCCCAGCCGGCTGATACGGCAATTGTGGTGCAAGAGTCGCGCGTTGCTGCTGTTACTCCTTCTATGGATAGTATGTTTGGTCCTTGGATGATCTCGCAGCGGCGTCGGAATAAACGGAATCCTAAAGGACATGGTGTTAGTTCTAATATGGAGGTTGGTTCGGGTTCTCGCTTTGACCCACTGATTCAGTTGCATGACGAGAATGGTTCCCTAGTTAATGGAAGCTCCAAGGGTGTGTCTGTTCATGTTGAACCCCAGGGTGGTTCTAAGAATGTTAGAAGTAATGCGTTTAGTAGTAAAGGTGGTGATAAGGGCAAAGGAGTTGCGACTTCTTCAATGGATGTTACTGATTTATCTCGTCAAGCCCCGAAGAATGGTAAACGATTGGGTTCTCAGGCGATTGTTATTTCTGATGCTCAATCTAAAGCTGGTGGTAATCGAAATGTTAGTACTAAGCGTAATGGGCACCGTAATGTGAATGTTGGTGTTTCTTCTAGCTTGTCTGTTCCTAGAGCCACTGCATCTACTTCCCCAGTCGGGTTTACATCAGATGGTGGTGCTGCGCGATTGAAGCAACACGTTCGAGTTCCGACCAAGTTGCCGCCCTCTGGCAAGGATCTTCCGACCCGGGCAGTTCTACCTCAGCCTAAGTCTTTTTCATCTGTCCAGCACCAGCCATCTCTTGTCCCTACGCAGCCGATTGCCCCTAAGCCTGTTCCGTTAGCCCCTGACCCTCCTTTGCAGCCTAAACCTCCGGATTATGTGGATGGTCAGTTAGTGGTGGTTGAGGCCAAGTCGAAGACTACTCCTGCTCCTGATTCTTCGAAAGTTAATGCTACTAATGTTGACGATGGCTTGCCTAAGGAGTTGGTCCCTATCGTGGATGTTCCTATGTCTGAATCTGATGTTCAAGAAAGTTCCTCCCTCGTGTCTGCGTCTGAACAGCTCGAGGCGATGGACCATGATGCTTAATTCTCTCTAGTTTATTTTTATGCTGAAGTCCATGGTTTGGAATGTTAGGGGTGCCGGAAGTAAAGATTTTGTTCGGGATTTTCGAACTATGACTAGGATTCATCAGCCTGCTCTTGTTGGTTTGGTTGAGACTCGTGTTTGTCGGGTCCGAGCTGAGAAGATTGTTCGTCGGCTTGGGTTTTCAAATTGGAAGATTTTTGATGGTACTGGCTTCTCTGGAGGTATCTGGTTACTATGGAATGATGATATTCGGATTACTCTCATTGATGCTATGGCCCAAGCGGTCTCTTTTGATGTTAGTTTCAATGGTAGAGATTGGAAGATGACGATCGTTTATGGGAGTCCTACTCCTTCTTCTCGTGAGTTGTTGTGGGATTATCTTCGAAGTTGTAGTGTCCGGTTCCAAGGTGCTTGGGTGCTTGGTGGTGATTTTAATGAGATTGCTTCCTCGTCTGAGAAATCTAACTTTCGTAGTTCGGATTGTAACCGGTGTAGGAAAATGCAGGAGGTCTTAGCTGATTGTAATTTGTTGGATCTTGGCTTCATTGGTGCTAAGTATACTTGGTATAAGTCTCCGAATGGTTTTCGCTCTATCAGAGAGAGGATTGATAAATATTATTGTAATGCTGATTGGAGGGTGGAATTCGCCGATGCAGTGGTTCGTCATTTGCCTCGTATTAATTCGGATCATTGCCCAATTTTATTACGAGTGTTTGGGTATCCGCCGCCTGATCAGGCTTTGAGACCTTTTAGATTTGAGGGTGCTTGGATGAATCATGAGCAGTTCGATTCGGTGGTAAAGAATAGCTGGGGGGAGTCGAGCGATGGTGTTGTCGATCGCCTTTCTAATCTCCAAGTGAAATTACAGCAGTGGAACCAGGATGTCTTCGGTAATATTTTCCGTCGCAAACGATCCCTTCTTAATCGGTTGAGTGGGATCCAACGCGCGAGAGGTATTCGGGACAATAGGTTCCTTATGGATCTCGAGTTTAAACTTCACAATGAGTATCGGGAAGTGGCCAAGCAGGAGGAAATTCTTTGGTTCCAGAAATCTCGCACTCAGTGGGTTCACTCTGGCGATAAGAATACTCCCTATTATCATGCAATTGCGGTGGTTAAACGTAATAAACGGCAAGTTAGAACGCTTAAAGATGATTCCGGAAATTGGATAGATGACCAGGATACTCTTAAGCAGCTTGCGGTTTCTCATTTTTCGAATCTGTATACTGATCCTGGAGATGTAATGGTTCGGCCGGAGATTTGTGTTGGTTTCCCGTCGACTGAGCCTCAAGTCTTAGCTGACTTGCATCGCTCGGTGTTGCCGATTGAGATTAAGAACGCTTTATTTAGCATCGGGTCGTTTAAAGCTCCTGGCCCGGATGGTTTTCAGGCGGTGTTTTTCCAAAAACAATGGGATACTGTTGGTCCAGACATTGTTGCGATGGTGTCGGAAGCTTTTAATAGTGGTGCTGTCCCTCCTAATGTTAATAAAACCTTCATTACCCTTATTCCGAAGACTGATAATCCGGAGTCCATTACCCAATTTCGCCCAATCAGCCTCTGCAATGTTGCTTATAAAATTATTCCGAAGATCATTGTTGAGCGACTGAAGCCTGTCTTGCCTCACCTGATATCCCCCAACCAAAGTAGCTTTGTCCCTGGCCGCCAACTCTCCGATAATATTGTTATTGTTCAGGAAATGCTACACTCTTTTAAGACCAAAAAGGGGCGGTTGGGCCACGTTGCTTGGAAAATTGATCTCGAGAAGGCCTATGACAAGATGAACTGGGAGTTTCTTCGTGATACCCTTCTTGCAATTGGCTTAAACTCTACTTTTATCAATTTGCTTATGAGTTGTGTAACTTCGCCTTCTTTTCAGGTTCTCTGGAATGGTGAGGCTACTGCTGAATTTTCTCCTTCTCGTGGTCTCAGACAGGGTGATCCTCTTTCACCATTTCTCTTTGTGATTGGCATGGAACGGCTGGCTCATCTTATTCAGAGTAGGATTGCTGAAAATCGTTGGAAGCCAATCAGAGCTAGTCGCAGTGGGCCCCCTCTATCCCATCTGTTCTTTGCCGATGATTTGCTGTTATTCTCGTCTTCAGCAGATAGCCAAATCCAATTGGTCCGAGAATGCTTAGATGAATTTTCTCGATGGTCAGGTCAGACTGTTAATCTTTCCAAGTCAAGAATTTTTGTTTCAAAGAATGTGGTTCGAAGACGTGCTCGTGAGATTAGTCGCTTGGCGGAGATTCCGCTTACTTCGGATTTGGGTCGTTACTTGGGTGTGCCGCTCATCCATGGTCGTGTGACGAAGAGAACCTATTGGTCTTTGGTGGAACGGTTTCACACAAAATTAGCTAATTGGAAAGTGAGTCGATTGTCTTTTGCGGGTCGATGTACGCTTGCGAAGTCGGCTCTCAATCCCATAGCTCTTCATATGATGCAGACGGTTAAGCTGCCAGTGAGTATTTGTGATAAGCTTGATTCGCTGACTCGGAAATTTGTGTGGGGGTCCACGGAGGAAAAGAAGCGAGTTCATTTGGTGGCCTGGGACAGTGTGTGTCTTCCGAAACAAGCAGGGGGCCTCGGATTGCGAAAAATGAAGGAGTGGAATTTGGTGTCTCTTGCTAAACTCGCGTGGCGTTTTCTGGTGGAGGAAGATGCTTTGTGGGTTCGTTTGGTAAAGTGCAAATATTCGTCTCGGTTGGTTTCGGATACTCCGGCT
>JAOTBA010000005.1:18446050-18457735 GCA_025629845.1 Erythroxylum squamatum | reverse complement strand
AAGTCATTTAGCACACAATACACATACAAGGCATTTTGCTCATATTACACAACAACTATAAATAAATTACCCACCTTATACTCTTGAAAAATCCAAATTCAATTGTGCCCTTGCTCTTGCTCTTGGGTAGGTTCTTGATTTCCTAACACAACCAAGATTTCCATTAATTCCAATTCAATTGGAAATCTCACAAAATTTCCAAAATCAAAACAAAAGAAATTAACCCTAATCAAGCTAATACTTAACCTACCCATAGTCCATCTAGGTTAGAAAACTGAAAACCTAGCTTAGAAACCCAAAAATCAAATGGGTTCTCTCAAATCTTCTTCTTCTACATAAACCCCCTTCTCTCTCTAGAACTTCTCTATCACACATAACAACCCATTTCTTCAATAAACAAGATGGAAAGATGAAGAACTTACCTTGAAAGCCTTGATTTCCTCTTCTTCCCACGATTTTCCTTCCTTTCCCTTCTTTCTCTGCGATTTTTCTCTCCTTTCTTCTCTCTTTTCACGTTTTTTCCCTCTCCTCTTGGCTGCTCACGATTTTCTTCATCTCCTCTTCTAAGTTTTAGACACACTTTAGCTTCTTTCTTCCAAAATTGCCCCTCCTTAGTCTTGTTCTCCCAATTTTGCCCTTATTTTATCTTTTATGGCTCTACTCTTTCCTTTAACAAGCCTACTAACTACTTAATCTAACTTAACTCTAACACTTCATTCTAATTTCAATTTCTAATCCTTCCCTCAACTTCCAATTAGTGACCCAATTTGAAAATCCGAACAAACAAACATAAATAACTATTTAAGCAATTTATAAGAAATTTAGAAAAAAATTCATGATCCAACAATAAGATATGTCCTCACAAAGTGTTAAGTGTTTTGTCTCTCTAGAAAAGGAATCAATTATCTGGCACAGAAGATTTGGACATGCCAGCGTGAGCATTCTATCAAAATTGTGCAAAAAAGAGTTAGTAAGAGGACTACTGACTTTAAAGGTCGAAAGCAATCAAGTTTGTGAAGCTTATTCAAAAGGTAAACAAGTCATAAGCAACTTTCCTCCTAAAAATATTATATCTACTAACCACCCACTTGAACTTGTGAACATGGATTTATTCGGTCCCACTAAAACTTAGAGTTTTGGTGGTAAACATTACAGTTTTGTTCTAGTAGATGATTACTCCAAATTTACATAAGTTTATTTCTTATCAAATAAGGATGATGCTTTTGAAGTGTTTGAGAAGTTTCAAAGAAAAATTTAGATAGAAAAAGTGTACTGCATCACTTCTGAAGTGATCATGTAGGAGAATTTGATAACAAAAAGTTTGAAGAATTCTTTGACAATAATGATATAACTCATAACTTCTCTTGTCCAAGAACACCTCTACAAAATGGAGTTGTAGAGAGAAAGAACATAACTTTGGTTGATATGGCCAGGACCATGTTGTGTGAAAGTGTACTACCTCATCGATACTAGGCAGAAGCAGTATTCATGACATGTTATGTACTTAACAAATGTCTTATGAGACCTATTCTGAAAAAACCCCTATGAGTTGTGGAAAGGAAGAAAACCAAATGTTGATTACTTTCGAGCATTTGGCTATAAGTGTTTCGTGCTAAACAATGGAAAAGGCAACCTTGGAAAGTTCGAGGCGAGATTAGACAAAGTTATTTTCTTGGGATACAATACCGCTAGTAAAGGATTTCGAGTATATAATAAAAGAACAAAGAAGATAGAAGAATCGATACATGTGGTATTTGATGAAGTACTACCTTCAACAACAACAATTGACTCAGATGATGAAGAGCATCCATTGGTATTTAAAAATACATTAGAGAATCAAACTAGACCTATAATACCTTCAAAATTACAAAATCAAGAAAGCCTGTCTGAAGTTAGAGCAGAGCAGGCTTCTTCATCGCAGCAGGAGCCTATACAACGAAAAACACTAAGAGAATGGAGAGGACTTGATACATATCAATATATTCCTGTAGATCCCTTTGAAAGTCTAAGAATAAGATCATCATTCAAGAACAACTTTATGGCTCTCATCTCACAGTTAGATCCAAAGTTTGTTGAAGAAGCTCTTATTGATGAGAATTAGATCTAAACTATGAAAGACGAGCTAAGTCAGTTTGATAAGAACAAAGTATGGAATCTAGTGCCTTGTCAGCAAAACAAGTCAGTTATTAGAACTCGGTGGGTTTTTTAAAACAAAGTTGACGAAAATGGTAAGGTGATAAGAAAAAAAGCTAGACTTGTAGCTCAAGGTTACAATCAATAGGGAGGTATTGATTTTGATGAAACTTATATACCTGTTGTTAGGTTGGAATCAATTAGAATTTTACTTGCCTTTGTATGCTATAGAAACTTCAAGTTGTTCCAAATGGATGTTAAAAGTGCATTATTAAATGATTACATTAACGAAGAAGTATTTGTTAAGCAACCCCCAGTTATTGAAGATGAAAACCATCCGGATTACATGATGAAGTTATCCAAAGCTTTGTTGGTTTAAAGCACGCTCCTCGAGCATGGTATGAGAGGTTAAGTAACTTTTTGCTTGAGAATAACTTTGAAAGAGGAAAGGTTGATAAAACCTTATTTATTAAGATAAAGGAGAATGATTTACTTATAGTGTAAATATAAGTTGAGGACATAATATTTAGTGCTACTAATCCATCCTTTTGTGAAGAATTCTCAGCATTAACACAGGGGCAGTTTGAAATGACCAGGATAGGAGAATTATCATTCTTTCTCGGATTACAAATCATACAAACAGAAAAAGGAATCTTTATTAGCCGATAAAAATACACAAACAAACTTATTAAGAAATATCATTTTGAGAATACCAAACTGATGGGTACTCCAATGAACATTGAAACTAAACTTGATAAAGACAAAGAAGACAGAGATACGAATGAGACAAAGTATAGAGCAATGATTGGATCACTGCTATATATTACAAGATTAAGACCAGACATTATGCTTAATGTGTGTCTTTGCACACGTTTTCAATCAAATCCAAAAGAAAGCCATCTTCATGTAGTCAAAAGAATCTTTCGATATCTCCATGAAATTATGGATTTTGGACTATGGTATTTAAAAATTGATTCATTTGACATAGTGGGCTATTGTGATGTAGATTACATAAGTGACAAAGTCAATCCAAAAAACACATATGGTCACTATCAATTTCTTAGAGGATGTCTAGTATCTTGGTCCTGTAGGAAGCAAAATTGCATAACGCTTTCGATGATTGAAGCGAAATATATAGAAGCTACTAGCTGTTACGCTCAAATCTTATGGATGAAGCATCAACTATAGGATTTTTCTTTAAACTTTTCTCATATTCCTATATTATGTGATAATACAAGTGTTATAAATCTTTCTAAAAATCGTGTGCAACATTCTAGAACTAAGGATATAGAAATCAAACATCATTTTCTTAGAGATTATTTTTTAAAAGGAACCATTGATCTTTTGCATGTTAATACTGAAAATTAAGTAGCTGACATTTTTATCAAGCTACTCTCCAAAGATAGATTTTGTGTGTTAAGAAAAGAGCTTGGTATGTGCAAACTCTCTGATATTATTTCTGCATGAATATTCTCTGCTACTTGTCTTTGCATTTCGTTTAGTAAGCTCATTTTATTCTGATCATGTAGAAACTCTCTCTTGGTATTGTAGGCTCCTTAGAGTTTATAAGGCCCCTTCATTTTAGAAGGCTCCTCTCGATTTAATAGAGGAAGATTACACATGCACTAAAAGGTAATTTCCTTTGTTTTTATCATTACAACATTTAAAGAAGCGTGTGGAGTTCTGACAAGCAGCAGTATGGATTTGTCAGAAGATACGCAAACGATCACACTTCCTTTATTAGCGTATGATTGTTCATCTTCACACGAAATCAACACTCAAGAAATGCCTAATATACCAGAAACAGATTTCTCTACTCTACTCACCCTCATTGTTCTTCGAAGTGCCACTCTAAACTCTCTGCATTCTAACTATCTTTTTTCATCTCAAATCTTGTAAACCGCATCCATCGCTCTTACAATGGCACGAACCAAATCAAAAGGACAAAAGAAAAACTCCAACTTCTATTGATAGTCATGGTGAAGCTCATGTTACTAAACCTATCTCCTCTATGCCCCAAGAATTAGAAGTGCACTAGTTATAAACAATGATGATTCAAATGAAGAACATTCTATGTTGATTAGACAACCACAAACTAGAGGAAGTCTTGCAAAACAAGCCCAGAAAATTTCTGAACAAAGAGAGAACCCTAATGATTAAAAGAAAGAAGAAGAAGAATCCAGAAAAAGGAAGATGAGAAGAAATAAAGAAGGGAAAAGCATATTTGACTGAAGAAACTATTGATAGAAATAAGTTGTTTCATGAAGAGATGATTCCTAAAGAAAAAAGGGCAAAGAAGATAAAAATCATTGCACAAAAGGAAAGACATCAGTACCACCAAAAATGTTTCAATCAGTAAAAGCTGAAGTTCTCTATAAAATGCAGTATAAGAAAAGAAAGGTGGTTGCTAGGCGAATCTTGCCTCCTATGATGTTTGATGACATAGGTATAACTATCTCTCCTTACTTTGTTGCTATTGGTTGGGAAAATTTTCTGAAATTAAATGAGATAGTATGCGATGAGCTAGTCAGGTTATTCTACACACACATGAAAAAAAGAAGAAATTAATGGAAAACTAGCCATTGTCTCATGGGTGCATGAATCTGAAATTTTAATTTATGAGGAAATGTTAAGGGATATACCGGACGTAGCTCCTATGGGGAGAACTAATTTTCCCTTGTCATAAGTAGGATGTTGATGATCTGGAGTTAGTCAAAGTTGTCAAATCCATTTGCCTTTATGTTGAAAACACCCAAGATGGGAGACCCTGGAGCAAACAATTAGAATTAATACCACGACGTCTTGCATCGCTTTCAGCTACTTTAATTTTTCCCAGGAGTAGCTTAGTTGAAAGATGTAGCCTAGTGGATACTTATGTGGTGTACAATTTGCCAAAAGGGAATAGAATAGATCTTCCAGCTATGATCTTGAGATTCATGGTGGATAAAGGGAATCATAAGAATACAACCAGTTGCCTACCTTATGGAATGATGCTCACCAAGATTTTCAACCATTATGAAGTTCCTTTTACAAATCTGAATTAGGATGCATCGGTTAAGTTTTTGTAACATCCCGTCTCCATGTGAAGGGTTACGACCCGAAAATTATATATGTATTGTGGCAAAGTTGCCTTTTGGATAGATGTAGATCTCTTTTTACCGTCCTAAACGGTATATCGCATGAAAAATTTGAAAAATGGAGTGAAAAGTTATAAGGCTTAGAAATTCTGTTATTGTTTCGGTGAGCCGATCGACCAGTCTCTCTGTGTGTACTTTTTGACCCTTATAGAGACTGAATCTTGTTTCAAGTCCTTTATGGAAATGATGGATCGGTCTTTTACCTTTCTAACGGTATCCAGTTGGTAAAATTTAGAGGTCGGGGTCAAAAGTTATGAGCGTTAGAAGTTTGAAGGTTTGAAGGCCGGATTGGTCGACCGACCGACCGAGCGCTGGCGCACTGCTCGGCAGAGTTTAGCTGACCGACCTGTCTTCCTTGCGGGTTTTAACCGAGGAAGACCGATCGAGTCAAAGTGGGATGATCGGCTAAGTTAGCTGAGGAAGACCGATCGAGTCAAAATTTGATGATTGATTAATTTCTGAGTATGAGCTGATATTTTTTTGAACATGGGTCAGTATTGTGGTGATGTCTTGAGCTTTAGGGCTCCAATCGATTTGACTCTTGTCTCAAATTAAACTAGAGACATAGCTCTACAAATGATCTGAAGGAGCCGATCGGTAATGACCAATTCGGTATTGTACAACATCAATTAGGAGCCGATCGATAATGACATTTTTGATAGGCATTAAGGGAGATCCTTCTAGAGAAGAATATGTTATGTCAAAATATGCAAAGGTAATTGTGGCAAGACACTTACGTGTAAAAACGTAAGACATAAATGGAAGGGCAAAAGGGGAAAATCACAAGCAAAAAGCAGCACCGTCTTGCTTATAATCAAAGGAGAACACGTCATGAGAAAAAAAAGACAATTCTAGAGAAGCGAACGAGCGGATGAGAAAGAAGAGAAGAGCTCTCTTTGAACTAAAGACCTCTTCACCAGGCGCATCTAGATTTTGAAAGCAACTGCTAATGTGAAGCGCACTGTGAGTAGACCGAGATGGTTTTATTTTGTTAATTGTGTTATGTGAAATTATGTGCTACGTTGACTTCTGTTTTGATGGGCAAATGGATGCATATACGACTGAATTACTGAACTGAAATGCTATTTGTGTTTGGATAAGATGAAATAAGCGCATATATATTTATGTGATGGCTAAACGTCGAGCTATGGTCCGGTGATAAATGGGATTATTGCATATGTATTTGAGAATGAATGCTTTGTGAAATCATGCAATGAAACATAATGGCAGTTGTGACCAGAGTAGCCAACGATCAGAGCTACAAGCTCAACGACTGGAATAAAAGAGCCTCGAGCTCGGAGGGAAGTAGTGCATACCCTGAGGGCTCTCCTACCCCTCATATGCGTTTAACGCTTAATGAGCCCTATATGGGACAATTCAGGCACTCGGTCACGACGAATTAATAATTGGAAAGTGGTTGTCATATGCACTGCACATGCATGACTTGTAATGTATTTGGATGGGCATAATGTGTTTGAATATGTATAATGTGGAATATGAATTGTATTGAAAATAAAGTGTTATTTCTGCCTTATATGGACTGTGTATTATGTGCTTGGGTGAGCCATCGATGATGGTCACTCACTGAGTTGGCAAAACTCTTCCAAAATTTGCAACTATTTTTTAGGATAATGCTTACAGGATTCAAGAGAAGGTTAGAGGTCGGGATCAGCTCGCGTCTGCATTGTAGTTCTTTATTTTGTAGTGTATTGATTTTCTGCCATTTGTGTAGAAGTATTTATCATTGGGAAAAGGCTCTAGTGGCTACTGAAATTTGTCAATGAAGAAATTGGTTGCAGGTTAATGAGGGCCCATTTCGTGTATAATAATTAAAAAGGGGTATACCGATTTAGACTGATTGAGTGTTGTAGTACGCCACCCTCGAGGGCCACGGACTCAGATATCACCGTCAATGTCAGGTTCGGGTCTCGCGGGAGTGGGGTGCTACATTTCGGTGGTATCAGAGCCCAGTAGTACAATATTACATAGGCATTCTGATGTTGTGTTAAGCGATAGACATATGCATATTAGTCAAGTCAGAGCAGACAACAGCGACTGATCCCCCAGTTTAAGTCACATGCATTTCCTTAAGAGTTGAAACGGTTTAGTGTTTTGAGAAAGTTGGTGAGCTAACATATTATGAGAAAATAAAGGTTTATGGGTATCTTAGTATTTGGACTTGTATGCTGAAAAAGGGTTCACCTCAATTGGGGGACATGTATCCTTAAAGGTGGTCTCAGTGTGCATAGGATATTGTTGTGGAATAATTGAGGAAAATAAGCATGGGAGTAGAAATGAGGAGACTAAAATGTACAGGGAGAATGAGATGTCTATGATGAAATTGGAACCAAAATGGTTATGTGGATATTGTGCGACGAGTTTGTAAGTCAGTATGAGGAGACATTAGAGAAAATGGAAACTGAAAATTTATAATACTTATGCATCGAAAATTTTGAATTGGTTGAGGATATCGAGAAACAATAGATAGATGGATATACCAGATAAAGATTCAGTGTAATGGTATTGGTGAATGTATTATTGTAATGGTATTGGTGTATGTCTGAGATTGATATTATGTTTGGTGATATGTCCTCGAATGAGATAAAATGTGACTACCCTGTCATGGGTTGTTTGGGGAAACTAAAGAAAAGAAAGATATGAGATTAAAGTGTATAAGCCAAATTGATATGACCTTGAAAGGTCAAATTGGGACTTAGGATGATGGTGTGAATTATTGATGTAAGAGTTATGATTTCATATGGGATTAGAAATGCGTGAAATGATATTAATGACAAATGGAAAACGAGACAATGATAGCGATATATGAAAAAGGGTTGTCGAGTTTCGGTTGGTTCATCATTGTGAGTGTACATCAGATCGTGAGCTTACTATTAAGCCTATGTGCATGATATGTGTGAAGAGGAAACATGAAGGAACTATTGATGATTTTAGGGATAAGTGTTAATGATAGTTCCTATAGTTTAACGTTCTTAACGGACTAGAATAAGACGTGTGAATGCTTGCAGTGGTATTGAAATTTTCAATGACGATTGGAGAAAAGAAAGGAAATCAGGGGAAAGAAATAGAAATGAATGACTTTGTCTGTTATCAATGCAGAAAAGATAGAAATTGAGGTGAGGGGAGAATGAGAAAGAGATCAGCAAAAGCCCCCCCCCCCCAAAGTGCAGTGAAGTGGTTACTGTGAGTACATAATGATTATAATATCACGTGAGACTAGTGGGCACCTGTGTCTTAGGGGCGTGAAATAGTTATCATATAAGCTATGACAGAAATTAATCTCCTTGAGGTTACTAAAAATATCTGATCAGCAATGATGATAACAGCGGGATGATAATAGTGGATTACTAAAGGTTATGTGAACAAATTGATGATGGTGATAGTGGCAAGAAATTTCATTGTAAAGAAGAATGTCATCGAATTAAGTTAAGCGGGTCAGATAGTTTATTAAGAATGATCAAAGAAGGGCCAAAGCAGAAATGAATTCGTAATGAATCAAAGGTGAACATTGAAGCCCGAAGTCTAATGAAGGTAGAGATATACAATGAAAGATATGTTACTGAGAATGTAGGAAACTGATCTGATGTAAAGAATCCAATTATGCAAATAAATTCATGAATTGAAGAGATACAACCAGAATATGATGAATGTGTTATCAATACAAGAAGTAACGATAAAATAGGTTGAAATGTGTGGAGAAACTAGTACGATTGACCAGGCATTTGAAGAAGTCCATGTGGAATCAAAGAAAATCATTAGAGAGAAGAAATTCAATGGGAAACTGGAAATGACATGAAATACTGTGACTTTTAATTGAGGAATTAGTCACTTAATGAAACTTTTGAGTAATATCTGTGGAAGTTAATAAGTACCCAAACGGCATTATGTTATGGAAGTTTTAAGTGATTTAAACAAATTGTATCAAATAGTGACTATGAGTATCAAATAGTGACTATGATCATCGGTGGTAGTTTAGAAAGCGTGAAAAGGTAAAAAGGGATAATGTTCAATATGCCACTGATACTACGCACATCAATTAGAGTTGTGTAATTTGATACTTTGAACAGGAAAGTGTTAAATGAAATAGTACAATTTGGATCTTGAGGTTTTCACGTCCAGAGCCATAAAGAGTACAAAATGTTGAGTGTAATATGGGGCAAAATGAAGTGTATGTTAGATCAAAGGTACTAAGCGTGATTCCCACAGAGAAATTGAACCGAGTATGAAATTTGAATGAAATCAGCAAAATGTTATTTGGTGAACGGAATAAAAATGATTGAGCAAAGGAAGTGGTAAAGCTATCCTAGTAGGAATACGCAGAAATAGTAGTAACTGCTAAGGATGTCCAGACAAGTGATAGAGTGTTCAAAGTACCAATAGTTCTAACTGTTAGGAAAGTGCTTAAAGCTTATATGTTTGAAGTTTAAAAGAATATGAGATTGAAACATAGTTCCGATCGATTGTTGTTATGGTGACTAAGGGGTTATCTACCCTGTTAGTAAAATGAAAAGTGTTTGATAATGGTCAAAGACCAGAATGAATTCGCGTCATTAGGGATGAATGAGATGAATCGGAATTAAGAGTAAGGGAGATAAGAAAGCTAAATGAGTTAGGTGAATCAACACTTGAGCGAGTGAACTGGACATAAGTGTCGAATGTATTAACACCATAGAGAAGAGAATTGTCAAAGGAGAGATGAGATGTTTATGTGTATCACCTTGTCAAGGTGTGCACAGATTTGGAGAACGTATATTAATTATAAGAACTGGTCGGTATGAATACTTATGATGAGGTAGTACCACTGGTGGAACAAATCTTAGATTCACAAAACGTGATATGTAGATAGGGTCGGAAATAATGATCGGATCCGCAATAAGTATGCAAGTGAGATAGTACGATAGTGTGATAGCCAAATAAATGACCGATCGACTGTGATTGTTCAGAAAAAAAAAGAAAAAAAGAAGAGGAATTGAGTAGCATATGAGGATTAGAACCCCTACGGTACCGAGCTATTGAATGAAAATTTCGAGGACGAAATTTATTAAGAGGAGAGAATTGTAACATCCCGTCTCCATATGTAGGGTTACGACCCGAAATCCTAGTACATGTGCAAAGTTGCCTTCTGGAAAGATGTAGGTCTCTTTTTACCGTTCTAAACGGTATATAGCATGAAAAATTTGGATAATGGAGTGAAAAGTTATAAGGGTTGGAAATTCTGTTACTGTTTAGGTGAGCCGATCGACCAGTCTCTCTGTGTACCTTACCAACGGTACCAAGTTGGTAAAATCTGGAGGTCGGAGTCAAAAGTTATGAGCGTTAGAAGTTTGAAGGTCGGATTGGCCGACCGACCGACCGAGCGCTGGCCGACGGACAGAGCGAGCGCTAGCTGACCGACCGAGCGCCCCACACAGGCGGGCGCATCGCTCGACAAAGTTTGGCCGACCTACCTGTCTTCCTTGTGGGTTGTAGTTGAGGAAGACCGATCGAGTCAAAGTGGGATGATCGGCTAAGTTAGTTGAGGAAGACCGATCGAGTCACAGTTTGATGATCGAGTAATTTATGAGTATAAACTGATATTTCTCTGAACATGAGTTAGTAGTTTGGTGATATCGTGAGCTATAGAGCGCCAATCGATCTTATTCTTGTTTCAAATTAAACTAGAAACATGGCTCTACAACTGATCTGAAGGAGCCGATCGGTAATGTACAACTGTAGTTAGGCTTCAATTAGGAGTCGATCGGTGATGACGTTTTCGATAGACAATAAGGGAGATTCTTCTAGAGAAAAATATGTGGTGTCAGATATGCAAGGGTAATTGTGGCAAGACACTTACGTGTAAAGATGTAAGGCATAAATGGAAGGGCAAATGGGTCAATTCTCAATCTTTAAGGGCTTGTAAGCAACACCGTCTTGTTTATAATTAAAGGAGGACACGTAATGCGAGGGAGACGATTCTAGAAAAAACGACCGAGTGGAAGAGAAAGAAGAGAAGAGCTCCCAAGGTTCAACATCGGCATACAGGCGCATCCAGATTTTGAAAGCAACTGCTAATTTGGAGCGTACTGTGAGTAGATCGAGATGGTTAAATTCTGTGTTAAATTTTGTATTAATAGGCAAACGAATGCATACATGACTGAATTACTGAACTGAATAAAATGAACTATGTGCGCATACATATGATAACTGGACGTCGGGTTATGGTCTGATAACAAATGGGATAATTGAATATGTATTTGGATATGTGATTGTGATATGTGAAATCATGCAATGAAACATAATGGCAGTTGTGACCAGAGTAGCCAACGATCAGAGCTACAAGGTCACCGACTGAAACAAAAGAGCCTCGAGCTCGGAGGGAAGTAGTGCATACCCTGAGGGCTCTCCTACCCCTCAGATG
>JAOTBA010000005.1:18357892-18379814 GCA_025629845.1 Erythroxylum squamatum | reverse complement strand
AAATAAAGTAAAATATATTAAATAATTAATACTAATATTTTTATATAATTAATAATAAAATAATAAACCTCCTGCAATTACCATTTTAATATAAGGGGTATAAAAGTCATTTATTATACATTACATTCCATTCCATCTATCTTTCAAATAACATTTCATTATATTACATTATGAACTCTTTCATCCCTCCCAAACAACTTTTCACTATATTACATTTCATTCTATTATAAACCGTTTCGTTCCGTTTTATTCCATTCCGTTCCGTTCCATTAATTAACATATAACTAAATAAGCCTAAGTAAACAATAGAGACCCAAGTTGATTAGGCTTTGAGCTAAGATTTAGCCAGGGGGCAGCTCTAGTTGTCTGCGCTCCATCGCAAAACAATATTTTTTTTGTTTCTTTTTTTTGAAAGGAAAAGTACAACCATATTAAGCTATTAGGCGAGGAAAAGAAACCCCAGATATATCCTCCAAAAGGATAGTGAAGCAACCTATAGGCGGGTTGTGATACCAATAGATGCCGATATCTAGAGATCTAGCATAGTTAGCTAGCCAATCTGCAGCTCTATTCGCTTTATGATAAATGTGTCTAGTTTTCACAATCTATTGACGGTGTAATAGTTGAGTGATCCCCAAAAGTAACGCATTATAAGACACTGAGGATGGGTTGGTTTTAAACTTTAAGAGACTTAAAGACCGAAGGATGTTGTTTAGGAAGTTTCCGAAGATGACATCATTTTAGATGCTCCAAGGGTTAAGGTGGTTAATTGGTTATGCTAGGCCAGACTAGCGACGACCCAGTTTGACTTATTTTATTGCCATCCCTACACATATATCACCCGTATAATTTATTTTTCTAATCACCCTTTGTGACATGGTTATCTTCGTGAAGTATATAGAGAAGAGTCTTGCAAGGAAGTCAGCAACACTAACTTATGAATCTTCCCCATTGCCTCAGTGCCGAAGTACAGAATCTTCAGCATACCCATGAAAGCCAAAGTCAAAGCCAATTTCCAGACGATCATTTGAACATATAAACGCTTCTTACTTCAATTTGATGCATCGTATTTTATAAACATAGCTGTTGGAGTTTGCAACTCTGGATGGAACTTGCAATTCTTGCTCTCAACTACTGATACAACTTCTTTTCTTTTTCCTTTCAGAGAAATCAACAAATGTAACAAAAACTTGGCTTTCCATCCGCACAACAAAATCACATCATCGAGACCAATTAATCACAATCGTCACAAAGACTGAAAACAACATATCAAACACTTTGGAAACATGTTTTTGAATGAACGTTGCAGCCGTAATCACCGTACTGATTCGCAGACATCACAGCGATAATTTTTTGAGAAGGTTAATTAAAATCATTGTTCATTCGAGATGCATTGACGCAGTCGACCAAGTTTACAACTACTGATGTTCAAAAGTTGGTCATGCAATGCAACTTCCTGCTATTTGCTGTTATAATTATTATATAAATTTACATGTCTCTCTCTCTCTCGTTTTAAAGCCTTGGTTGGTTGGTTAATTTGATAAGTGCCGTTGCGTCAGAAAACTCAATTCATAAGAAAAAGTTGTATACATTAGCTGTAATCACGAAGCATTGTTTGTGTTCATGTACTTATGTTTGTCTTCTTGTAATTGACATCCCTGGTGACTTCACCAAAATGTTCCTTAAAAACGAATTTATTAAATACCAAAAATATTTAATTTAATTGAATGTTAATTAAAAAAAAAGACGGGAAGTCCTTATCTCTTTTCTCCTAATCATGTGTTTTACTATGCTTAGTCACATCTATTAAGAAACATAAGGTTATATTACAAAACGTGACTAATTAGAAAACAAAACAGAACATCGCTGAAACAAGTCATCCAGTCCTCAACTCCGTTTCAATCTCTCTGTTCTTTCGTTTTAAAACAAAAGGAGAGAGAACCCAATCCCTTTCTCGTCGATGGAGGAGGACTCGCTTTTCTACCTCGCTCCACCCTAACCCTAACCCTAAACTGAGTTTTTTTTTTCTTATTTCACATTTAAAAAGGAGGTTAAAGAACTGGAAGACGAATATGTCTCCGTGGAACATCGCCAGGGCGGCGGAGGAGGTGTTCTCGCGCTGGGCGATGAGGAGGTTGTTCAAATTCTTGTTAAAGAAGAAATTAGGACATCTCATATTGGGGGATATCGATCTTGATCAACTAGATGTTCAGCTCTTTGAAGGGACCGTCCAACTCAATGATCTCGCTCTTAATGTCGATTACCTTAATGAGAAGGTAATCTGAGGTTAACTTATTTCTGGAATTATCTCGAATTTAGTTGCTTTAGTTCCAATAATAACATCTAAGCTCAAAAGTTTCCTTTTTGGGGGGTTAAATTATGCTTCTTATTATTAAACCAGGAAATATTGCGTTGTTGAAGCTGTGTTAGTTTCGTATAGGTTCTTTACAAACGTAGAATTTTTGAAGTTAATCAAGGTTAATTAAGTGATGGATGGAGTTTGAGAGTTATTTTATAGATTGAAGAAGGTTGTGGTGGAAACTAGATATTTCGGAATTTATTTAAAAAGCTTGATTGCCTGGAACTTTTTTTCTCTTAAACATGCTTCTAATTTCCTTTTTCCATTACAGTTAGGTGCGGCAGCGTCAGTTATTATAAAAGAAGGTGCCATTGGGTCGCTTTTGGTTAAAATGCCTTGGAAGGTGAAAGGCTTTCAGGTTGAGGTGGATGAACTTGAGATTGTGTTTGCTCCTTATCTGAAAAAGGATTCATTGTCTGAAGAGGCAAGTGGCAGTTTCAATGATAATAGTAACAATGGCATCGATAATGAAAGAGGAAAGCCTGGTATGGATACAAGTAAAAACAGTGTGAAGTCTGGTTCTACTGATGTTCATGAAGGTGTTAAAACAATTGCAAAGATGGTTAGGTCGTTTCTTACTAGTTTCCATGTAAAGGTTGGAAGCTTGATTGTTGCTTATGAACCAGGCTTGGACATGGTCGGAATGAAAATTAGTCAGCAAAGAACCTTGGTTCTTCAAATATCTGAAGTAGAATGTGGAACTTGTTTTTCTGAAGACACTAACTTGAATTCTGGTGTGGGAACTGAGAACTTTCTAGGAATAAGTCAATTGACTAACTTTGTAAAATTCCATGGGGCTGTGCTTGAGCTTCTCCAAATGGATGATGTTGACAATCAAAGCTGCTCTCCACATGCATCATGTTCAAGCCATACTTTTCTTCCAAAAAGCTCTACATCAAGGTGCACAACTCCGATAGCAACAGGAAAGAAAGGTGGATTTTCAGGGAATTTAAAATTGAGTATCCCTTGCAACAATGGTACCTTAGATATACACAAAGTGGATGCGAATGTTTATTTTGATCCTATTGAACTGAGATTTCAGCCCAGTACAATCAAGTGGTTGGTACTTTCATGGGAAACTTACAATAACTTGGTTAGAGATGGAGGAACTAAGTCAACAGATTCTGTCTACTTAAATGCAGCTTCTCGTTTCCATTCATCAGCATGTTTTCCTGCTCTCAGTGGCTCTGACAGGTCAATCTTTGGTCACGGTGGTTTTGCTTCTGCATTATCATTAAATGGGCAAGAATCTGTTAGTGAAGCTCTATCTGGATCACCTCTTATCCCTGATTGGGTGACTGATTCTATATATGCAAATGACTACAATGATGCAAGAGAAGAACTTGATCTCGGTGCAAGGTTAGTATATCTCTCCTATAATTTACACCACATTCTTTCCGTGTATTACAAGTATCAGAAAAGATATGAAACACATTGTACTTGCTTGATATCTTTATGTAAGTATTTAGCTGTTTCGCAAATTTAATTTCTAAGACCTAGTCTTTGTTTTGTTTTATATGATGAAAAGAATTTTGTTTTTCTTCAGATATTTTAAACATATTTATATGTCCTTAGGGTGAGTTTTCAATATTTCCATTTTCTGTTGTTTAGTATGCTGGACATACATGAATGACAGACATTATGAACAATCAAGTTTTTCAAACTATTGATTTATGCTATTGAGTTGTGCTGATGTTTCTTGGTATCATACTCATACTTGCAGTGTAGAACAGTTTTTTGAATGCTTTGATGGAATTAGAAATTCTCAATCAGCGTTGGCCAGCAGTGGAATGTGGAACTGGACATGTTCTGTTTTCAGTGCACTAACAGCTGCATCCAGCCTTGCTGCTGGATCTCTTTCTGTCACTTCAGGTACCCATTACCAATTGGTCTAAGTTCCTATTTGGATATGTAATGTGATACTCATCTTGTTGTTCTGTACTTTTCCTATGATGCTTTATTTGTTGAAATGCAACTTTCACTTTTTATTGGATTTTAGTTTATTATCCAATCTCCGGTTCTCTGTTTGAGGTCCAGCAGGAGCGAGAAGAATGTTGTTGCAATTTGTTCTTAGAACTATATACATATATGCATAGAATTGAAGCTACGTCACTAAGTTTTAAGTTAAGGCTGTGAAATTATTACATAACTTTGCCTCTCACAGCTGGATTCATTAAATTGGGTGTTATATGCATTAACACTACCGTCGGTCTTAGTGTAATTTAATTCTTAGTTGGGACTTGAGTGTGTTCTTGTAATATGCTCCTTTTTTATCACACCTGACATGTAGTTGAGATGATTGCCTTCAATTCACTGGATGTGCATTTTTTACTGAGTTCCCTTCCTATGTTGTAGTTTGTCGAACTTCCTAACGTACAGTGTTTAGAGGTGGTTCAAATATGTTTTTGAGTCATTTTTGTAGTGAAACTATTTTTTTGGTTGTTTGGATCGATGTCAGAACAACAGCATGTTCAAACCAACCTCAATGCAACTTTCGCGGAAATTTCAATCTTATTGTCCTTCCAGGATGAGGATGTGGAACAGATATATGGTCCTGATCGAAGTGAAGGCATGAATGTTCATTTTCTGCATATAGGATGCAAAGATATATCTGTTGTTTTCCAGGTGATTTACTTGGATCATTCATGTTCCGTCCATATTCTTCTATTTAGTGCTCTTCTTTGTTAGTTCCATTGGATGTATCCTGTACTAGTCTGAACAATTTGATGATGTCAATAGGTACAGCCCCGAGAAGTAGGGTTTGAAGGAACATTAAAGTATATTGAGATCGCTGAGTACTTGCCCACTGAAAATAATGCTGAGGATCATAGTTTCTGTGCAAGTAGTAGTAATAACAGAAGTCAAACTTATTTGATTCAAGACCTGCAAGCTGATATCATGCGCGCTCTCCCTGTATTGTCTGATGAAAATCTTGATTCAGATGAATTTGGTGCGCTTATTTCTCCTGATTCTCCATTTTGGCGTGCAATGAAAATCAAATTGTTTAGTACAGCAGGTTCCGTGAATTGTAAATTTGCTGTAAATTCTGATTCATCAGATGGAAGTCTAGTAGGCCCAAGAGCATTTTATTTGCGACTTCCTCAGTTTGTTTTATGGATGGATTTGTCCTTGATAAATGCGATAATGGATCTTCTGAAGGATATTGAGAAATCTATCAAAATGAACAGCCTGAAGAAAGAATGCGATTCTTTTGTTGAGAAGCAAGAATCATCTATTGCTGGTGCGGGAAAAGGCTTACAATCTGGCATTGCAAAATTGTCTACCAAAGAAATTTGGCAAGTCAATATTTCAGTTCCCAATAATTTAAAAATAACTATTAAATTAGAAAAATAATTAAATTACAATTATTTTCAGATAATTGAAACAATAACAGAAAAATAATTATTAAATTTGAAAATTATTAAATTAAATTATTTTTGGAATAATGAAAAAATAAAAAGTAATAATTAAAATTGTTAAATTATTAAATTAAAAATATTTTTAGATAAATGAAAAAAGGAAAAATTAAAAATTTGAATAATTATAAAATTAAATTTATAATTAAATAAAAAATTAATTATTAAAATTGAAAAATTTTAAACTAAATTCATTTTCGGGAAAATTAAATATTAAATTTGAATTTTTATTAAATTAAATTTATTTTTTGAAAATTAAAAATATAAATTATTTACAATTCGCGACGTTTTAGAAAAAACGTCACGGATTGTTACCTATTCCGCGACGTTCACAAAACGTCGCGGAAACTCTTACAATCTGCGACGTTTTTTGAAAACGTCGCAGATTCTCTAGGCTTTTCGTGACGTTTTTTAAAACGTCGCGAAATGTTGGATTTTTCGCGACGTTTTTCATAAAACGTCGCGGATACCCTTTGCCTACTCCACATTCCGCGACGTTTTTAGTGATGTTTTTTAAACGTCGCAAATGCTCTTCTGCGACGTTTTATGAGCTTTTATGACGTTTTAAAAACGTCGCGAAAGGCCTCCTTTTCTTGTAGTGTGATTACTACTCTTTTACAAGGTTGAGCCTCTTTCTATTAAGGTCATCTAGACTCTATAAAGAGCTTCTACTCCCTTTTAAGCTTAAGCTTTAATGAGGATAAGAGCATTATTATGCCTAATGCTATAAAAGAGTATATAAATTATCTTGCTTTTATTGCAGGATTGAGATTGGGGAAGCCACTGAACTTGGTTACATTGCTTTTATTGCATTTGTTTGTGAACTTGGTTACATTGAGGATAGAACCAAGAGTTACCTATTCTTTAAATGTGTTTTCTCTAGAGAGATAGAACTCTATCCATAATTAAGTGCTTATGTTTGCAACATTAAAGAATATGATTAGTTTCATCTCGGTCACAACATTTGGGTGATGTTAATTTTCTCATTACTAAGATGTTATTTTGTGTAGCCATTCATGCTTTATGGAAAGAAAGGAAGGAGTATATCTTTAATGTCAAAGTGCTACATATGAGTGTTATTTACTAGATTGATAGAAGTATGACCTTGCTCTTATTGTGTAAATGATGCTTGAGTTTTGACAATGCTCATGTTCTTATCATTGTTATTACTTCCTTTATATAAAATTGTTAGTTTCTTGTTATACTGGCTTCGTAATTAACTCGTTGTAATCTCTTATAGAGTGTTATTAATCTAAATTTTTTTAATTAAAAAATTATTCTGAATATATTTTTTAAAATTTGGATTAGATTAGACTTAAAAAAAAGAAAGAGTGAATCACTTATTTTTTATCAAGTTTTGTTTAGTTGAGATGAAAATTTTAATTTAATTATGTTATTGAAAATGTCTTTTTCTTAGATTGATATTAAACGAAATGTTGTGTAGTGTTTATATTTAATAATTCAAGTATTTATCATTTTTATAACAAATAAAAACCAAAAAGGAGAATGGTATTGTGTTCGGTAATTCTGAAAAGTGGACAGAGCGCATAGCATATGGGTGGCGTCTTTATTTGGTTAAAATAAAAAGAGAAGGGGTAAATGAATGAATAGGGTCGAACTTGAACTGACTGCTTATTAAGAAATGGGTGTTGAAATTTGTGAAGGGTGATGGTGGGACGTGGGGACTCAGATGGTGACGTGTTTGTCGTGTAGGAGAAGGTGGGAATGAATAGTAATGTAGAGTAGTATTACCATTTTGTTTTAAACTTAAAATTCCAATAACTGGACGCCACATCGTAATTTTGGGTAAAAATAAAAAAAGAGAATATATATTTTCTTCGCAAAGTAAATATAACATAATCATAATAAATAGCTGTACAATTATCTTTGTTCTTTTTTTAAATAAATCAGTATATGACTAAATAATTATCTTCATTAAAATACTTTCATAATAATTTAAAATAAATAAACAGATAAATTTTATTTTTTTAAAGAAAAGGAGATGCGGGTGTGCTTTAGAAAAATGTAATATATTAAAAGTCGGTTTATTTTATTTTATTTTTGGAGGTTTGAATAAGAGATAATGCGTAGAAAGGTAGAAGAAGAACCTGATTCCTTTGGTGATGAATGAGTGGGTGGCTCTCTTTCTCCATCTTTTTCGTCCTTTTCTCTCTCATCATGAATCAAATAAATGCTTCTTCCTCCCCTCAATAAGGTTCGTTCAACTTTAAATTTTTCCTTCCGGTTGGCTTCGATTTTCTCCGTCTTTTATTTGTCTGAAACGAGGTATTTCATCTTCGTTTCCATCAAATCCTGCTCTAACTTTCAAACTCCAGACAGAGTGGCTGGTGTGGTCGCTCACTCTACTCTCGCTCTCCTTCTTCTTCTTCTTTCTAAACCAACCCAAAAGCTTTCTTTTCGTTAAGTAATAGTTAGTTCAAGATGATCATCATTCGGGATTTTGGGTCTCTCTGTATCAATCCATCCCATCCTTACTCTTGTAAATTGGTCTGTTCAGTTCACTTGTATACAGCTGTTATCGTTCATCTCTCTGCTTTTTGATTTTTGTTTTCTTTTCTACCATTTTCCCCCTTTTGTTTCATCTTTCCACTCTTCCCTCTCAATCTCTGTCATTATCGTATGTGCATGGACCTAGATTAAGATCTTACCCAATGTCTTGAGCATGCTGTAATTATGTTGCTCTCACTTCTTTTTGAGTTGTACGCACATAAAATGACGCATATCTATCACCTTCACCGCTGTTTTTAGTTGCCGCTGGCTTGTTGTTCTTTGCTTCATTGTATGATTACCCCCAACCCAGATGCTTCAATTTCTGTCTGTCACATAAAATAACGTCCTTAGAGAATCCACTAGAACATCATCATCTTCTTCTGAGTCCTTTTTCTTTCTTCAAACCTCAAAAACTATGTCTTTAATGGTCTACTGTGCTCTCTATGCAGGTTGATGCCATGAAGATCCGCCCGAGATTGCTTCATCTTGTTGTCTGCTATAGATAGAATAGCTAGTGGTGGTAAAACCACCTTCTTTTTGCTTGTAAGTGGTGGTAAGAAGAGAACGTTGATGGTGGCGTGGTGGTGGGGTTTGATTGAAGTATAAAGAGGGAGAGAGAAGAGATTTTATACATATAAATATATATATATATACACCTATATATATATATATATATATATGCTCAAGGCAAAGAAATTAAAGATAGGAAGGAGGAGGCCCAGTGAAAGTGGAAGAGATAGTGACTCTGCCGATACCAGTAGTAGCAGGAGGAGAAGCAGAGAGAAGCTTGTGACTGTTGCAGAAACAGCGCAAGAAGAGAGAAGCTTTGCATCAGATGTTATCCGTTGAAAACTCTCCTACACCAGATCCCTCATGTTGTTGCAAATTTCCAAAGGTGAATAGTAGTAATGATGAGCTTCCCTTGCCTCAAGTAGATCTGCCTAACCCATCCCTTGATCATCTTTCCTCACTTCCCAATTTCTCTATAAGGTATTCGACTTCTCTCACTCTCTCACTTCCTCTTCTTCTTCTTCTTATGGGCAGCTAGCTGCTTTTGCTTTTGTTTTTGTTTTCATGGCCATCAACTACTACTATACGACAGACTAACTGCTTTCTTTGTTTCTCAAGATGAACTTGCGATTTTAGTCTTGTCTTTTTCTTTTCTTCTTCCAAATGATCTTGTGTTGGGTCGGATCCAGTTGTTTCAATCTTGCCTTTGGAACCTGTGGCTCCGAAACCCCATGTCGTGTCTATTCTTGTTCTTTCTGTGCTTTCTTCTTGCTTTGCCTTCTTTTGTACCACGGTCTTCTTCCCCTTTTACTTCTTCTTTGGATGTATAGTGAATCACTTGCTCTTGGTTGTGATAATCAGTAATTGCTTGTGATTTCATGCTGATTCTGGTTAACAATCCACTAGATTCCTAGAATCTTCTTGTCTCCAAACTACTGTTTAGCCATTGATGTGGTGTTTCATGTAATCAAACAAAGATTCCCTTGTTCCAGTAGTTTTAATCAAGTTCTTTTAGAATCTAGGCCATATTATGTCTTCTGTGGTGGATAATTCTTATGCAAATAAAATGACCAAAAAACATTTAAGCGTTTATGCTTTTATGCAGGAATTATGTATTTACATCCCGGAGCAAGGATATCAATAAGAATTGGCCATTTTCTCTGAAAAATCTGCAACTTTGTTTCAAGCATGGCGTGAGGGATGTGCTGCCACCATTTCAGTCTCTTGATACCATAAGAGACCAATCCTCCAAGCTATGTACGGTTGAAACTGATTCCCTTAATAGGCATAGAACAAACCATTTTGATAAGGAGCCTTCCAGACAAAACAATACTCATGGGGTTATAGATTCGTGCATTGGTGCTCAACTAAGAAGCAGTAAGGCAGCAGAAGTTTGCCTAGACGTAAGTTCATGCAGATCTGGGGAGGAAATTGATTTCCCTTCTTCAACCACCACAGTGTCTCAATCCGAGATAGAGTCGGTTCCTCATATCAGGCATCCTATCTCATTGCTACAAACTCATCAGACTTTGTTGAAAACTTCATCAGCTGAAGTCGAAACTGTAGATCCTCCTGCGATCCACAAAACTCAAAACACCTCTCGACCATTAGGTAAGAAGTGCAGACTAATAGTTAAATTTGTTGGCAACCCTGAACGCAGCTCCTCAGAAGATATTACTTCTAACTGTACTACGACGTCAGAAGCAATGACTTCCAAAGTTTGCCCTGTTTGCAAAACTTTCTCATTCTCGTCAATTACCACTTTGAATGCTCACATTGATCAATGCCTTGCTATGGAGCCAACACCTAAGTGCACAGCTGATTCTAATCTCACTAGACATAGATTTAAGCCCAGGAAGACAAAATTGATGGTGGATATTTATGCCACAGCTCAGCCATGCACGCTGGAAGAGCTTGATCGAAGAAATGGCAGAAACTTGTCAACAGCTTCGAACTTGCCTACCATGGATGCCGAGTGTAGTGAAGGGAGAAAGCATAGGGTTTCTCCCATACATCCTCAAGATGTTGGTGATGTTGGTCCAGTGTATATTGACGCAAATGGTACCAAACTTAGGATCTTATCAAAGCCTAGTGATCCAGCACTGGTCAGAAAAGAAAGGGAGTATGTTGAAGATAGAAATCCTTTGAGAGGAGGCAAAGGAATCAAACACTTTCCAAAGAAAAAAAAGAAACGCCTTGCCCAAAAGCATCACAAATATCTGAAACTTATCCCTCAAAGCAAACGGATTCTCTCTCACAAAAACGCTCGTGGTTCTCAGGTACTGTTCGCTTGTTTTTTTATGCAACTATGCTTCTATCCGTGTTTCTATTCCTTCCTTCTATATCATTTAGGCTTATCCTCCTTCTCTACCCTTATTCAATTTTTGATACACAAAAGTTTAAACATGCAGTAGACTACTTTCTAAATGACATGATAGACATATTGTACTCGTAGTATCCACTTCTTGATGTATTCTGCACTTCCAACTTCAAACTTTGTAATATTCTTATTTTGAATATTTGGTAGTATTTGTATTAAATATACATGGCTGTCAAATTTTGTTCATACAGATTAGTGGACGTGGAGAAAAATACAATGGAGGGGAGAGAAGTTTTGAGAAAGAACAGCTAAAGCAAAAGCAATCCAAATCCAGTGATTCTGGGACCTTGAGGCCATGGGTTTGCTCTAAACGAAGTGGTTTTATGAAGAAGGTGAGCAGTGAAGATGATCATCAACCCACGAGATGTAGATGGCATTTGCCTAAAGACTTACTGGTTGAGAATGAAGAATCATTTTTGGGGAATCCTCTTTCTGAAAGCATTCTTACTCAGAAGTCTAAAAATCTGTGTGAGAACCTAGTATCGGCTTCTGGAAATGATGAGAGGATGAGAAAGGCATTCCACGATGTTCCAGTTATTGAAATAGCGGAGCAGATTCCTAGAAGGAAAAGAGTAGGTAATCTCTTGGCAAGATCTGTGGCAGACGATATTGACACATCTTTTCCACCAACAAAGCCAAATGCAAACCAGTTGGGCAAGGAAGGCACATCGACCCACAATAGTTGTCTGCCAATGTATACAAACTCTACCAGGAGGCACGCATCCAATGAGATGGAAGTTGACACCTGGGGGTATTCAACAAACGATTCCATCATATTTCCTCTTTCTGAAAATCATTTCAGGATTTACATGTGATTGTAACTAAAAATGGAGTATTTTGTCTTGCAGGAAAAACATAATGTCCGTGAACAGCCAATCAGCCGTCAGTGATAGTGGACCTTGTAAAATAAAGAAACGATCAACCCATGAGAAATCTCGAGTACATTTGGTGGTGGAAAGAGATAAAGAAGCAGTGGTTTGTCATTCGAAGGTTGATCGCCAACTTTCTATGAAACATGGTGGTTCTAAAAATCAGTTGGAAGGAGAAGCTATAACTAATGATACATGTCCCAGAAGACAAAATGCCCTAGAAATTAGAGAGGAAAGACAGTTATCTGCTTTCCAAAGTAAGAAAGTCATGGCTCTGGAAAGCTCGAAACCTGCAGTTTGTTATGGCAATGATGAAGGGGGGAATGTTGATTATTCAGATGGATTTGGGGTCCTTACATCTTGTAGAAACGAGACTCAAGACAATGAAGAGGATTTTTGCAGTGTAGAATGTGGCCGGGATTTTGATAGAAGTGCTAGTAATCTGAATACACCTTTTGGTACAGAATTCTACAAGTTAAGTGACTGTTCAAAAGCTCCAAATAACTCTCTTCAATCTATTCAAGATCACAGACGGCTTGTATGTAAAGTGGAAGCACCGGCTGCTCCAACTGAGCCAGCTTTTGTTGATGACCAAGACATGTTTTCTGGCAGTGGGGTTCGACATGACATGATAGAGCAAACTGCTGAAATAAGTGTGGCATTGGATTCTGGAGTTGGGCAAGGAAATCCATTTCTTGGGGTTGATCCAATACCTATTCCAGGGCCACCAGGATCTTTTTTGCCAAGCCCCAGGAATATGGGCTCAGAAGACTTCCAAGGGAACTCATCACTGACTACAAGCCTGGTCCAGTCTTCTCTAGATCAGCATGACATGCTCGATGGAGATTCATCAGATTCCCCTATATCAGCTACATCTACAATTTCTAGCTCTCCTGCAGGGAGATCTGATTCAAAGTACTGTGAATCTTTATCAGCCGCTGGACCATATGGTGATCAAGACAAGATTAAGTCATGCTTAACAGCTGCTAGGGCTGGATCTTCAGTGAAAATTGCAGGTGCACAGGCTACCAATACAGGATTGGAGAGAGCTATTGTGGGTGGAGTACATTTGAAAGCTGATAGGATTCCTGGTGGAAAAGGATCTCTGAGGTTGAAAAATGACCAACCATGCTGTTGCCAAAAGAAAGAGAGATTTTCACTGGGAGTTTCTTCAAATTTTCATGAATTACAACTAAAAAAGCGTCGGAAAATTACTACTAGAACAACTGCTTTAGGAAAGCAAACCAGTTGCAATTCTGAGCCACAGCCTAGTAATGTCAGTGTGAGGCCTGAATTTATTCCTCTGAGCAATTGGTCAACATCTGGATCTGAAAAAGACGTTCCCCCAGTTATTAAGCCACATACTGTTCCTATTCCTTTCAAAGACTCCACAGGCACTGAAGTAAGATTTTTGGCTAGGAGTGACTCTGATTCTGTGAGTCCATCTGCTTCTAATCCCATACTCAGGTTGATGGGGAAGAACTTAATGGTGATCAACAAAAATGAGGATGCTTCCATGCCTATAGGGCAGGTTGAACCACGTATGCGGGACATTGAGAGAGCATCCCAATTTCCAACATTTTCCAGAGTTTGTCCAGTCAATATTCAGGATCAAAATCCTTATCAATTTAATTGTATGATCCCTCAAGGTTCTGCCATCTCTAGTCGAGATCCGCATAGCACAATGGGCCATTGTTTTGATGTTGGATTTTCTAATAATATCAGAGGCCATTCAGAGGACTGGAAGTTTCCTCTAGCATCTGCTCGATTGCCGGCAGGCATTTTTCAAGGCCCTTGTACAGATAGTGGTTTAATGACACTGAAGGACCCGTATGATTACCAAAAAGATCAGAATTTAGTAATTTTGGAGAATGGAGTCAAGAATGGATTGGATGCATCCTCCAGATATCCAGAGAAAAACGTAGCAACTTTTGACCACCAGTGCAAACTTTCAAATTCAACTGCCCCTCCTATAAAAGAAGTCATCATCATTGATGATGTTCCTGAAGGTGAAAATATAGAGACCAATGATGTTTTAATGGGCAGTGATGGATGGCGGGAGCGCCAGGTTGATTCATCTCTGGTTTCAATTCAGACAGCTCCAAACTATAATGCAAATCTTCTACATCCTTTATCTTGGTATCAGTCACAAGGACATGCCTATCTTGATGAGTCGCATGTAGTGCACAATCCCTGCTTTCGTGCGGCAGCCACCAGGGTAGTCAATGCAACTCATGTTGCATGGGTTTGTAGTTCGGATGGTTCAGGTGTTCTGCAGCGGAATCCTTTTGTGGCTCCATCATCCTCAACTGGTCATCTGAGATCTGCAGGAGCTTACTACCCTCCAAGCTTTTCATAGGGGCCGGGTATACTTAAGCTTGGATGTCACGTACGTTTGTTCTCTGAAACTTACTCTTCACCTATAGCCAGCCACTTTGGGTTGAACAAGAACTCTGCAAAATAATGAGAAATAGCAGTTTGAGGAAGGACAGTCTGCATGGTTTTAGCCAAGTTTGGATTTTAATTATAATGTAGAAAAAGCTGAGCCCAGCGTTGTCCAGTTTTTTTCTTTAGGCAAGCAGAGAGTTTCCACCCAAAGATGAGATAATCTGTAAGCAAATCTTAAATAATAGTGGACGAGCAGGCGACCTTGGCTGAAAGACATGGCAATCTAATGTGCATGTAACGAAATTCTCACCGTGTTATCTATCAGTTTCCAATCCTTTAAAAATGTTGCATGGAATTCCAACAAAATGCATTTCAAATCCAAAGAAGGAAACTTTGATCAGAGGGTTTGTGGTATTTTCCCTGTGTGTTGACGGATGGAGCTATTAGGCGAAAATAATGATATAATTGATATATAATTCCCCCATGGGGAAACTCTTCATGATTTGAATTGGCTAACGAGGAGCATTTCATGGTGGCCTTGACAATGACTTAAAATGTTATCGCATGCCATATGCATAGACAATACACACTCCATAAGGTACGACAAAGTCCCAGAATGAATAGAAGGCATCGTGTGTTGAGCGTGAATTTATATTTAAATGTCACCGCTCAATTGTTGTAGTAGCAGCACGAGAAAAGTAGCGTGAAAAAATTGAACCGGGATTGATTTTAATAGTTTGATGTGGTACTTACATGAATCCTTGGGGGATGAAACGTTACTTACTTTAAAGAAAGAAGACAGCCGTTATGTCATTGACAACGACAATGATGATGATGATGTTGGTGGTGGGTCGCAGTAGAAAAAAGAAAAGATAAGAGAGCGTGTACAGTGTACTGCTACAATACAATATAGAGAAAACAAAAGCAGCAAGCAACGGACTGATAAAATGAGAACATGTTTTGCATGGTGAAAAACTTTACGTTCTCCATCATCTCATCATGTATCTATGCAAATATATCATCCGAATGTGCTCCTTCATCAGGTTATCCCTCCTTTTGTCTAATTTTTTTAATACTATTAGAGATTTATTTTACTTGAGTTTTTTCGTTAGATATTCCTTTTCCTATTCATTTAATTCATCTTCTTGATCAACGTGATAGTACTGATAACAACTTCATCAAAAGTACTGCTTTCTTTGCCTTTTTCCTCTACAACGGTTTCATCAATACCAGGTTGACTGCTTTCTCCTTGTCCCTTGTTTTTATAGCAGCATCATCGAAATCAATTGAGAGCAAAATTTGATAATTATTCAAGTCCTATTAGGAGAATGATTAAGATGTTCTTCATAGCAGTGGCAGTGGGATTGGACTCTATGTAGATAATGAATTAATTGATGGATGAAAATAGAGCTGCAGATGAAGTAGTTTTAGCGTTTCAAAAAAAAAAAAAAAGATGAAGTAGTTTTAGGAGAATTGGAATAGTATTTGGAGGAGTTGACTAAGAAATATGCTATTGATTTTGATATTTTAGCATAATGAAAGGTTAATGCAGTGAGATAATCTATTTTGTCAAGGTTACTAAAGAATAAGTTTTGACCATTCAATCCTCGATAATAACTTATTGGACTTTAACTCCTACTACAGTCAAAGTCCTCATTTATTGCCAGATTAGTTGTACCTTCAAAAATAATTTTTCCAACTTGAAAAACTTTGCACTTGTTCGATTTTTTAAAGATTTTGAAATGGAGGCAAACATCTTAAAACCAATAACCAATTAAAAAGTTGCAATTTATAAGATATTCTAGTAACTTGAATTACTATTTAATTTATCATACTGTCTTATTTCAATTGTTAAATATTTTATTTTGATAAGCCTTAAAAATTGTTGTAGTTGATGTAAGTTAGCTTCTTTTTTTTTTTTTGTCTGCAAATTTTAGAAAATAATAAATGGCTTTTAAGTACAAATTGTGATACCATCGATCCTTGCAATTATAAGTAGCATATTGTTATATAGATAGTGTGGGGTTACTAGAGATTGCTAAATCTTTTGGTAAGCCTTACAATAATGGTAAGGTGTTTAGTATGACATTTGATCTTCATCACGATGATAACCTTAACTTTATGGATTTGTCTTTTTGTTTAAATCTTTGTAGTTAACAACAATAAGTAAAATCTATGACACAAAAGAAGTAATTAAGAGGTTTTAATTGCTCACTTGAAATTTGACTCTTTAATTTTTGTTATTTACTATATTTTATTTGTTTTTTATTAAGATAAAATTGATTACATAAATAAGGCTATCTTAACATTAAAAAAGTATTATTAATTTAGTGTATAATAATTCATTTTTGGGCAAATTATATGATTCATTAGTTTAGGTATATTATTTATTTTTTCAAAAGAATTGAATTTTTAGAATTGTATTGCATCGACTTTTTAGTAGAATAAGAAACGAAGATTTCTTATTTTTAATATAGTTCTAGATATTTAATTTTTAAGTCCTTCATTTTAAATAAGAAAATAGATTTTTAAATCCTCAAACTGAACTAAACAATGTACAACCTACTTAGTCACCCATACCTTTGATGATTGATTTTTATAAGGCTAAAAATGTTATTTATACCTTAATATTTTTATAAAAAAGTTTAAATGAGTTCTTGCCATTATCTTTAATACTACTTTACACCCTAAATTTACTCAAATAGTTCTTATGGCATCATGAGTGGGGTATACAAGTGGCACTAAAGATAATGGTAGGGACTTACTTGGACCTTTTATGAAAAGTTAAGACACAAATCACATTTTTAGCTAATGTTTAAAGAATTCTTTTTTTTTTTAAAATCATGTTAGCATATGGTGGGCCCAAATTGTCCATTTAAGATGCTACATAAGCTAAGTTTATGGTCTAGTTCCTACAAACTGATAGAAACCTAACTTTATTAAGAATTAAGGCATAACTAGCACCATTTAAAAAATATTAAGGTGCAATGTGATATAGATAATAGAAGAGGTTTAATTACTTAGATGTTATGGTAAATGTTTATGTTTGATTAAAATCTTTAGCCTTTTCTATAACTCTACTATCCTAGTATAAGACTATAGGAAAGTAGATTTCTCATGTTACACTAATATAGTAATAAGTAGAGGTTGATCCAACAAGGATATAGTAAATATAAAGTCTAACCCTCCTACTATTATCTAGTCAATAATTACCAGAGTGATTAGTTAAACCTAAATATAAGTTAAACTAATTATATTAAGTTACCACTATTAAGAAAGTAAACATTGAAAAGAAAACAATATAAGTAAACATCTAAAATAGAGTTTTCCCTAGTATCATGCTATACATTTGATTAGTTATTTAGAGATTCTATTATTAGAACCGTCGAAGTCCCTAGTGTAATGAACTATCACCCATCGATGTAGAACCATTTATCCCTATATATATATATATATATAGTATCTTCCTATACATTTGATTAGTTATTAAGAGATTCTATTATTAGAACCGTCGAAGTCCCCTAGTGTAATGAACTATCACCTATCGATGTAGAACCATTTATCTGCTATATATATATATATATATATATATATAAACAAATCTAATAGTGTAGTGGGTACGTTGAAACTTCGGAAAAGATTACCCTGATTTTAGAAGGATCATGGAGGTCTATATATAGTATCTAGTTCATTATATAACATATGTGCTTAAGTTAATCTACATATAGGTTCTTTTAATAATGTCTATATAGAAATTAAATTAAATCTAAGCTTCCATTTGTATCTAACTAAAAATAAAATCAATCCATATAAAATATAAATATAGAACTCTTTATTATGATTTAAATCAATTTGATGATTAAAATATATAACTATACTTAACAAGGTCTTTTGATATCTTTTCAATATAAATTAGTATAATTAATTGATTTATGTTATGTTTTAGGTAATTGTTGAAGATATTTCCTGAGGATGAGATTTATCAAAAATTGAAGAGAATTGTAAACAAAAACATGAACAAAATCATAATTATTGATTGAACATAACTTGACTCATGATCATGTGCTAGCCCATGTCCATCTTGATGAAGTGTAGGAAGAGATACAAACTAAAACATGACCTAGAGAGAGATTGTATGGAGTCAAAGAAAATCTATGGAGCAACATAGATTGAGCCACGATCGTACTATAAACTACATGTTAATAATAAGAGAAATAAGAGGATGTATGGTTTAAAGGCACCTATATGCTAGACACAGTGTCTCACCTTAAGAGAAAGCATCCACAACCTAAGATTTGAGCATGTTAGAGCTTGTGTCTCTCTATAAAGTTTTGCAAGACATCTTAAGTATTGCTTCTTAATTTGGTCATAACTTTCCTAAGTTGAACTCTGGTTAAGATGATTCAAGTGGTTATGGAAAGCTAAGAAAGAAATATACAACTTTCATGCTTTTAGTTTTTTGAGTTTTAGAGAGGTTCATGATCTATACATAACCAATTTTCTTGGCAAGACAAATTATAAATATTTAAAATGCCTCTCTTTAATCTGCACGTTCATCATAACTAGTTAAAAAAATAGCCATTGGAATAGAAAACACATTCAAAAAACAATTTAAGCAAGTAGTCCTTTATAATTCTTAAACCTATTTGAATTGTGCATTGCATTAATTAATTTTTGTAAGCATTTGTTTACAATGATAACAAAAAAAAAAGAACACAACTATTATACCTTTTGAAAATAACTACAAGCATAATTGTAACTTCTAACAACTCATTAACTCCTTTAAACTGGAATCCTTAAATGTTTCCTATGACGATGAGAGAAAAAGGAGATGGGAAAATATAGGAGAAAGAGAATGATAAGAATAAAAGCATAAAAGAAAGTAGTCAAGAAGAGTAACAATTTTAAAAAATAATAAAAAAGAAAAGGAGAAAAAATAGAATGAGAAAAAGAGCATGAGAAAGAGGAAGGAAAACCTAACTAGCAATAATGATGAGAGAGAAATTATAATAAATAAGGGGTGAAAGATAAAGGGAAAAAGGAAGAAGAAGAGATGTTATCTCATTTCACTCCAAAAGGAAAGGAGGGTCCCACTAGGGCCTAAGTCACCAGTTAGGCAAATATGAGAAAAAAAAAAACCTGAAAATGTTAAGGTGACAAAACCCAAACAAAAGCTTAAAGTTTTATCCAAATAGAATGATTTTCTAACATTAGAATTATTTTTAAATGCTACAAAACATTAAAGCTTTAAGTTGAATTTTTGTAAAAATCCATGAGTTGAAAATGTCCCTTTTACCTAAGGAGTTATAATTTAGACATCTCAATTAAATATTAACAAATCTTACACATATATATACGTGAAATACATATATATTTCATTTGCATTTTGCTTATTTTTATTCTTAAATTAACTTTGTTTACTTAATTTTATGTTATATTTTTAGTTAATTGAGAAGATATTTCCTTAGTGTAATAGTCGGTCTCCAAAACTATTGAGGGTTAGAGTGTTAAAATACTGAGTCACATGAGTTACATCATTATAGAATTAATTTGGTGCATTTAGGAGACGATTTTATGATTTCATTCACATGCATAATATTAGCATACACACATGAATTATGATTTAGAAAAAAATGCAAGGATTTTATGTGCACTCAATTGACATGTTTCGAGGTATGAAAGTTTCAAAATGATTATGACACAATTGTCCATTTCTAATGTCTTGTATTTTGGTTTAACAATAAAAAGAATTGATGAGTTAATATGTACATTTAGCCTAGGAAAAATTTCAAGTGGTAAGACAAGTTGACATGTTAAAATTTAGGATGACTAAGTCTATAAAATATGCAATAGCCCGTTTTATATACTAACGGTTAGAACCCTAGAATATTGCATATGGCCATATCATTGAGAATTCATGAATTGCATTTTATTCATACGCATATCATTAGCGTACACATATGAATAATGAATTAGTACATGTTGCAAAGATAATATATGCACTCAATTGACATATTCTAGGTTATGAAAGATTTAAAATGATTACGATGTTAATTGTGTATTATGTATGTCTTGATTTTTGGTTTGGTGGACTATAATTAGTAAAATTGGAATTTATTGTTACAATTGAAAAATTGATGAATTAAAATGTACATTTGGTCTAGAAAAAATTCCAAGTGGTAAGACAAATTGATACATGAAAAATTAGGATGACTAAGCCTATGAATTAGTGACATTTGGCATCGAAAATTAAGTGACAAATGACATAACTAATTAATTGACAAATGGCAGCAATGGTTATGTGACAAATGGACTAAGTAACTAAGTGACATAAGGCAACATATATACATGAAAAATGGAGTACATGCCTAAGGACAATTGTTAATCTAAGAAAATGACACCTTGCACCTAGTTGAATTAAGCAAATGCTGGAAAAGTTTTTGCCGAGTTCATTTCTCTTCTTTTTTCACTCTCTCACATCTCTGTATTTTGGCTTAAGTCTTGCTAAATTGCTACACCAAATCCATGCTTTTAACCTTCATAAGATAATTATAGAACCAGAAAATTGTTGTTCTTGCTGTGGTCTTTTACCCAAGCCAAAAACTAGCTTATTTCTACCATGAATTGGTTATGATCTTGAATGCATGTAGAGCTAAGTTGGCTTGATCTTTTAGCTGAATTTGAGCTAGACAAGTAAGTAAAATATTGATCATTATGGCATGTTTTAATAGAAAGATTATGATGATTGAATTGGGTTGGATTGTATATGATGTTGAAGTGTGCTGGAAAATGGTACATGAATTGATACTATTATGTTTTGTTCTTGATGTATAAAAATCATAGGTTCTAGGTTGTTTTATGGGTGAATTAGATTGAGATTTGACGTATAAATGAAGGTGGATTCATGGTAAAGATAAGTGTTATTGAATCTGGAAAATTAGAGCTGTAGGTGTGTTTGTGAAAAGTGACTGTTAATGTCATAAGTGAGCAGAATTTTGTAAGCCTTAGTGTATAACCAATAAGGAAGTTAAAATAACCTGAAATGAAGTAACCTTAAAGGACATGAAATCTGGAAAATTTTTAGGTGTTAGTGATGTCTCTAAGCTTGTAAAATTCATGAAGTATTGAAGGTAGTAAAGTTACACACATTAGTGATGTTAATGACAAATTCTGCAATTTTAATTTCAGCTTTATGTACATGTCGAACTAGTTGGAGAATTTCACTCTAAATTGGTATATGAGCCTGGATTGCTGCTTGATTAATTGATTAAGAGCTTGATAAGTTTATGTAGTTAATTGATGTCATAACCTAAAGAATGGACTTTTTTTTGATGTGGTTGAGTTCAAATGTGGAAATTTTGATTTGTTAAAGGGATAATGAGTTTTTTTAATGAAAACATGATCTTAAGGACATGAGTAATGTGTATAAGGTATGGATGAATGAGCATTGAAGAACATTGGGTAATTATGAATGAGAATTAGGTAAATG
>JAOTBA010000005.1:18292872-18309590 GCA_025629845.1 Erythroxylum squamatum | reverse complement strand
AATAATAAAATAATAAACCTCCTGCAACAACCATTTTAATATAAGGGGTATAAAAGTCATTTATTATACATTACATTTCATTCCATTCATTTTCAAAAAAATATTTCATTACATTACATTATGAACCCTTACATTCTTCTCAAACAACTTTTTACTATATTACATTACATTTTATTATAAACCATTTCATTTCCTTCCATTTTAATTATATTTTATTTCATTTACATTATATTTCATTAATTAATATCTAACCAAACAGGCCTAATCGAATGGCAAATTATCAATTTCATTTATTCCATGGAATGTCGCTTTCGCAGTTAATAAACCTTCTTTTCTTCTCGCAGCCATAGGGTGCAATTGAATCCACCAGCCAGGACCTTGTTTGCTCTTCGTGCTAATCCTAGTTTAACTAGGAGAAGACCCGAATCTTCTTCTCCTTAGGACGTTAATTAGTGCACAACCAAAGCATCAAGCGAAGGAGAGGCTCAAACATTTGGTCCATTTTTGAAATCTATTTCCAACCACAGGCATGTTCTTTGCTGCTGTGAACCAACCACCAACACGAACCATTCCCGAGGCAATAAGGTTCTTTGTCCTACTGGTTTATTGCAATATAATAAGACAAAAGCATAGAAGCTTCATCAAAAAAGGGGTTAATTTTACACTAATGCTCATCTGTTACACCTGTATACGAGTAGTAGTGAGAGCCTTCATATAGCAGAATTTGATTCACTGCTTCACAATGTGCTAATGGAGTAATTGCAAGCTCAGAAAGAAGTGAACCTGCAACCCACGAACCAAAACTCAACGTTTCCAATTTCTGGTCGAGCTTATAAAGAATAAATCCTCTCTTGCGTATTCCTTCCTCTTTCTCCCTCTAGTTAAAACCATTGCAGCTGTTAAAGGCAATGATGGCAAGTGCACTATGTCAAAGTTCATCATTTTGGATAGTCTACTTGTGATAATCACATGGGAGCCGCTAGTATCAAGTCATGTAGGTCACTTTCCTTCCCAACATTCATAATGGCCCGATGGGGGAGTGTACCAGTTTAGTTGCAACAAGTTGAAATCTTGAGGTTATGTTTGAAGACGTTCTGTCTATTAGCATCCATTCATTCAATTTTTAAACAGGTAATTTGTTCCCACCGTCTTGACGAGAGTGAATAAGACTAAGAAAGTTAAAACTTTGAACGAAGACTTGTTAGCAGTATCTAGGAGGTTACAGGCTGCAAAGGTAATAAAAAGCCCCTCATTATTTGTGCTTACAATAAACCATATTTTTGGGTGGGAAGAGCCAAGAAATTGTAATCGAAATGGATTTCTTTTGCTTCCGTTCAAGCTGACAGATGCATTAAGTGAGTGGTTCTGACGAAAGACTATCGGCTTAAGAAGAATGCAGCAGCAAATCGAGGACTGAAAGAGGAGGGACCTGCATGTGTGTATGTATATATATGTGTGTGTGGTAGGCCTCGTCCTCGGTCTGTCAAACCCCTCCCGTCTTCCCTCGGTTCCACCAAAGTCAAAAATCAGATTGAGCGGCAAACAAAGTGTAAAATGGTTTGGTCAAGCTGGATTGCGATTATTTTCTCTTTTGGAAATTTACGTTTATTAAAACAGGTGTTTCAATTTTCAATTCAATTGTTGATTAAAAACCATTTATTATTTCTACAAGGGGAGGCGAACCGCTAAAGCCATCTTGTTCACTATAATTAATCATGGACATGAACTGACCGAGGAATGGGGTAGTAAGGAGCATATCATATCACTAGTTCATCTGTATGACTATTTGATAGATAGCTATGTTAGGTTTCCACCACCATTCCCTCTTCCGTTCTTAATCATATCACATCCCTTGTTCATCGTCTCTCACTCTCTTATTTTCCATGTTCCATTTTAATTGACATATACAAGAAAGGTACGTCGATGTCCCAAATCTCATTCTTTTCCACTCTCAATTTTTTTCTAGTTCAATCCCAAAATTAGGGATTATGTATTCTAATTCCATGTTAATAATACGCGATCATGATTCGTTGGAGGCGAAGGTTAACCTTTTATTCTTTTAGATTGTGTTGGTTTTGGGTAGGAGGCTGCTGGAATTATTGTTATTCTTCTTCGTCTTTTATCTGATTACTCACATCTTTTAGAATTCCCACCTCGAAAAAACAAGTTCAAGAACTTAACAAAGCAAAAATACGCCCATTTTTGTCCTAAATTTATTCATGGATTTAGGAAGTGAATGTTCTGCACATGAATCCGTCGAAGATAATGAATTAACCACCCCCCCTGAATATGGTGTTACAAATCTTGTTGTTGTTGTTGACGATGATGATGATGATGATGGTGAGGTTAAAGCTAATGGATCATGTTCTATCCAATGTCATCCTACGGTTTCTGGTGGAAGTGCTAATTCTCAACAATATAAAGAAGGCGAGGAAAGTGAACATGTAGGGAATTTGGGTAACTTATCACTTTCAACTGCTAGTTCCCCTGCTGCTGGCTCATCTCCAGCTACTAAAGGCTATGGGTTGAAGAAATGGAGGAGAATTAAGAGAGATGTTATTAAGGATGTTCCTGTCAATGGAGATATCGGTAAAGTTTTGAAGCGACCTAGTTCTGGAAATCCTACCAAACCAACTCATTTATCGTCTGCTGAAATCGAGCAGCACAGCCAAGGTCTTGTTGAATCTGCCAATGAGTCAAAAAATGTAGCTTTTCCTGATGGCTTTGTAAACTATTTATCAAGCTTCGAATCTAGATTTGCTCTTGGGTCTGCTTTTACCTCTGGCACAGACTCTGAGAACTGTGATGACCGAAGCAGCAAATCTTCAACCGCAGCCAGTGCTCCACGGGGGAGGAATGAATTGCCTGCGGTCTTGGGTTATGTGGGGAAGAATAATAGGATCAAGAATTTTGCTTGCAAGTGGATATCTAGCTCACCCCAACGCCTTAAACAAGTGAAGGGTCATGTTGAAAACTGTAAGAAGCCTAGAGCTGAAAGGGTCAAAATCGAGGAGGAAAATTCTCATTCCAGCATGGAATCTGACTCCATAAACTCCAAAATTTTCTTTATGCAGGGTGCTACTTCTGTAACCAGCAACGGAAACCTCTCTGAAAGGTCAACGAATTCTGATGGAGAAAGTAGTGATGAAGCCCATGCAGTTGGCGAGCATTTCAGCAAAGAGATTCCAACTGGTAATGACCAAGAGAATGCTGTCGAGGTTGAATATCTTAATTCATCTTGGGAGGATAAGGAAGACAACATTGCAAGCAACCAACCCTCATCAAACCATGATCTGTTGGTTGAATCTATAATAGCTCTCCAATCCGTGCAAGAAGCACTTGAAAGCGGTAAGATAATTTCAAAAGCTTTTCTTTTTGCTGTTTATGTACGGTTCTCTAATTAGTAAATGTTCATATGGTACTTACTGGTTAGTAGCAATTTCTTTCTGCTGTTTATGTACAGTTCTCTAATTAGTAAATGCAATCATATGGTACTTACTGGTTAGTAGCGATTTCTTTCTGCTGTTTATGTACAGTTCTCTCATTAGTAAATGCAATCATATTGTAATTACTGTATAGTATCTTGCACTCTACCTTTTACTGTTATTAATGTTAGTCTTTTCTTAATATAGCCATTAAATTAATGTTAATTATTTATAAGGTCTTGTATAGCTAATGTAGGACAGGTAAAAAAATATATCAAACTAGTAGTTAAAACTAACATAAACTTATAAAATTTGGCTGATGAAATTTGTGTTTTAGGTTTGGGATTTCTGCCTAGGAGGTTGGAATTTCAAGTTTCGTTTAATTGAAATTTTAGTGTTTGATATAGCTGGGATTTTAGGCTTGATATGGCTAAAATTTTTAGGTTTTGGTTGCTGAAAATTTAGGCTAGAATTGTTGGAATTTTAATGAGGTAAACAAGCAAGGGTAAGGAACTATTAATCACTCCTAAAGTCTAAGAATTACACTTAGAAGAAAGCATCACACCTTCTTATTGGAAACTCAATTTTATAGAGACAATTCTTAATCTTATTATTGAAGGGCGGAGCGTACACATATATTATATATATAGAAAAGTATTAGGAACCCTTACTCTAGTAGTAAAGGATTCCTAATTAAATATCCAAAATAAAACTGAATCCTACTATAATAAAAATTCTTTATTCTTAAATAAGTTTTAAGTCTTAAACAACTAAGATAACATATCTAACTTACTACTATTGCCTATCTAATAAGAAAACTTAGCATAAACTAAAATTTACCCTTGTTGTCTTTGTTGTCACCTCATCTCAACTCCAGGATCTTATTACTGAAGCTGGTGGTTGATTAATAAAGTTCGTAGAAAAAAATTCAGGATCTTATTATTGAAGTGCGGAATTAACCCTTATTTTAGTAATAAAGGATTACTAACTAAACTATCGAAATAGAACTGAATCATACTCTTAACAATAATTCTTTATTCTTAAATAAGTTTAACTCGTAAACAATTAAGATAATATATCTAAGTTACTACTTTCTATAAAATAAAGAAACCTAGCATAAGCTAAGTTTCAGTACTTGTGGTCTTTTTCATCACCTCAACTCCACTCTTCATCCCATCAAGTTAAAGCTTGTGGTTGACTGATTTGCTTTCTTTTATTTGTTTTTATAAACTCTAAGCCTTTTTGCATCAATAGTCATCTTATTGTTCAGATAACAGCATGTTGGACAGATAAACCTGGATGCTATTGAAATAATAGGGAATACATATCCACAATCTCACTTCTCGTTGCAGTCAAAGACTTGCATTGTGGTGCTGATTTTTTTTTTTTTTCAAGTTTGTCCCATTGCTATCAAAAGATTTAATGCTTAGAACTGTTATGGGTTTAAGAGCTTCACATGAAAAAGATGTAACAATTATCAAAAAAAAAAGATGTAACTTTGTATGTAGATGGTCATATGTGCCCTGGTTATGCATGTGAAGATGAATTAATGGTATATGGAGGGAAATTTAGTTTGTGGGGTATAATCTGGAAACCATTAAAAGGAAGAACCAATGAAGGTTTGGTGGAAGAATGTAAAACACTTTAGAAGCTACCTATGATTATATATGGTGTTTAAAGTTTGCTCTAAGGCAACTCTGTGGCTTTTACATGGTAGGTTCTAGGGTTTGCTTTCCTTGTGCTGGATGTCTATGAACATAGAGCCCTCAAGGATTGGCGCTCAGGTAATTTTGGTGATTAGCTTGACGCAAGAGATGACAGTTGTTGAGTTTGCCATGTATTTAACATTCAGGGAAATAGTAGTAGGATGAATAGCTAAAGTACTTATTTGCTTCTTGGACAGGAGTGTCTATTAGGCACACTTCTGGAACTATGAATGTCCACTATTTGCGTTATAATAGCATGTGGGTGCAAATCTAAAAGCTGGCAAAAGATAGTGGACAAGGTCCCTTACTATAACAAAAGCTTCAATATTCTCCTTTCTACTGTAACTTTTGAAAAAGAAAAGTTGTTCTAATTAGGTTGGTCTTGTGGATAAATAAATGACCGCCCTTTTGGCTTGGACCTAGTCCTGACATTTTAAATCTCTTTTCTTGCTTTGCTTTAGGAGAATTTATTTGGATCCAAGAGTTTGTTTCCTATTTGGAACATCAATTATTGGCTGGTTACTCCAATTAAGTACAGTTATCTAGTCACTCCAATAATGAGCAGCCATTATCTAACATTGAATGTTAGCTTATTGTGGATTAGCCCATTATATTTCAAGTTGGTTCATGAATTTTATCAACTTTCACGAATTATGTTCACTTATTGTGAATTTCAATATTTCATGTAAAGATGGAAATGGATAATCGATCTGACATCTGTTCAGATCACATTCTACAGGACATTGGATTCCGTCTTAATGATTATAAAAGAATTCACACTTCTCCTTTCCTTTGTCTCCAGAAACTTGGCTTATATGTTTTCCAGGCAACATTGAAAGAACCCCCTATATTTGCTACTTGCAAGTCATTTTTCTGCATTTTAAATCGTCTTCTACTTTGTAGTTTTATCAAGACATTGTAGGGACATGTTTGGAACGTAATGGTTTTTATCCCTTTATCAAGTGCTGGCAATAGTCTGTTGCTTAGATATAGGATCGTTTCAGGACTGTGTCTCATGATCTTTCATGGCTTAGTGGCTTACACAAGATGATTGGGCATATAAAATTGACAACAGATATCAAATCTTGCAGAGGTTCAAAAGTTAGGGGAGGTTGGTAAGATCAATACTGCAAGTTCAGGAATCCGAGAGTCAAGTTCATCTGATGAGCTCGAATTTGGAAGTACCAGAAAATTAACTTCGTTGGAATCGAAAGTGTTGTGCTTGACAGAGAATGTGGCGCATTTGGAAAGCAGACTGGAGGAGGCAAGGACCATGCTGAAGCTTAAGGAGTCTAGGGTTGCTGAACTAGAAGCTACGTTGAACCATGGCATTTCACCCAATGCAGAATTGGGGAATACTGTAGAGTTAGTGCAAATGAGCTGTCGAGAGATTGAGAGTCAGCTCGAGGGCCTTTTCAGGCAAAAGATTGAGGGTGAGATTGAGTATCTGGCACTAGCAGGTACTGTACAGAAATTGAGAATTGATCTGAATAATCATATCAGGGAAACCGTGAGCGAGCAAGAAAAGAAAGTGAATCAACTTGGAGGAACAGAAATTGAGGAAAATGTTCTGAATAAACAAGCTGAGGAGTTAAAAAAATATAAAGGAGATATGTTAGAAACAGAAGAGGTGTTGAAGATGCAGAAACGAGTATTTAAGGTTACTTCGTGCTTTTTTATTCAGCTGATTATATTTGTCCTAATATTAGGGCTATTGATGTCGCAATTATCACCCCACTCCAATGTTGTTGTACCAACCTAAATATGAGAACAAAATTCCCTTGTATAACAAACATGACAGTTGAGTATCAAAATAAATAAATTTCCATGTGACTAGGAGCCACGTTTTTGGTTTTCTTGTTGGGTGTAATGAGGTTTGGCAATGCCTTTCAAGGTTTTATTTATCATTCACGCATCTCAAACTAATCAGAATCAGATCATTTGCTGTTTCCCATTCCTCAATTATGATCCATTTTTTTATGGACAGTTTGTGTATATCCAAGTCAAGCGACATTTTACTTTAGGAAGACCTATTATGATCACGACAAATGTAACAAATGCTGTTGTCCATCATGGACTCTTCCCGGGAAAAAAGGTAGATATCATAGCTGAAGAAACCTCCCCTCCCCCCGGTCAGCTCAAATATATATCAGACCGCACCACCGTCACTTACCTGAAACATCGGTTACATGTGGTTGGTTATATGAAATCTCCTCTCGTCTTGTCAAAACGGGTCATCGGGTATGGCGAGACTTTTATCAGTGATAATTCTTTCAATTGGATAACACAGTATAACTTCACCTCGAAAGTTAAAGACTTCTTCATCCCAACCAACTAGAAATAAGGCATCTATGTCATTTTTCAACTTCAGATTAAAGTATAGCAGCCGCAGCATAAACATCCCGTAACACCATATATGGTTTGACCTAAAATCTGTTTGAAGCTATTCAGCATAAGACAACTTGCATTCAACCATTTCACTCCTGTATCTCTACTTGTCCTTCAAGCCTTTTCCCTGATAAATCTGCATACGACGACTTGTATTCAAGCATTTCAGTCCTGTATCTCTCCTTGTCCTTCAAGCCTTTTTCCTGATAAACCTGCATACAACAACACGAAGTTGTCACTTAAGCTTAAATTTTAGCAAGAATGAAGAAGGCCTAAAAGCTCAAGTTTGAAGATAGTTCACGAAGAAAATGAAGAAGCAAAATAAAGGGAAAAAAAAGGGTTTTGGATAAATTTGGAAAGGAAGGAAAGCTTTTTTACTTTAAGCAGGACAAATGCATGCATGTGGAACAACCCAGATTCAAATGATACGAGTCCTATTATGCAATTTGGTTCTGCTACGAAAAAGTTACAGTTAAGCAATTACGAAGAAAGATAAGCATGCAAACACTGCAATGCATTTCCACAAAAAGTTACAATTTAACCTACCAATTTACAAACAGAAGGCACTGATCCGTTAAGAATTGGCCACTGTATAGGCAAAGATAAGCTGAGAAAATGTAGTAGTAAAGAAAAATGAGAAATCGTGTACCTGTTTTTCTGCCTCTGTCAGGTTATTCCATAGAAGCCCAATCTTCTTGCTGATAATCCTCTCTTGCCCATAGTATTCAGGCTTTAGCCTAGCATAATGCTCAGCAAAGAAAAAGTTGTACCCACTTCTGTTTGATTTGGGGCGAGAGGGATCACTTAACATTAAACGGGACCTTTTTCTGCGCCGACGGGGAGGCACATCTAAACCATGAGGTTTCTGATACTCATGAAACGAATGAGGAATATGGTACAGAACACCTTTGAGCTGATTGGAGCCCAAGTTCACAGTAACTAGATAACCATTATCAAATTTTCCATCAATTGTTCCATTCACTGAAGACCCAAGTTGCAATTCCAGACTTCCTGCAACCAAAAGAATGGCCATTTATTTGCAAGACTGCTACAGATCCAGACTTCAAGAGATATTGCTCTGCTAAAAATATCGTGTACACAAATATCAAAAGTTCATAATCCTCCGAAGTCAAAATTTTTAAACAAGGCATATAAACGTAAGAAATAGATTCTAGAGCAAAATTCAACCCTCTCTCTTGCAGAACTGAGAAAATAAATATGGTATTTACTTGAACAAGTTGTTGAGAACTCATTCACCAAAGAACTCATGATAATCTAATAATTTCTCCAGCAATACCCGTGACTTTGTAGTACACTAGTCCAAATTTTTTACTCCAAAAGAAAATATATACAACACGCTAGAAATCCATCGAAAAAATAACTTATCAAACACTTCGGACATATGAGAACCAGATCCTGGCTCACCCTTGAAGTCAAAGAAAAAGAAAGCATATACTCCTCATAATGTTGTGTTATATTGCAAATTAGATGTCGCCATGCATATCAAGAAAATTACAAAATAATACACAGCTAGAATAAGACCTTTCATGTGGAGCTTAGTGTACCATGGAAATTAATTAGTTGGAAGTCAGAAGCACTTTCAGACCTGCAATATAAACAAAAGCTACAAACTTTTCCATGAGAATATCGACTCCACAGACCAAAGTTGGTAACCATGATGCTGCCTGTATTATTTCATCATAAAACTTCCCCACATTTGCTACACAAATATTCCTAGCCACCTTGATGTATAGGGTGGACACTAGAATTACACAGTATTGTCTTCCAACTCTACAGCAAGGTGTAAAGGCAAAGCAACACAAACACGCACACACAAACTCCAACAAAATAGTCATAGTCCAAAACAAGACTACTTACAATAGCAGCTGACGTTTAGCTCTTACCTCTTAACTGGCTCGTACTTTCATCCAGGGTTGTAGATCCACTGAAAAGGTTCCTTGTATCTATTCAAAATGAGTGAAAAATATCGTGAACTTTCAACATATAATTAAATACTAAAGAATGAAAAGATATAGAAGAACCACAAGTCCGTACCTTGCATTGCCACTGAGGGTGCTTCTTTGTGGAAGTGATAAACCTGCTCAAAATGATAAAGCAAGGACATATAGCACTTCCTCAAGACAAATGATATGCTCGTAATTGTCGATGGGAAATTGAAGGTGCTGATCACTTCCTTCCATCTATGATCTCTGATTACCTATAACAGTTTCAAGGGAATTTGACAAGGTAAGATAAAAGTCTTCCTTGGATGGAAGAAAGAAATCTTCATAGAAACAAACTATGGCAATCCAAAGAATACTTCATGTCAAGTGGTTTTGAAGTATGTTGATAAAGTGGAATCGACTCACTTCTAGTAATAGAAATACTTAAAACTCTTGGTATAATGACTTAGTCCGACCTATCTCAAGCCATCTATTTTCAAAGTCTGTAATTTCTCCTTCAAGCGTAGAGAATCTTGTGATTATTAGTTAAATTCCCATTATCCCATTACTGTATTAAAGTTTTCTTATTGATGCAAGTAAATAGTTTTATTTGTTTTTAACATCTGTTTGCTCATTGAAAAGGGGATCCTTCCATCTATGATCTCTGATTACCTATAAGAGTTTCAAGAGAATTTGACAAGGTAAGAAAAGTCTTCCTTGGATGGAAGAAAGAAATCTTCATAGAAACAGACAATGGCAATCCAAAGAATACTTCAAGTCCCGCGGTTTTTAAGTATGTTGACAAAGAGGATTAACTTACTTCTAGTAATAGAAATACCTAAAACTCTTGCTATCGAGACTTAATCTGACCTATCTATTTTCGAACTCTGTAATTTCTCCTTCAAGAGTAGAGAATCTCGTGATTCTTAGTTACACTCCCATTATCTCATAACTGCATTAAGGTCTTCTTATTGATGCAAGCAGATAGTTTTATTGTTTTTAACATCTGTATGCTCATTGAAAAGGATAACAAACAGTTTGATAAAAAGAAGCCGACTCCAATTAAAGTTGAACATATTGCCATATTTGTGAACGGCCATTTGGTGCATTTATGTAACATAATCCATCATATATGGTAATTACTGTTGATATTTCCACAACTAATACAGTAAGGATTTCCTGAACCATATTCAAGAATCTGCAAAGAGCATTTTCTCCTATGTGCATGAGACTGTGGCTATCTATAAAAGCTTCACTTAAGCAATGGACAGTTGTGCACAGCCTAAATACCTTAGTTAATGAAAAGCTAAAAACTCATACCTTCTCAAGACCACCACGAGATGTGACTTGTACAAAAAGGCCATGAAGATCTAGACTCTGTCCTCCAACTGTTGGGACCCTTTACAAACAATAAAGCAAAATGAAAAGCTATAAACTATATCCAATTTTTTCCTTTAGTTTTTTCCTTTCGAGAACACAGATTTGAAGTCACCAATGCACAAGAGAGAATATCAATGTCAGTAAACAAGGAAAATAGAAGCTACAAAACAAGAAAAGGATAAATTTGTTGCTTACCTTACAACAGATAACATTAACTCATGTAAACAAGAACAAGGAACCAAAAACATACATAATGCAAGTAGTTCAGACAGCAATTATTTCCAAATGGAAAAAGTGTCCCCTTAAGATTCATGTGTCTAAGAAGCTGACACTACTTTCTATCAAAGCTGATTAAGGACAGTTCTAAAACTTAAAATGGAAACAATTTTGTCAGAACATTAACTGCGTATAGATTTTCAGAGACACAGTCAGTATCTCATAAATAGAAACCAACACTTTGATTTATCAAATAGTGCACCACGTGTAACAATTATCACCCTTTTTCAACTGAATCAACCATACTTAGATCCAGCATCTTGTAAGCGGGCTGCTGTTATGGCTGGTTTAGGAATTAATTAACAAAAAAATACTAGCAGTAACTTTTAAGAGAGAAAGTGAAGGACTAATTTTAAAAGAATTCTGGCAAGTAATTCACATACAAGAAAAGGAAGGGTATGCATCAATATCATGAATGCAGCCCCCAGACCTCAAGTCTCAAAACTCTCTCTTTCACTTGCCCCTTCAACCCCACAGTGGAAGTTAGCCTTTGCCTCCGAGTCACTGATTTTATCAGTTGTCTCGCATAACAGTGTCGAGTATGAAGGTCTAAACTCAACAACCGAATAATAGGACTGCCCTAGGGCTTAGGGGATGAAACAAAGTTGGAGACTTTTGAGGTTTTAAACTTCAGCTAGGTAGGTAGACTGAGTAATTTTTTAAATTTAGTTCTGGGATCTCTTTGGACGATACATGAAACGGCCAAATATGGTAAACAGATCACGATACAACACCTAAATTACAAACAAGAGTCCGTGGGTATAATCCAAATAAAAAGAGAACCCTAGATATGTCAGGGAAAGAATGAAATCAATAGGAAAGCATACATGAATTTAGTTCCCAAGGAGTGATGAAAAGTTCTGAGCTTTTCCCAGAAAAGGTCTGAACTTTGAACAAGTTGCTCATACTTGGCAGTTGGTGGAGGGTAAGAGGTGAAGGATGAGCGATTTGATGTGGTCTGAGACTGTTGAGCAACTGTTAGAGTTGGGTCATAGGTCGGCATAATTTCTTTCTCCTTGAAGAATACAGTATTTTAGAACATATATTACAGAGACTGAGACTGAGATGACTTAGCAGACAACAATATAACTTTGCATGAAAAAAGGCTAAGATTAAGGCCTAATGCAAATATTGGCATTTTATAGGAACACATTCGTCCTAATTGCCTTTGCCCACTTCACCTATTTGTATTTTAGCTTAATTTCAGGACTGAAAATCAAAGAGATTTAGATTGTAAAAGTTTAATTATTATTAAATTGTTATGGAATAAGAATTTTAGCTTCATTAAAAAATAATATTTTAAAATTGAATCGAAAATAAGATAAGTTTAAAAAGAGATTTAAGGTTTAAAAGTTTAATTGATATTATATTGTCCTAGAGTAGATATATACAATAAAAGTTATAAAAATAAAAAATATAATATGATAATTAAAATTTATTGAAATTAAAAAATACACCAATATATATTAGTGTATAACCAATTAATAATGATTCTAATAATTATAACTAAAATTAAATATAATATAAAAATTAAGATAATAGTAACGATTAAAATTGTAGTTTTGAATAAGGTTGTTTTGTATTATTGTCAAGAATTTGAAATTCTCCAATACTATTTAAAGACTTATAAACCATGATTCCATCCTAAATATCTATATTAACATTTCTTTATTGCATTGAAATAAATTATAAATAAATAATATATGAACTTATTTTTATTGCAATATATTATACTTTTGATTTTTAAATGTGTATAAAATAAGATATCAATTAACCATTAGTAAATGTTCTGTTTTTTTTAAATCAACCAGGGGAGGCACCTTAGAGGGGATGAATACCCTATTTTATTAATAAGAAAAGCGAAAATTACAGAACAGAGGGCATGAACTTGACCTGCCTGAAACAAATGAAGTTGGCATTAACAAATAAATAGCAGTAGATGTCAACCATCAAAGACGTGAAAATATAAAGAAATTACAAACGCTAATATCGATATTATCTATTACAGTTAAACAGTTCTAACTCTTAGTAAAGACAAGCTTGACCTATCTAAAGCCAATATACCCCTTAAGGTATGAGGTATCAATGATTGAGTACTGTAGGTGTTCAGACCCTCCAACGAACATCCCAGATTTGCCAAAAAATCTATTGCTTGATTTGCCTCTCTATAATAATGAAGAAAATATCCACAAAAGAGAACCTCAGCACCTCAAATAACCAATCTGCCAACTTCCATGGAATATGAGCTTTACCAAGACACATATCAACCAAAACTTTAGAATCTAACTCAACTATTACCTGAGAATTGGGTATTAATTCAACACAAAGTTTCAATCCTTGTAAAAGAGATTGCGCTTCTTCTTCTAGACTTGTAACTTGTTGAATAAGGAACGTGAATGCCAATACACACCTTCCCAACTCATCATGAACAATCTCACTACCTCCACCTAGCCCTGGGTTCCCTCTCGACGAGCTATCAATATTCAGCTTTAGAAATCCCAAGAAGGCCTTACACCAACATATTATGGAAACCTTGCAGGGCCAAACATATCTTTCAACAGCCTCCACCACATCTTGCCACTATTTACCTTAAATGGCTAAAGAAAGAGTATCATGTAAAATATAAGAGATAGAATCAATAGTCTCTGAGATCATAAAAGAGATGGGAGGAGGCGATCCATCAAATTTTTTCAAGCAATGCATCTTCCAAATACTCTAGCTAATAAAGGATGGCAATACACGAAAGACCAATCTCACAGCCGGATTGCACCCAATTGACCACTACCGTATTAACATATCTCTATACCTAAAGCATGGATCCGCTAAACAAGAGGACATACCTAAAAATCGCCAAAGGTGTCTAACCCAATCACCAAGAAGGAACACATCCAGAGATTCTTTGCAACCATTCTGACAACAGTAGCATCTCAAAGGTCCAAGAATCCCTAGCCTTCGCAAGGGAATATCCAGAGGAAGCTTATTTTTTCATAAGTGCGACATGAAAATTGATACTTTCATAAGAATCCCTTTATGCCAAATATCACAATCTATTATAGTTTTTGTACCCACATCTCTACCATGGTTATACACAGCAGTCATCGAGAATTCCCTAGTTGTGGTGTCCTTCTAGATGAGTTTATTACCAAAATAAACAATACAATCTTGAACCTACATATGAATAATGAGCATTCGTTTCCAAGTCAGAGAGTCCGTCAGTCTAAGTTGAATTGTCTCTGGATTGCCTCTAGTTCTATACTTAGCTGCTATGAAGGATGCCCATAAAGAATTACCCACTAGATATCTCCACTACAACTAGCCGAGAAAGTCAAGTATATGTTATACAAATGCCGCAAACCAATACCATCTTCCTCCACTGGACAACATAATGATTTCCATGCAATCCAATGATGCTTAGGCCCTTCTTCACCAACCCCCCATAGAATATCTACAAATATTTTTTCCAATTTAGCCAAAATACCTTGCAAGGGGTTCACTACAACCAAGATATGTAATTGAAGAGATTGTAAAAATTGATCGAAGCAGAGTCAGTCTTCTTCCCTTTGAGAGCAGATTACTTGCCCAGTGAGATATTTTATAAGTGACTTTTTCTACCAATCCATTGAAAAACTCAAAAATTTTCCTTCCCTAATAAATGGGGCATCCAAGATACGTGAACGAGGACTGACAATGCTGGAAACCGGTGATGTGTGCAATCAAATTTTGTCTTATATAAAAGCATTTGTTCACATAAAAACCACTTTTATTAATGTTAACTAACTGGCCAGAACACCTTTCATACTCTCCTATACTTGCCTGACTACTGTGAGGGATGATCTTAATACATTCGTAAAAATCAATACATCATCAACATAGAAGAGACGTGTCACCTTAGGGCAATCCCTAGGAATAGCAAATACAGTCGTTTGTGGAAGACCATTCAATACTCTTGTCAAAATTTCGACCCCAACAATAAAAAGAGTTGGAGATAACAGATTACCTTATCTTAAACCTCGTGATGAGTGAAACTATCCTTATGACACTCCATTTTCCAATACAGAAAATCAACAATTTGAAATCAACCTCTAAACCCAGTCTATAAATTGCTCCCTAAACCCAAAGCTGCACATCACTTTAATCAGAAAAAACCAAGACAATCTGTCATATGCCTTGGCCATATCTAACTTGAGCAATACATTTCCACTGATATGTGCTTAATTGTTGATATTTTTAATTATTTTCACTTAGCGATTATTGATACAAAAATAATTAAAATACTCACTTTAATTCATATTTAATTTTAGGTACAATTTGGGAGCAAAGAAATTAAAGTGAGTCAAAAACACTTTATTTGAGACATTTTCTGAAGATCAATACTCGCTTGTCTTCATGGAGTGAGACAAAGAAAATTAAAAGAGAAAAATAAATAAAGACACAAAGAAAAGAGCATGAAGGAGCAAGGTCTTAGAAGGAGCAAATTGAATTAGCTAGTGGGAGACTTGAAGCAAAAATTAAATCAGCGTGAACGACGCACTTGCTGTGCGTTTTGGAAAGCAGGCGTGAGCAGAAGGTTTTAAGTGTGGCAAGGTTAATTTATCACGTCAATCAACAGGTGAAGCCACGGTGGACAGCAAATTAGTTGGGGAGAAAAATCAATATAAATCAGCTATAAATGAAGATGATGAGTGCGGCAACACGGGAAAAATGGGGAGAGACACGCAAGTCACGTGGAGAAGCCAAGAGAGTAGCAAATTAAAGCAACACGTGGCGTCAATTTAAATTAGAGGCAACAGAGATCAAGTGGGAAAACAGTAGACAAGCTGGAGCAATTGAATACACGCACAAGGAGGCTTAACGAAGAAGCACAAGACGCAACAGAGGAATTAGAGAGCACATTAAATGAAAGGGTCATGATTAGCTACTGAAAAAATGCAACAACTAGACGTGAAATAAAGAGGGTTTTTAAACAGAGAACAAAGACGGAGAGACGCAAAAAAAAAAAAAAAAGGAGGCGCAAACAAGGAATAAATTAGAGCTAAAAGTGATGTGTGGTCGGCGCAAGGAATAGGGAGAGACTTGAAATATAACAGTGCAACAACGCATACGTGAGGGATAGCGCAGCAGCTGGGAGGACGCAATAGACAAGAGGCAGCAGTGTATTTGTTTGAGGTGTGACATTTATTTGTCACGTCGTCGACAGTAGACACAAAATATGAATCAACTGGAGCAATAAATGGAGTAGCGAGAACAGACAGTAGAAGAGGAGCAACCGGGTGAGTGAGCTTGCGTGAATGGGCTGAAGCAAAAGGGATATTTCACTTAGGGATTAAGATGAGAGTTGAAGCAATTTATCGGAAAATACATATGAAGGGCTAAACATCTCGACGCCGGTTCGGAGGTAATATTGACGCCGACAACCCAAGTTAAGTATTTTTTTAATTATTTTGTTGTTTCTTTCTCTCATTAGGAATTGATTGTGTTATCCTCTTTTAATTTTGGGTATTGTGTATGGATAATCGGATTTTTGTTATTATTCGGTTATTTGTGTATGAACCTATTGGGTATTGTGATTGATGATTTTAATGCGTTCATTGAATTGTTAA
>JAOTBA010000005.1:18244867-18259150 GCA_025629845.1 Erythroxylum squamatum | reverse complement strand
TTGAGTGTTATGCTTTGATAGATAATTACATGATATGCTCTATGTGATGACATTTTGTTAATTATGAGTTGTGAGATAAATTGTGAATTAATGAATTGCTAGACATATGTGTATATATGTTTGATTGTATAGCTCATTACCGATGGCTATAATAGTATTAGCCATTGAGCCGTGTATCTCATTCCACTATTCCCTCTTCAGGTGCAAAACAAGACGAGTGTTGAACCTTGCAAGGCATCGGAAACTCCAATATTTTAGAGACTTTGTAACTAAGTTAGTGGCTAGACTTTTGGATAGCTTTATAAGCATATCAAGCATTGAGCATCCAATGTATTTTATATCTTGTGTTAAGTTAGTGATGTGTACGTTGATATATAAATAAAGCTTGTTCAAATATTTACCTTGCTTATTAATGAGAATGAGAATTTAAGGATTTCCTTTTGTGTATGATTATGCTATTTTGTAGGTTGAGTATGATGGTTGTGGAAGAGGAATGTGTATATGCATATTCTTCTTTGTTGAAATTGCAAATGGGTGTTGTTTTAGAATAGCATGTTAGAGATTAGAAAGGTTGTATAGGATGAATTACTTGAGGTGAGGTGCAAGAGTTACCGAAAGGTACTTAGTAGTGGATTTGTTGGCCCCCAAATTTTTTTTTTGAAAAATAAGCATGATTATATTATTTTGGGGTCTTGCTAAATAAATTTATGTTGGAATTAATTGACATGTTAATGTGAATGAGATTAGGTGACATGAGTCAAGGGAATTAAAGTGTTAAGGTGGTAACTTATGTATAAGGGGTAGTTTAGGAAGATCACTTAAGTGGGAAAGTCTTAAGGCTTTAAAGGAAGGGCAATATTGTAGTACCCCACTCTCGCAAGACACGTACCTGACATTCTTAGTGATATCCGAGTTCATGCCCCGCGAGGGTATCATGCTAAAGCACTCAATCAATCAAAAGTTGGTATAAAATTTTTTTGAAACCACAAACATAATGTACGGAAATTCATAACCAAATTGGGCCCTAAGTGATTTGTGAATCTCTAATGAGTTGTGTACTGGTTGTTATGTATAACTGAAAATGTTTATGAATGAAATTGGGCCCCCTTACCGCAAGGTACAAATATGGACATTGTGCATTCATTGAGAGTATAAAAGGGAGAAGAAAAGGCTTGTCTTACATGGGAAGAGAGGGAAAACGAAATTTGAAGAAAGGAGAGAAGAGGGAGAGTGTTGTATAAGGAGAAGAGAGGGGGAAAAAGGAGAAAAAACTAGGGTTCTTCATTTCTTGGTGTTCAAGGGGGGTTTTGAAGTTGATTCAAGAAAGAAAAAGAGAGAGGAAGGTTAAAGCTTCCATTAGAGCCAAGAAATTCTTTGGTTAGTGGAGATACAAGGTAAGTTGTGTTTTCAATATTTGGATTTTTGGAAGGATGTTGGTTCAATGAGCTTAGGAAATGTATGGGTATAAGTATTCTAGGATCAATTTCATGCATTTGGGTCTTTAGGTTTTCTAATTTGAATCCTATTGATTTGGGATTTTTGTATCAATGTTGAAGAAAATCAAGGGAGACAAGAGGAGCAAGAAGAGGGACCTCCTTGAGCAAGTTGTCAAGTAAGGAAACTAAAGTGGGTGACATTTTTATATTTAAGTTAATGAGCTATAAATGTTCTTCAAATAAATGAAATTAATGATTTTTCCAACTACCTCATAAATGAGCATTTATTGTTCTTTAAATGATTGAGAATTTGCCCTATGTTGTTGTTGTGTGTGAATTTTTGAAATAAATTCTAATTGCCTTGCAATTGTTGTATTTGTTACTTTTGATTGAGTTGAAAAATGGTTTTTATGTTTGGTATAGGAATGTGATTGTTGGATTGTGAAATGATGAGGGGAATGCATGTGAAACATGCCATGTTCATGGAAAACAAGCTTTCAAAAATGTGCCATTTGGGCAAAATATTTTCAGTTCAAGAATTACATGTTATGTGGGTTTGGTGTAGTCCATCCAAGAATTGTCACGTGCACATTGACCAAGTCAAGGCTCCTCCTGCTTGCCCGCTAGTGGCACGGAGCTCCGTTATGGACTCCCTCAAGTTTACGACTACACAAGACCATTATATGGAATTGTGTAGTTCGTCATGTTTATGAACTTGCCCAAACCATTGTGACATGCTTATGTGTTTACATGTGTTGACAAGTTTGATGAGTGTTTAACTTATGTGAATTGTGATTTGGTTTGACAATTTGAGAAATATATGTTCTAGGGATTTTTGTGAGAAAGTGTTATGATCATGAAGGTTTTCATTGGTTTTTACTTATTACCGATTATAAAAGTGTTACCCACGAGCATTAAGCTTACCCCCACTCCTGCCCACCCGCAGGCGATGAGCAAGTTAGCGAGTGATCGAGATGAGCATCAAGGCATCACTCCAATTTGCACTTTTGTTCTTTTGTTCTTTTGGAAGTTGGAATTTGTAAAACAATGCTTTAGTTGCATTTTGAGAAATTATTGTTTTTGCAAAGTTTGTATTTTGGATTATGTTGTAAGTGGCTTGAAATGCCCACTAAAGCATTGTTAAACACTTATTTTGATGCAAATGAAATACAAATGCATTATTGTTGTTTATGGCTTTTCAAATATTTGCACGGCTCTTTTCGACTTCTCATAGGGGTAGGATTGTGTTTTGAATGCAAAGGAAATTCTGGAAAAATCAGGGTAGAATTGATGAAAATTGTCTTCTTGAAAGTTGTAGAAGATTTTTCTAGCTTTCCAACGATATGAAGTTTGTGATTTTTGGATGTCGGAATAGAGAGATATGAGTTTTACAAGTGAGGATGTTGTATAGGAGTTTTGTTTGTGATAGCTTTGATGAATGATAGAAATTTGTGGCTTTGATGAACCAATTGAGTTGAGACTTGAGAATGTTGCAGATGAACTTGATGTTTGAGTTGTTATGAAGTGTTTAGACATTAGAATAAGTGAATTTAGGAAGATTATAAGTGTATATGGTGTTAGGTGGAAGGTTGGAAGCTTTGGAGAGGCATTGGAGGACTTCCCAATGTCCGTTTAACGGACATAAGATTTATTAAACGGACCTTCCCGAGAAGGTCCGTTTAATGGATCTTATGTCTGTTTAACGGACCTTCTCGGGTCATTTTGGCCTCCTAAGCCCGATACATGTCCGTTAAACGGACATTCATGTCCGTTTAACGGACATTCTCAGGAAAGATTGTACTTTTTCACCCTTTTAGGGGCAGAATATCATTTTATGGTCTTCATGAAAGTTATAGTTCTAGATGTCTTCTTTCTAATGGTCTAAAAACGACTCAATACGACATCTAGATTGAAAGATATGACTATCGCGCCAAAATAGGTTCAAATCGATTTAAGGTATGAACATGGTCTACTCTTTTTAGCATAACTCCCTCACCCGACCTCCAATTGAGGTGATTCTTAGACCAATAGATTTCTAAGACATGTATATTTCTCTCCATAAATATTTGTATCATTTGGAGTTGATTTGAGAAAGTTTTCATTAAAGTAAGTGAGAGGTCGGTTAGGAGAGCATGTTTTAGGTATGAGCACACGTAGGCTTTTTAAGCATATCTTGAGTTGTATAACTCCGATTGAGGTGATTGTTTCTTCAAAACAAACTAAATGCTTAGAGATTCAATATCTATGAAGAAGTCAAGTTGTGATTTTAGTGATTGATTAGTGTGCGCTCACCACCATTGTGGAATGACAGCAAATGGCCCTTCAGGAAAATAAGCACAAGGTTTTTGACTCCGAATGTTGGGCTCCGGAAGCGGGGTCCAACAGTTGTGGTATCAGAGCAAGAACTCATGTTTTATGGTTCAAGAGTTGGGTTCTGAATTGGGATCCAACAGTTGTGGTATCAGAGCGACTAAGTTTAGTGATCTCCTAGGCAACTAGGTGGGTAGTTTTCAAGTATGAAGTGAGCATGCATTATTTTACGTGAACCACATGCATTGTTTTAAATGAATCACATGCATTATCTGTTTTTCAATGAACAACTTGCATTGTTATAAATTGTTTTACATGATTTGAAATTGTTTTGCATGAACTAAAGATTTTCAATGATTTTTAAATTGAAGGAGTGAAATGCCGCCTCGAAAAAGAACTTGAGGAGCTTTAGCTCGATCTAGCTCGCATCGGGAAAGTACGGATGAATCGCATGTCCCGCAGGATGTAGGGACACGCCCTGCTCCTAATTCTTGAGGCACCTAGTGTGCAGCATGAGGTGCCTCCACCGCCTCCTACGATGCCTCAAATGGATCCCCAGTTCTTTCAAGCCTTTGCCCAGGCTTTCACCTATGCCATGGGCCAAGGGTCACGAGTGCCAGTGCCAGCTCTAGTGGATCGGAGTGGACAATATGATAGGCTCCGTAAGTACGGGGCTGTTGACTTCAATGGGACTACTAACCCTGAGGAGGCAGAAGCATGGCTGAAGATGACAGAGAGAGTCCTAATTCAGATAAAGTGCTCTGATGAAGAGAAGTTGGACTATGCAATCAGCTTGCTGCAGGGGGATGAACTTCATTGGTGGGAGTCAGTGCCCCATAGTCAGGACATCCCACCGGTTTTGACATGGAGGGAATTTTTGGAAGCTTTCTGTAGGAAGTACTTCTCGAGGGTTTATATCCAAGAAAAGGCCAAAGAATTTCTGAATCTCACACAGAGGGAAATGAGTGTGAGCGAGTATGAGTTGAAGTTCACCCAGCTGTCTCGGCATGCAGCTAACATAGTGACAAATGAAGAGGACAAGTGTCGCAAGTTTGAAGGGGGGCTTCATCTTGGGATCAAGGAGAAGGTGCTGATCCACAACTTCTGTGACTACCAGCAGCTGTTAGATGCCGCACTCCAAGCTGAAAAATTGGAGAATATCAAATCTGAAGTGAACAAGAAGAGGAAGAATCGTGAGCAATCTTCCTAGAAAGGGATTAGTGCTCCAATGGCTTAGAGGGGTATGAAGAGTTTCCATACGTAGAGTGAAGTGGGAAGCAGTGGTCCTGCTAAGAACAAGCAATCCAGAGCAGTTTCAGTGCAAGCCTCAAGTGTGAGAGGCACAGGAAGGACGGGAAGAAGCAGATACATGAACCCCCAATGTGAGCATTGCGGGAAACTTCATAAAGGAGAGTGTTTCAAGCTGCTTGGAGCTTGCTTTCGATGCGGTGAGAAGGGGCACACGATTAAGGACTATCCCCAGGTAGTCAGGCAAGAGTGGTCGCAGTCGCAAGCCCCAAGAATAGCAGAAACAGTGGGACCTAGGCCAGTCACAGAGGTGGGCAGTTCTAGAGTTACAAGGAAGGCTAATCCTCTAGGGAGGCCCAGGGGTCAGGTACAAGCCAGGGTATTTGCTATGACCAGAGAGGAAGCTGTAGCCGCTCCTGAAGTTGTCACAGGTATGGCTCAGTTATTCAATTCTACAGTTTATGTCTTAATTGATTCTAGTTCGACGCATTCTTTTGTTTCTGCAAGTATGACTTTGCATGGTGTGAATTCAATGCCTTTGAATAGTGCTTTGCTTATTAGTACACCTCTAGGGAGGAATGTGATAATCAGTCGAGTGTATACAGACTGTGAGCTGGTTATTGAGGGTGTTAGACTGGTAGTCAACTTATTGCCCCTAGAGTTGAAGGGTCTAGATGTGATACTGGGTATGGATGCTATGGAGAAGTATCATGCGAAGTTGGATTGTAGCCTCAGGGAGGTAGACTTTGACCTTGGCAATGGCGAGAGGGTGATTTTTCGAGGAGGTAGGAGAACACCACCACCCAGAATTGTTTCGGTTTTGCTCGCCGAACGGATGATGGAAAAGGGGAGTGAAGCCTTCTTGGCGCATGTTGTGGACACCGAGGTGATTAAAGGGAGGTTAGAGGATTTTCCAGTAGTAAAAGAGTTTCCAGATGTGTTCCCAGAGGACTTACCTAGTTTGCCACCGGTGAGGAAAATCGAGTTTGCCATTGACTTGATTCCCAGAATCGCACCCATTTCTATACCACCGTATAGAATGCTCCAGCTGAACTAAAGGAACTTAAGGAACAGTTGGAAGAACTATTAGAGAAGGGGTATATACGGTCGAGTTTGTCACCATGGGGAGCGCCAATTTTTTTTGTTAAGAAGAAGGATGGGACATGGCGTATGTGCATCGATTACAGGAGACTCAACAAAGTGATTGTTAAGAACAAGTATCCTCTGCCCCGGATTGATTATCTGTTTGACCAGTTGCAGGGAGCAAGGGTCTTTTCCAAGATTGATCTCAGGTCAGGCTATCATCAGCTCAGAATCAGGGAGTTTGATATGAACAAGATAGCATTTAGGACACGTTACGGGCATTATGAGTTTCAGGTTATGCCCTTCGGATTGACCAATGCTCCGACTGCATTCATGGATCTTATGAATAATGTCTTCAAGGAGTATCTGGATCAGTTTGTCATAGTGTTTATCGATGACATTCTGGTTTATTCCAAAAGTGAAGGGGAACATGAGGAACAAATCAGGATAGTGCTGCAGATATTAAGGGAGAAGGAACTTTATGCCAAATTTAGCAAATGTGAGTTTTGGCTTCATGAAGTGATATTCCTTAGGAATGTGATTTCGAAAGATGGGGTACATGTTGATCCAAGGAAGGTTGAAGCAGTGGTAAATTGGCATGCACCCAAGACAGTGACAGAGGTGAGGAGTTTTCTAGGTTTGGCAGGATATTATAGGAGATTCGTTGAGGGATTCTCTATGATAGCTGCTCTGATAACTAAGTTATTGAGGAAGAATCAGAACTTTATCTAGAGTGATGAATGTCAGAAGAGTTTGAGGAACTTAAGCACAGATTGACAAGTGCTCCAGTTTTGATTTTTCCCACAAGAGATAAGAGTTATACAGCATACAGTGATGCTTTGAGAAAAGATTTGGGTTGTGTGTTGATGCAAGAAGATAAGGTAATAGCTTATGCCTCGCGACAGCTAAAGTCTTATGAACTGAATTACACAACCCATGATCTGGAGTTAGAAGCAATAGTTTTTACCCTGAAGATTTGGAGACATTATCTATATGGGGTTCAGATGAGGATCTTTACTGATCATAAGAGTCTCAAGTACTTACTGAGCCAGAAAGAGTTGAATTTGAGACAGAGAAGGTGGATTGAGTTGCTCAAGGATTATGATTTATTAATTGAGTACCATCCAGGGAAGGCGAATGTAGTGGTGGATGCTTTGAGTAGGAAATCTTCTATAGCCCATGTTTAGACAGTTTATTTGCCTTTGTTGGAAGAGATGGCTAAGCTTAAGATAAGCTTAAAATAGGAGGAACCAAATTGCATTCTTGCTACTTTCAGAGTGAGACCGATACTCAGAGAGAAAGTTAAAGAGTTACAAGCACAAGATGCAGAATTGAGTAAGCCACGAGAAGAAATTCAGAATGGTAAGAAATCTGAAGTGGTAGTGAGGGATGATGGACTTATGGTTTTTGAAAACAGACTTTGTATTCCGAATGTCAAAGAAGTTAAGGATGAAATACTGGTTGAGGCACATAATACGCCTAATTCCATGCACCTAGGTAGCACTAGGATGTACAGAGATCTGAAAGAGCATTTCTAGTGGAAAGGCATGAAGAGAGATGTAGCTGAATATGTGAGTAAGTGTTTAGTGTGTCAGTAAGTCAAGGCTGAACACCAGGCACCTTCAGGCAAGTTAAGGCCATTGTCCATTCCCGAGTGGAAGTGGCAATGGGTAACTATGGATTTTCTGATGGGTTTGCCTAAGACTAGTAGGAAGAATGATGCCATATGGGTCATTGTTGATTGGTTGACGAAGTCAGCTCCATTTTCTAGCAATTAAACACACTGATTATCTGCTTATGCTAGCAAAGAAGTATATTGATGAGATAGTGAGACTACATGGGATTCCGGACTCTATAGTTTTTGATAGAGATGCTCGATTTACTTCGAGATTCTAGGGAAGCTTACAAGAGGCTCTTGGAACCAAGTTGAATTTTAGCACGAGTTTTCATCCCCTAACAGATGGTCAATCTGAGTAGACCATTCAGACACTTGAGGGATTGCTTAGAGCATGTGCGATGGATTTCAAAGGAGCTTGGGACGAGCATTTCCCATTGGTTAAATTTTCTTACAATAATTCGTACCATTCGAGCATTCAAATGGCCCATATGAAGCACTGTATGGAAGGAGATGTAGAACTCCGATATGTTGGGATGAAGAAGGAGAAAGGAAACTGATAAGGCTAGATTTACTTCAGATGACAGTAGACAAGGTCAATTTAGTTAAGCAACGACTTAAGGCAGCACAAGATAGAATGAAAAGTTATGCTGATGCACACCGAAAGGAGATGGAATACGAAGTCGGTGAGAAGGTTTTCCTTGAGACATATCCTTGGAAAGGAGTCATGAGATTTGGCAAAAAGGGCAAGTTAAGTCCAAGATATGTGGGTCCTTACGAGATTCTAGAGAGGATTGGACCGCTAGCCTATAGGTTGGTGTTGTCATCAAAATTATCATAGATTCATGATGTTAATGTGGGTAAGATAATATGACATGGGCTAAGGGCATTAAAAGCCATAAGGCATTAAAGGAAAGGCAAGGTGGACTTTTCTCAATCATTAAGGGTAAAATGGGGAAAAAGAAGTGTTGTCTTATTCCTAAAGAGGGAAAAAACGAAAATGGGAAAGGAAGAAGTGAAGTATAAAAAACAAAGAGAGAAAGAAGAGAGGTTTTGGTGGTTGAGAGGAAAAAAGAGAGTTGAGCTAGGGTTCCATCTTTTCTAAGCCTTCTAAAGAGATTTAGGTGTTGTGTAAGAAGGTAAAAAGCTAGAGGAGGATAAGATCTTTCTTTTGAACCAAGCATCTCTTCATTTGGTGAAGATTTGAGGTAAGAGCATTTTAAGGCTTTGAATTTTTGGAAGGGTTTTGGTTTCAAAAGCTTAGGTGGTGTTTGGTTCCGTTTTATTTTTAGGTTTTTTGTTGTTGTTTTCATAAAAAATAAAACAGTCCCTAAAAACTAGTTTGGTTAAAATTGTTTTCGTTTTTTGTTGTTAAAAATAGAAAAACTGCAACACTTTTTTGAAAACGTAAAAAAGACGTTTTCGTGTATTTTGAAAACAGGATTTTATATTTCATAAAAGCTAGTTTCCTACGCGACTATATAATCTTCTACGTCTTCAACATATTATGCTATTTCTCTGGTTATACCTACTGCCTATTTATTTTCGTTGCTTAAGTTATTTCTACCACTTGCGTTAAAAGGTCTTTACATATAGAAATCAACGAAAAATCTATCATCTTCATCGTCTTCCCAATCTCTACGTCTTCTGCTATCTTTTGCAATTGCTTCCGTCTGCAATTTCTAGGTTTGTTTATTGACAGTGGTCTCAAGATTCTAAGCTGCTTCATAGGCAAGAAACACAAGCAAAAACGCAGAGCTTAGGATACGAACATCACGTTTATGGTTCTTCTTCTTAAGAAATTCAGAAGAGACCAACGATGCTTCTTCTTTGTCTCTATCATTCAAAGAGGCCATTTTTGGGTTCTCAATTCAATCCAATTTCAATCGGAGAACTTTGCTATATAGCCTAGAAGTAAGTGATAATACCCAATGTAGAGAGGTCAAACCACAAGCAAAACGAAAATCGCTGGCTAGAAAACCAAAAAGAGTCATATACAAGAAACGTGAAAAGAAAAATGATTCCGTTTTTTCTTTTAATAATATTTTATTTACATATATTTAATTTTATTTATAATGATAATTAATTAATTTAAAAATATAATGTATTATATTATAATTATTACACATAAGAGTATAATTAAAAAAATAAAAACAAGATAATAAAATAAAAAATGTTTTTGTTGTCAGTTTTTTATTACAAATCTCAACCAAACATGTTTGTGTTTTTAGTTTTTATATTACAAATCTCAACCAAACAGGTTTTCATTTTTTTAAGGAAAAAAACAGAAACCAAAAATAAGAAACAGAAACTAAAAACAACAACAGAAAAACAGAAGTGGAACCAAACAGCCCCTTAGTAAATACATGGGTTTAAGTGCTTTAGGATCAATTTATACATTAGTTTCTTTGGGTACTCATTTGGAAATTCCTATTGATTTTGGGAATTGTATTTATGTTAAAAAGGGAAATCAAGAACGACAAGAGGAGCAAGAGGAGAGGCATTTTTGAACAAGCCATAATCAAGGACTTCAAGATGGGTTTCACTTATATAGTTAAGTAATAAGCCAATAAAAGTTTTCTGTCAAGAAATGACAGTAAAAATTTTTTTGCAACTACCTCATTCATGTGCATTTAATGTTTTTAAATGTTGTAAGATTGTGCTACATGCTTATATATGATTTGTGTGACGATTTATGAAAAGTTGTTTTTTAAAATAATTTTTTGAAATGATGCATAATTATGAAACCGTACTTTTGAAAATGGCAAGTTTTCAAAAGAATGTGCCATTTTGGGCATCAAGCTCACAAGATTTTTAAATCTATGTGTTATGTGGGTATGTGGTAGTTCCTCAAGAACTGTCACGTACACGTTGACCTAAGTATAGGCTTCTCCTGCCTTCCTGCTAGTGGCACAGAATTCCATCAAGGATACCCTCAAGAATTCACGACTACACAGGGCCATTATATTGGAAATGTGTAGTGCGCCATTTTTTGGACTTACCCAAACCATTTGATATGTTTATGTGTTCATGACAAGTTGATATGATTGATGCATTCATAATTTGCATACACATGAATTTTTGCATTGAGAATGACTTATAAATGTTTTTGCTTGTTACAAATTATAAAATTATTACCCACGGGCTTCAATCTCACCCCCCAATCTCCTTCCACACATTCAGGTGATGAGCAGAATATCGAGTAGGTGAAGGGGTAAGGCAGCCCTCCTTGTTTTGATTAGTTTGTATTTGAAGCAAGTTTTGTAAAGCAAGGCTTTAATTGCATTTTGAGCAAATAATGGTTCATGTATATTTTGTATTTTTGGATTTTGATGTATTAATGTATTTGCGGCTTGAAATTCCCACTAAAGCTTTGTAAAACTTTTATCTTTTGATGCAAAAAGAATATGTTTGCATTTTACTCATGACTCTCTCAAGTTTGTACGTTGCATTTTTTTTAAGATTAATCTAGGCTGAATTAGGCAAATGTGTCTTCTAAAACGTTGTAGGTCTTTCTTTTATCTTTCCAGCGGTATATAATATGAAATTTTTGGACATCTGAGCTGAAAGTTATGGTCCTTATAAAGAAAGATGTATCTTCTGCGTTTTGCTTCTTCTGTGATGACGTTATATGGTCTGTGACGACGTCATATCCTCTATGTTTTGCTTCTCCTACTTTTTGTTTCTTCTATGTTTTGCTTCTTCTGTGATGACGTCATATGGTCTGTGATGACGTCATATCCTCTATGTTTTGCTTCTTCTACTTTTTGCTTCTTTTGTGATGATGTCATATGGTCTATGATGACGCCATATCTTCTATGTTTTGCTTCATCTATGTTTTGCTTCTTCTACTTTTTTCTTCTTCTATGTTTTGCTTCTTCTGTGATGACGTCATATGGTCTGTCATGACGTCATATCTTCTATGTTTTGCTTCTTCTACTTTTTGCTTCTTCTATGTTTTGCTTCTTCTGTGATGACATCATGTGGTCTGTGATGATGTCATATCTTATATGTTTTGCTTCTTCTATGTTTTGCTTCTTCTGTGTTTTGTTTCTTCTGCTTTTTGCTTCTTCTGTTTTTCGTCTATACCTATCTTCTTCTCTATTTTTGACCCTACAGAAGATAAAATCTATCTTTTAGGTCTTCATGAAAGTTGTAGATCTTGAAGTCCTCTTTCGAACTATCCAAAGAACACACAAATCTGATATCTGTAGGAAAAGTTATAGCAATTTTCCCCATTCGTTTGTCTTTTTCCATTAGTCTGTTTTTCATCTATATCTATCATCTACTCCATTTTTGACCCTTCATAAGATAGAATATATCTTTAAGATCTTCATAAAAGTTTTATATCTTTAAGTCCTCTTTCTAACCATCTAAAGAAAACACAAATCCAATATCTGTATAGAAAGTTATAGAAAATTTCCCCATTTATCTATCTTTTCCCATTAGTTTGTTTTTCTTCTGTACCTATCTTCTTCTCTATTTTTGACCCTTCGGAAGATAGAATCTGTCTTTGAGGTTTTCATGAAATTTTATATCTTGAGTCCTTTTTCGAACCATCCAAAGAACACACAAATCTGATATCTATAGGGAAAGTTATAGCAATTTTCCCCATTCGTCTGTCTTTTTCCATTAGTCTATTTTTCGTCTGTATCTATCTTCTGCTCCATTTTTGACCCTTCAGAAGACAGATTTTGTCTTTAAGGTCTTCTCTAAAGTTGTAGATCTCAAAGTCCTCTTTGAAACCATCCTAAGATGATCTTAATATTATATCCCTAATGACATTTATGCTAATTTCCCCAAGGTAGGTGCAAGATGATTGAGGTCAAAACCATGTTAAATTCTTTCAGCCATACCTCCAAATGAGTTGGTTCTGGTCTCTAAATAAACTAGAGATTTAGAGTCACAAATATTCTAAACAAGTCAAATTGAAATTCTATTTTGAGGTTTGTCCTGGTGTGGGCACGCCACCCTTGTGGGGTACGTGTTCAGATGTTACTTAGGACGTCAAGCCAATAACTCACGAGGGCCAGGTGCCCAACACTTATGGTATCATAGCTACTAGGTTAGGAGTATCCTAGGAATGAAATGGGTAGTTTAAGACAAGAAATATTTAATTTTTTTCACATGATTTGAAATTGTTTTATACGATTTGAACTGTTTTGCGTACTTTGAATTTTGTTTTGCTTGAACTAAAGGTTATCTATGGTTTTTTATTCAAGGAGTGAAAAATGACGCCCCGAAGGAGAGCTCGAGGAACTGTGATTCGATCTAGCTCTCGTTAAGGGAACACAGATGAATCTTATGTCCCACAAGATGCAGGGGCACATTCTGCTCCGGCTTCTGAGGCACCTAGTGTGCAATATGAGGTGCCTCCACCGCCTCCTCCTATGTCTCAAGAAAATCCCATGGATCCACGTTTCTTTCAAGCCTTTGCTCAGGCTTTGACATATGCCATGGGCCAAGGGTTGCAATTCTCGATGCAGGCTCTAGTGGATAGGAGTGGCCAATTGTTGGCCCCTGAATTTTTTTTATTTATTTGATTAAGCATGATTAGATTAATTTTGGAGTCTTGATAGATTAATGTATGTTGGAGCAAAATTAGCATGTAAATGTTAATGGGGTGGTGTGACATTAGAGATTAAATTGAAGTGTTAGGAGAGTATTGCATTAAGGGCATTAAGGGCATGTCACTTAAAGATGTAAAACCTAGGCTTGTTAGTAAGGGCAAGATGGACTTTGTGCTTTCACTAATGGTTTAAAAGGGAAGAGAAATGACTTGTCTTTCATTTTTAAAAGAAGCAAAAACGAAAATAGAGAGAAAGAGGGAGAGAGAGTGTCGTGTGGGAGGAAAAGAACAGAAGGAAAAAGAGGCTAAGCTAGGTTTTGATTTTTCTAAGTCTTCAAGGGTGATTTTTGAAGTTATTCAAGAAGGAAAAAGAGAGAGGAAGGTTCAAGCTTTCATTTGAGCCAAGAAATCCTTTGGTTGGGTGAAGATTCAAGGTAAGTGATTTTCAAGGTTTTGCATTTTTGGACAGTTTTTGGTTCAAAGATCTTAGGAAATGTATGGGTTTAGGTATTCTAGGATCAATTTCATGCATTGGGTTCTTTAGGTTTTCCGATTTGAATTCTATTGAATTGGGAATTTTGTCTTTGTTAAGGGAGGCAAGAGAGGCAAGAGGAGCTAGAAGAGGAGACACATCCTTGAACAAGCTTTCAAGTAAGGAAATCAAGGTGGGTGACATTTTTATAATTGAGTAAATAAGCTATTAAATGTTCTTCAATAAATGTGATTAATTGATTTTTCAACTACCTTATAAAAGTGCATTTATTGATCTTTAAATGTTTGAGAAGGTGATACATGCTTTTATATATGAGTTTTGTAAATGAATTTTGAGTGATATGGAATGAGTTCAACTTGCTCTATAATTGTTGTATTTGTGGTTTTTGAATGAATTGGGAAATGGATATATGTTTGGTATAAAATCTTTGGTTGTGAATTGTGAAATGATGATAGAAATGCATATGACATATATCATGCTCATGAAATCAAGTTTCCAAAATTGTGCCATATGGGCCACATGTTTCAAG
>JAOTBA010000005.1:18166695-18192206 GCA_025629845.1 Erythroxylum squamatum | reverse complement strand
ACGATCGTGGCATGTCATGCTATGATCATGACAGAAGCACCAGAGTTGGCCCATAAATTGTGGCCTGTATGCCACGATCGTGACAAAAGTGCAAGGAACGACTTACAATGATTTCCTGCATGCCACAATCGTGACAGAAGGCTCAGTTGTAGCCCATGATCGTTGTCTACATCAGGCAGATGTGTAGACACTTAATAACGACAAGTTTCAAGGGTTGTTTTGAAACTTTCAGACAAAAGACCCTAGAGCTGCTAAGAACACAAGAGGATATCTAAAGAAAAAGAAAAGAGGCAGAGAGGAGCTTTTGCATCAACCACCTTGAGGAACCCAAGAGAGAAATCATCGAGAGATAAAGAAAGAGAGGAAGGAAGAGAGAAGAGGAGAAGAAGTTGACTCGATGTACTTCCCAAATCAGAAGTTTCCCGACGTCACTGCCTACCATCATCCATTTAGATTGTATTTCCTATTTAATTTCAGTTTTATTATTGTATGGAATTGGAATAAATAGTTATTAATAGGATCTAGAATGTTGAGAATGCTCTAAACTCACCTTCAGAATTTACTCTTGAATTAATGAAATCTGATTGCTTATGTGTTTATTGGATTTGTTGTGGTTTAATTATGTGATTGCATAATTTGATAATAAACTAAAAGGGTGAATCGAATGAAAAATGATTAAATTGGACTAACAAGAGTTGAGTGATTTAATAGAGACAAGAATTGAATCAAATCGAGAAATTGTACAAAGAGAGAACTTCAGAGATAATTAGGGTTTTAGATAGGTTATGAATTGAGAAATTGCAACTTCTATAATCTGATTAGGGTTTATGATTTAGGGTTAATGGTTATAACTCGAGAGAGAGTAATCAACCCTAGGATAGTCTAAAACCAACAATCTGATAATTCATAATCAGTTAGGTTAGCATTAAGGATAGGTAAAATTACCTTTTCTCTCAATTGGTAATTTCTTTTGGTTGATTCTTGGGGGTGCTGTAACTACTTAATAATTAGTATTTTCATGTTTGATTCTTAATTTGATTGGTTGAATTGAATTCTTGTTTTAGTTTCGTTACATTTTGAATTTCTATGATTTGTTTATGGCCTTAGATTTTAGGATTAGATTAGCTCCCTCCTCGTGGGATCGACAACTTTGGTACTACATTAATGAACCGTGCACTTACAGATTATCAAGGTTTAAAAATTAACACTTACAATCAAACCACCCAATCAACTTTTTGGCACCATATCTGGGGAGGTGATTAGTTAATTCTTTAGTTAAGGCATTTTAGTTAGTTTTTATTTTCTGTTCTTTCTATTTCTGAATCCGTGCTCTTGTATGAACACAAGAGTCATAAGAAGTTTGAGTCGTGTAGCTGAAATCTTAGAGCTAGATATCACTCGATTAGAACAATCAATTAAGAAAGCTCGGCATGAAGAAGCAGAAGAAATTGTAAAAGCAACAATGATCGAGGAATTTTAGGAAGATTTAGATCACTGAGTGAATCAAGGACTTCAACAAAGAACCCTTATGGATTTCCTTAGACTAGGGTTCAATGTAGCTAACCAAGGAGTAGCTAGGCCACTCGTACCAGCCTCTTTTGAAATTAAACCAATCCTCCTAAATATGTTTCAACAGAATGTGCAATTATATGGACTAACGAATGAAGATCCCAATGCACATATAGTAAACTTCCTTGAAATATATGACACCTTTTGGTACCATCAGATGTCGGAAGACGCGGTAAGAATTAGCCTTTTCCCTTTTACCCTAAGAGATAGAGTAAAGGCCTGGTATCACTCTCTCAACCCAGCCAATGACAACACTTGGGATCAACTAGTTTGTGCCTTTTTAGAAAAGTATTTTCCCCTTACTAAGACCAAGAAAGATTATCATGGAGATTACCAATTTCTAACAAAGTGATGGGGAATCGATCTATAAAGTGTGGGAATGATACAAGGACTTGCAACGAAAATGCCCACATCATAACTTATCTAACATGTTTTTGTTGCAAACATTCTAGAATGGAGTAACCCCATATACGAGAGGCAAGATTGATGAAGCTTTAGGAGGATCACTGATGAGAAAGGCGGTAGATGAAGCAGAAGAGCTGATAGAGGAGACGGCGAGTAATACCTGCCTATGGACGAACGAGCGGAGTAGACAACCCATCGCCTTCTGAGAACAAAAAGGAGTTGTAGTTGTTGATCAAATGTCAGAGATGTAGGAAAAATTGACAACTTAACTTGACAGCTCAACAATATGAAGGCTTCGTCCTCAGATTCGGTAAAAGCTATGCAAATAAAGTGTGAACTCTGTGAACGGATGGACCATGATACGGTGGACTGCTTCTTGATAAAGGATAGTGATCCAAAGCAAGTTAATTATATGGGAGCTTAATATGGAGGCAGAGGGGGAAACAATCCCTACTCTAACATGTATAACCCTGGGTGCAACAATCACACTAACTTCTCATGGATGAATCCAAGTTGGATAAGATTTTAGATAAAATTATAGTAGATGCTTAAAAGCAAGTTCGAGCAAGTCATTAAGAACCATGCCTCTTCAATACACAATCTAGAGGCCCAAGTAGATCAACTAGCATAGGCAATTTCAACTCGAAATGCAAGACCAAATCTAACCCAAAGGAATGGATCATAGCCATTACTCAAACTTAGGACTATGAAAAGAAACTTGAGGATCTGGGGAATGCATTTAGAAAGAAACGATTGCTAAGGAGAAGGCAAAGGAAGGACAAGCAAAAGGAAGGTGGAACCCAGGTCATGGTAGCTCATGTGCAAATTATAAGATTGATGATTGCATTACCATTGCACTATTCATTTGAACCACTATGAGCATAAGAAGAATATCGAGCTACCGATGTTAAAAGAAGCACTGCATGGGAGGCAACCCATGGATTATTAATTCTATATTATTCCTTTGACGTTTAGATAGTGTGAATTTTGTAGTTAGGTTATTTCATTTCCAAATAAGGTTGGGAAGGCATAGGACTTCGACATGAGTGAGAAGATCGAGGAAGTAAGCAAAAAGAGAGGTGAAATAGCTATAAAGAGTTAGGAAGTGATCTCAGGAATGTGTAGAAGGAAAAAAGAAGAAAAAAATTTGAAATTAGAGAAAATATTGTAGGTCACGGTCGTGGCTTGCAGTAGGGTAAAACTGTCCACGTGAATTCAGCTAATTTTTTACCATTTTACACCTTTCTTCACCTATATATTCATGTCATACTTCAATTTTTCATTCACTTTCATTTTAACTTTATCTCTCTAAATTAGAACCTCCAAACGCTTACTTCTTTCTAATCAAATTCCAAATTTCCATTTTATTCCAACCTTCTCCTACGTGCAATCCAATATGTCGAGCATTAAGTAGTTAGTGAAGCACAACCAATCATCAGGACAAAATCAAGTCTCGAACTAAGGCTGAAGGAACAAGACGGCAGATTTCTAAGCACCTTTTCCAATCTACACAGAGGAGGAAGGTATTTGTTTCCAATTCCTTAATCTTAAACAAATAGTAGTCTTGAAATATTTTGATCTTGATATGTTTGATAGGCTAGAATTGCAAAATAGGGTAGAGATTCTCACAAAAAGAATTCAGTGGGCCATGTTTATACACTTCTAATATCCTGCCTACCAGGAGCTCACTCTTAAATTCTTCACTTCCCTTTATTTCAAACCTAGTAACCCTAAAGAATTGTGGTTTAGATTAAGGGGACGAACTTATGAGCTAAACATTGAAACTATGTGCGATATTTGCAGGTTTCCTGAATCTTCCATTATCAATCAGCACGATGATTTTCGTGCTTCTCATTATTAGAATGAGCTCACTGGGTTAGAGCTATTTGACGCTAAGAATTCCCATAACATCATATGAACCTATAAGCACTTATTATGGCATAAATTCATGTATCAAATGGTTTTTGATAAATCAAAAACCAACAAGTTCTTAACAAAGGAACTTTTCTGTTACGGTGCATAGATCACAACATTCTAGTGTGCACCTCCACATATGTGCTGAATGCTATTGTTACGACTCTACGTAAGAGGAGCAACAATTTGGGTATGGTTTTTTTGGTGTTCGCCATTGCTAAGTACTATAACATGGAATGTAGTGGACTAACTGTCTGCCTCCCTGATTTCCTAAATCACCATCATTGGTCACGTGTTAAAATCCTTAAGTCTCATAACATGGAACTTTGGGACATTAGCCAAAAGACTCATATGAAGATCAACGCTAGTCAAGCAAGTTCTAGCACAGTGCCACCTTAGCAGGCAGAAGAGGACTCGACTAGTGAGGAGTCTGAAGAGGAAGAAGACACAGAAGAACCAGGTTAGAAGAAAGTGCTCGATCTAATCTCCACCAATACCAAGGTAATTTTACATATACACTTACGGAGAACTCGAGAAGGATGAAGGAGATGGTCCAAACTCAACAACGTCAAACTTGGGATATACGTTGTATTCATCGATACTTCAAGGCGTAACGTGTCTAATTGCCCCCTCCGACATCATCCCCGCCTCCATTATCGGAGACTTATTTCTAACCCTTTTCTTTTAAATTTAGTCTTTATTTTTATTTTTGTTTTATTTTACTTTATTTTATCTTTCTTCTTTCCATGTGTTTGTTTGTTTGTCTCCTGCTCACATTGAGGACAATGTGTTGTTCAAGTGTGGGGAGGGTTGTGTTTTTTGCGTTGAGTGTGAATTTTGCATACTGTATGATAGTTTGTTAGGTTGCATATTTTGAATTTAGTGAATGTGTCAATGGCTTAGATGGATTGAAATCGATTTAATTTTTAATATAATATATTAGGTTGTGAGGAGTCATTAGCTTGCGAAGTTAGTGATATGGGTTCTTTGGCTAAAATATGCAAGTTAATTAAGATTTAGTGTTAGTTTATCACCCTATAAGTTGGCACATTCATTCATAATTTTAACTCATTTGACTAAGTAGCTTTTCTAGTATTTTTTCATGAAAACAAATAGCGAAAGCAACAAGGTAGGCATTAAATAAAAAAAGTTTGCTAAATTTTAAATAGATAACTATTTTGCTGGCCTTTGGTTTATAAATAGAGCTAGTAGCCAGTTGACAACGTGATGTAGCCGAGTAACTAGATTGACACGCATCATAAATGTGTGCCTCCGCATCAAAAGGCTATAATGACATTCCAACCAAGCAACTTAATAAAAACATGACTTATTCGAGTAACTGGATTGACATTCATCACCAATATTTGCCTTCATGTAAAAAGACTAGGTCCATGTCCACAAAAAGTAATTAAAAATGTGCGATTTCTAATAAAAACCTACTGAACTTGTAAATAGCTTGACTTTTCATGAAAACATACTTAAGAGTAGTTGCAGAATTTGAATGATCAAATAATTATTAATGTGTGTATATAATTGAAAAGGGTTAATAACTTGACATTTGGGAATTGATTAATAAGTATATTTAGTTTAAATTTCTTAGACATGGATTTTTCATGTTAATGATTTGGAATAACTTAAATGATTGTGTTTAAAGTTAAATTTATTTCATGAAGTTGAAGTCGTTATCTCATTATTACATTGTGTGTTTTGTGATTTTGAGTGTTTGTTGTTTTGTTTATTTGAGGACAAGCAAACATTTAAGTGTGAAGATGTTGATAAGGGTAAATTGCATAGTGTTTTAGGATTAGTTTGATATGTATTTAATTGTTAATTCAATCATTTAGTATGTTTTTAGATTAGAATTGTGTTAGTTTGTTAATTATTTAGGTTTCAAATGTTTTATGGGTTAGTATAAGCCTTCGAGCTTAAATGTTATGTTTTTTAGGTACCTTGATGTGCTCGCTAGTGTTTTAGGGTCAACATCAAAGAATGGAAGAGTTTCGGAGATATTCGGGTTGAAACAATGGCCCACAATTGTGGCATCTTAGGCCACGATCATAACAGAAGCACCAGAGTTGGCCCATGATCGTGACCTGCATGCCACGATCGTGACAGAAGCACCAGAGTCAGCCCACAATCATGGCCTGCATGCCACGATCATTTTAGAAGTGTAAGAAACGGCCCACAATTGTGGCCTATATGTCACGATCGTGACAAAAGCCTCGGATGTGGCCCACGATTGTGGACTACATCGGGTAAATGTGCAGACACTTAAGAACATCAAGTTTTGAGGATTTTTTGGACCTTTCAGACCCTGAAAAAACTCTAGAGCTGCTTAGAACATAAGAGGATATTTAAGGAAGAAGAAAAGAAGCAGAGAGGAGCTTTTGTATCATCCACCTTGAGAAACCCTAGAGAGAAATCATCGAGAGATAGAGAAAGAGAAGAAGGAAGAGAGAAAAGGAGAAGAAGATGACTTGACATACTTCCCAAATCAGGAGTTTCCCGATGTCACTACCTCCTATCATCCATTTGATTGTATTTCTTATTTAATTTTAGTTTTATTATTGTATGGAATTGGAATAAATAGTTGATGGTAGGATCTAGAATGTTTAGGATGCTTTAAACTCTACTTCAAAATTTTACTCTTAAATTAATGAAATCTGATTGTTTATATGTTTATTGGATTTGTTGTGGTTTAATTCTAAGATTGCATAATTAGTTAATAAACTAAGAGGGTGAATCGAATGAAAAACGATTAAATTAGACTAACGAGAATTAAGTGATTTAATAAAGACAGGAATTGAATTAGATCAAGAAATTATGCAAAGAGAGATCTTGCATAGGTTTCTGATACTTTATTAGAGAACTTCAGAGCTAATTAGGGTTTTGGATAGAAGCCATACTAGCCTGATCTTGGGACTCCTCCCTATGTTTGAAATGAGAAATTGCAATTTCCATAATCTAACTAGGGTTTATGATTTAGGGTTAATGGTTATAACTCGAGAGAGAGTAATCAACCTTAGGATAGTCTAGAACCAACAATTTGATAATTCATAATCAGTTAGGTTAGCATTAAGGATAGGTAAAATTCCCTTTCTCTCAATTAGTAATTTCTTTCGGTTGATTCTTGGGTATGCTACAAATGCGTAATAATTAGTATTTTCGTGTTTGATTCTTAATTTGATTGATTGAATTGAATTCTCGTTTTAGTTTCGTTACATTTTGAATTTCTATGATTTGTTTCTGGCCTTAGATTTTAGGATTAGATTAGTTCCCTCCTCGTGGGATCAACACCTTTAGTACTACGTTAACGAACCGTGATCTTGCGGATTATCGAGGGTTAATAATTAACACTTACACATAACCAAACAACCCGATCAGTTATGAATGAACAATCCTCTATGTTGTGGAACTGAAGATTGGGACATATTTCCCTTTGAAAGAATTAAAAAATTAGTGAATGATGGTGTACTTAATACTCTAGATTTTACTGACTTTAATGTTTATGTGGATTGCATAAAGGGAAAGCGGACCAACATGACAAAGAAAGATTCCAAGAGGAGTTCAAACATATTAGAGATCATACATACAGACATTTGCAGCCCAGAAATGGACCTATATAGTCAAAAATACTTCATCTCATTTATAGATGATTACTCGCGATATATGTACCTTTACTTGCTTCATAAAAAGAACAAAGCATTAGATACCTTTAAGGTATTTAAAACGAAAGTAGAGCAACAATGCGGTAAGCAAATAAAGATCGTGAAATCAGATAGAGGTGGGGAATTTTATGGTAGATACACTGAGGATGGACAAGCACCTGGTCCATTTGCAAAGTTTCTTCAGGAGCATAGGATAATAGCTCAATACGCCATGACTGGATCTCCATACCAAAATGGTGTAGAAAAAAGAAGAAACCAAACATTATTAGACTTAGTGTGAAGTATGCTTAGCAGTTCTAAGCTTCTTAAATCCTTATAGACTAATGCTCTTAAAAGTCTAGTGTATATATTAAATCGAGTTCCAACCAAGGCTGTTTCAAAAACACCATTTGAGTTATGGAAGGTTGGAAATCGATTTTGCGACATATACGCGTTTGGGGATGCCCATCTGAAGTAAAAGTTTATAATCCATAAGAACAGAAATTGGGTCCGAGGACTATAAGTGGTTATTTCATCAGATATGTTGAAAGATCCAAAGGGTACAGATTTTATTTTCCATCTCATAATACTAGGTTTGTGGAATCAAGAAATGCCAAGTTTCTTGAGAATGACTTGATTAGTGGGAGTGATCGATCTCGGGACTTAGTTCTTGAGAAGGATCATTGTGAAATACAAACTCCTACTTTAAGTAATAGATTGATTGTTATTCATAGCATCCATTAAAGTCAAATGGGTGTTGAACAACCAATCATTGAAGTTCCATAAACTACTATTGACAATCTAATAGATCTGATTGTTTAGCAATCACCAGAGGTTATTGAGCAATCAGTTGTACAAGCTCCTCCACAAGAGGGTGCTAATACAACATTAAGAAGATCAACTAGAGAGAAGAAATCAACAATACCTAGTGATTACATTGTGCATTTACAAGAATTTGACCATAATATTGGAGCCAAAAATGGCCCTGAAATGTTTTCATAAGCTATGAGTTGCAATGAATCTCAATGGTGGTACAATTCCATAGTAGATGAGATCAATTCTATGCCATCTAACAAAGTCTAGGATCTTGTCAAGTTGCCTAATGGTGCAAAGTGTTGGGCACCCCGCCCTCGCAAGACACTTGCCAGATGTTCTAAGTGACATCCCAACACACATCCCACAAGGGTGCTGTGCCCCTACCAGTCAATCACCATAATCAAACTCATTTCTCCTACTTTAGAACAGATTTTGGGAAACCTCAAATCGGAATTAAAATTTGACTTCTTAAAAAAAATTCCCCATTGTCTTAAGTTTCTAATGACACCAAAATCATTCAATTTGGTTCAAAAATCTTAAAGTTACACTCCAAAAATTTTCAGACTGCTATTAAACTGAAACAGTACATTATACTCAACTTCCATCCAGAAATTGAAAGTCTTAAAAACTGAATTAAAATTCTATTTCTTCAGATAATTTGTAGCTATATGTCTTTATTTTATTTAGAAACAATCATAATCTCATTTGGAGCTCTATAGATAAAGATGTCTTTAAAATACCAAAGTATGTTCAGTAAAATATCCAATTCATACTCTTTCAACCGATATCCTTACTTTGATTCAATCAATCTTTTTCAAATCAATACCAAAAGCTATAAATATTTATGGAGAGATAGATAAATGTGTTAGGAATCTATTGGTTTAAAAATCATGCCATTTGGAGGTTGGATGACAAAGTTATGGCCAAACGAGTCAAAGGTGCTTAGGTCTAGGAACACCTGTGGGTCTTGATCGCGACGAGTCACGATCGCGACTTCCCCCTTTTTTTCTTTTCTTCCTTCGACCTGTTTTGGTAAAAAGGGCATAACTTTCACTAGAGATATTAGATTAAGGTCATTCAAAGACGGTTTCGAAGAGCACTTCTAGACCTACAACTTCCAAGAAGACTCCAAAAAGATATTTTGCCTTCAAAAAAATTTTCAAATTAATGCGGCTGTCCCGTATGTCCATCCTATGCAGCCTCACAAACTTCTAATTATCATATCTCTCAACTCTGATATCCAAAAATTTCATACTATATAGCGTTCAAAAGCTAGAAAGATAAACTACAACTTCTAAAAAGACAACTCTGTCTAATTCAGCCTAGATTAATACAGTTTTTCCCCTGAAGTCAAAACACAAATTTTTACCCCTATGGAAAACTTGAAAATGTAATGAACAATTTGGAAATGTCATGGGCAAAACACAATCATATTTCATTAACATCAAAAGATAAGAGTTTTACAAAGATTTAATGGCATTTCAAGCCACAATACATCATTTTGCAAAAATCCCAAAATACAAAAGATACTTAAACTCATAATACTTGAAATGCGACTAAAGCCTTGTGTTTCCAAAATCTAACTTAAAATACAAAAAGATGCAACTTTGGAGTGATGCCTCGACTCTTGGTCACTCGATCTCATGGTCTTCACCTGAAGATGGGACGGAATGGGAGGGGTGAGCTTAAAGCTCGTGGGTAACAGTTTTGTAATCGGTAACAAGCAAAAACCATTGAAATATTCATTTCCATTGCAAAAATTTACATTAAATCATGAAACACATATTTCCCAATTCTCAAACTATCAAACAATTTTTAAGCCACATAAATCATGCACTCATCAAACTTGTCAACACATAAGCACATCAGAATGATTTGGGTAGGTCTATAAATAGAACATACTAATACATTTCCCATAAGGGTCCTGTGTAGCTGTGAACAGAACGTACTATCACAATCCCATATAATGATTTTGCGTAGCCGTAAACATAGGGGAGTCTATGAAGGAGCTTCATGCTACTAGCGGGCAGGCGGGAGAAGCCCTTAGTCAAAGTGCACTTGACATACAGAATGGACCAAATCATACCCACAAAATACGTATTTCATGACTTGTAAACATGTTGCCCAAAATGGCACTTTTTCGAAACTTGATTTCATAAACTTGATATCCTTTCAAAATCATTTTCATCTTTCATTTCATAAATCAATCACACAATTCATATACCAAACATGTAGCACTTTCTCAAAGCATTCAAAGAGCAATAAATGCACATTTAAGAAATAGTTGAAATCATTTATTTCCATTACTTGAAAAAAATTAATGGCTTATTAACTCAATTATAAAAATGTAAACCACCTTAAATTCCTTGCTTATAACTTGCTCAAATGTGCCTCTCCTCTTGCTCCTTTTGTCTTTTTTGATTCCCTTTTCGTAGGCAAAAATCTCAACTTTAATAGGGTTGCAAAATTGAAAACCCATAGAGCATATTCAATAAAATTGATCATAGAATACTTAAACCCATATATTTCCTAAGCTTCATGAACCAAAACCCTTCCATAAATCCAAAGGATTAAAATCAAACTTACCTTGAATCTTCACCAAATGAAAAGATTATTGACTCAAGTGGAAGTTCTTTTCTTTTTCTACCTTTTTTCCTTCTTGAACAGCCTCAAAATCTCTCTAGAAAACTAAGAAAGATAGAACCCTAGCTCAAAGTTCCTTCTTTTCTCTCTTCTCTATGACTCTCTATCTTTTTCTCTTCCTTCATTCACGTTTTTCCCTTCTTAAAAAGCAAAACTACATTTCTTCTTCCATTTCTACCCTTAATGAGTGTGCAAAGTCCACTTTGCCCTTTCATTTATGCCTCATGACTTTTATCCTTAAGTGATCTCAAAAAAATGCCCTTCATGCAATCTTACCACCTTAACACTTTAATTAAATTAACCTATGTCATAAAATCCTACTAACCTTGCCTTAATGATTAACTCCAAAAATAATTAATCCAATAAATCTCATAATTTATTTAAATCATGCTTAACTCAACAAGAAAAAAATTTGGGGGCCAATAAAAATGTTCTATGTAGTAGGTCCCAACCCAGACACGTGTTGTCCATGTATTAATATTATGGGTATTTGGTTACTAAAGGAGTCAAGGAAAGGATTTATTTCTAGGTTTCTGATCATGAATTGTACTAGGACCATGGTATTATGAATGCTTTAGCAATCTATAATAACAAAATGTGTAAAGCCTTTTTTTTCCTACTGGGAATAAATTATTTAATTTTAATAACTCTTATAACTAATCCCTTTTCCTTATTACATACATTTAGAATTGTTGATTAATTTATTACTATTAAATAATTGGGGTAAGACAACATTAATATGGTTTTAATTTGAAATTAAAATACCATATTTTATTAAGTTATAAATTTAAATAAAATAAAATAAAATTATTTAAATTAATAAAAATTTATTTGATGTAATTTATTGAAAATAGTTTTAATTAAAATATGACATATAAGATAATATGAAATAAATATTTATAATTAATTTCTTAAACATCATTCATATCAATTTAATTTATTGATAAAATTCATTACAAAAATTAAAGTTGATTAAGACAATTAAAGTTTTATTTATAATAAATGGCATGACTATCTATAAACACTACATCAATAATCAACATGAAGTATTTAGTATATTCTTATGAAAAAATACGAAAAATGTTATAATATTAAAATTAAAAATTGACAACTACAAATTCAGAAAATTGATGGATTTAACTTAATTTAGTTCAACTACGCCTAACTAAAAGTCTCATTCTTTATGTGATTGATAGTTAAATAAATATTGAGCATATTGGATAGACTAACTTTACTCAAGCACCCTCAAGTCTAGTGCCTTTGTAAATCAAGAAAATTTATATCACTTATTATTCACATTTGATTTTTCTGCTTACATATAAAATGTAATACAATCTTTGGACAATTTGAGGAAGAATTTCACAACTCATACAGAGTTTATTAACTAGCTCAACAAAGGAAAAAGAATGAACAAGAGAGACAAAATAACATGCCATTTAGTAGTGCTATATACTCAATATGGAGAGATAACAACAACAACCTAACAAAAGTTTCACTGATCACGGTTTGGGGAGGTTTAGAAGTATGCAACTTTACCCTAGCTTATAAAGAGGATATTTTTGATAGACCCAAATAAAAAAAAATACGTATTAAAATTATATAATAATTAAAAATAAAATAGGCATAAAAGATAATAATAAAAATGAATAAATAAATAAATAATAAATAAATACGTAAAAACAAAAATAAAAAATATATAAGTAATAAAATTAATATTACAATAGATATAGAACAAGGCTAAGAGTAAGCATAAAAGATAAAATAGGTAAATAAACACACAAACAAAGGAGACAAGTAAATAAATAAATCAAACAAGTCATTACAAGAACATATTTAGGCTAAATAGGAAAATATTTTGGTTATATGGTTTGGCTAAATACAAGACATAAGCCTTAAAGCATTGAAGGAAAATGTTTAAAAAGCCTATGAGAAAGAAAATGACCTCTCTATATGAGATCCTTGACCCTTATCATATTATGCCAAAGTTTTCTATTAAAGGCTATATTTTCGGTAAATTCTAGCAAAGTCATATCATTCTTGATCATCTCCCTTAAGTTCTTCTTAGGTCTTCCTTTTTTTTTCCTGTTATAGTCTCTAAGTACAATCTTCCTCGCATCTTCTCCCTAGAATATCATGATGTTTTCTCTTAACATGTCTGAACTACCTAAGCCTTATCTCCTTTAATTTTCACCAATAGTAGCCACCTTTTATTTGTCTCTTACCATTACATTCATGATCTTATCTCTTCTAATAAAATTACTCATCTAACAAAGCATCCTTATCTCTACCACTATTAACTTATGACTATGTACCTGTTTGAGAGGCCAACATTCTGCCGTATAAAGCATGGCCGACCTAATCGCTAATTGATAAAATTTTCCTTTAATCTTGAGTGGTATGTTTTTTTCGCATAAAACTCCCAAATCACTTCTCCATTTAAGCCATCTTGATCTGGTACAGTGAACTATGTCTTCATCAATCTCTCCATTGCTTTGGATTATATATCCTAGACACTTAAAACACTCCTTTTGTAATATAACTTCTGAACATATCTTTACCTCCATATTGGAAGCCACCCTATGGCATGAAAAGTTACACTCTAAGTACTCAGTCTTAGTCCTACTTAATTGAAAGCCCTTCGGTTATAATATATCCCTTCAAAGTTCTAGCTTGACATTGACACCCTCTCTTATCTTATCTACTAAAACAATGTCATCAACAAACAATACAGATTAAGGCATATCCCCTTGGATATTCTTAGTAAGTTCATTCGCCCCTACTACAAATAAAAAGAGGCTCAATAAGGAGCCTTAGTGTAGCCCTATATCAATAGAAAAATGCTATGTATCTCCTCCTATCATCCTTACTATAGTCTTTACACCTTAATACATATCCTTAATAAATTGTATATAGGTCATAGGAACTTCCTTAACTTCTAAACACCTTCATATGATTTCCTTAAATACCCTATCATACGCCTTCTCTAAGTTAACAAAAACTATATATAGCTTACACCGTCTTTCCTTGTAATATTCCATTAATCTTTTAAGGATATGTAAAGCTTTTGTTGTGGACCTTCCTGACATAAACCAAAATAGGCTCTTCAAGATATGTGCACGCTTTCTAATTCTCTTCTCAATCACCTTCTCCCCTAACTTCATGGTGTAACTAAGTAATTTGATGTCTCTATAGCTGTTACAACTTTGGATGTCCCCTTTGTTCTTATATATAGGAATTAGGATACTAAGTCTCTTCTTATTCGACATTTAAGGATCACATAAAAAAGCTTGGTTAACCAAGTAAGACCCTTTTTGCCTAGCTCTTTCACACCTCTATAGGTATCTCATCAGGCCCTATTACCCTTCCACTCTTCATCTCCCTTAAAACTCTTTTAATTTCTTCCCTTGTAATGTGCCAATAATAGTAAAAGTTACAATACCTCTCAGACATACTAAGATAACATAAAGAGATGCGATCCTCCACACCTTTATCAAAATGGTTATAGGAATATCTCCATCATCTTCTCTTGATGTCAATTTTAGCCATGAGCATTTGCCTTGTTTCATTGTTTATATGACAAACTTGATTTAGGTCTTTCGCTTTCCGTTCCCTAGCTCTTACTAACTTAAATATATCCTTTTTCTCCATCTTTAGTTTCCCATCATTAGTATAATTTCTTGTAAGCTGTACTTTTAGCTTATCAAATTATCTTCTTTGCCAATTTGTAACTTTCTTTATTAACTACTCTCTCTACCTTTCTTAATCTTAACATTTTCTTGTACATTTTCATTCCACCACCAAGACTTCATTTATCCCTAAGCCCTTTAGAAATACCCTAGATCTCTTTATTTGTACTCCTTAAAAAAGTTACCACTCTCTCCTACATCTAGTTAACATCTCCTTCCAATTTTCATTCTTCTCCATATGTTACTCTATCCCCAAATTGGTGTTACATCTCCTAGGACTTCTGTTCTTCCTCTAACCCTTAATTATAAGATCTATAACCAACAATCTATGCTAAGTTGACAACCAAGCGTTAGGTATCACCTTGCAATTAGGTTAATCGCTCCACCTTATGAAGAAGTAGTCAATTTGAGTTTTCATAGTTCTACTATTAAAAATCACCTAATGCTTATCTTTTTTCTTGAAAAAAGAGGTGGCTATTATTAACTCAAATGCTACCACAAAATCTAATAAAGCAGTCCCACTCTCATTTCTATCATCATACCCGAAACCCCCATGAGTCCATGACTAATCGTTAAAGGTTACCCCTATATAATTATTAAAATCTCCTCCTAGAATAACTCTCTCATAAAGGAGGATCTGCTGAATCATCTTAAAGTTGTTTTAAAGTAAAGATAGAGGTAAAGGCTGGGTCGCTTAAGAACTAATTAATTAAATGGTAGAATAATTAACTACCAACTAAGTTAACTAAATGTGTAGAACTAAACTAGCCTCTTTATGGAGAATTATTTCCAAGAGATGAAGATTTCCAGCTTTCCCCTTAGTCTTCTTAAAGTGTGTCCCTAAGCAATGATTCGTTCTTGCTTTTAAGAGTCTAAGCTCAGCTTTTACATTTTCTTAACTTATTTGTAATTAGAACTTTTCATCAATAACATCTTGTATAATTGTTGTAAACTTGTTCTCCTCTTTTGGAAATATATTTCTTTTAATTTTTTAAAATAAAAAATTATTAATTGATATATATTTATTATTAATTATTATTAATAATTAATATAGTATAAATTATTCTTATAATGAAAATTTATATATTTTATATTGCTTTTAATCACAATTTAATATTTTTTATAAATAAAGATTTTGAAAACCTCACGTTTCAAGCATTGATTAGATCTTAGTAGATTTCTCTTTCATTAAGGATAAAATTCAAAATATTGAAATTAAAATACAAAACACTTTAAAAATTAGAAATGATTCTAAATTGGTGCATATTTAAAGATTTAGTTTTATAATTTTTGCTAATATATAAAACAAAATTAGTATGATGATGCTTTAAATGCTAGACTTGAATTAAGGGTTAATGAAATCCTTTAAAAGAATCTCCCGTAAAGTATCAACCTCATTCACATTTTATACTTATTTAATATACATGTTTTGGTAGTGTTAAATTTACTTACATAGTTGGTGAGCTATTGGTTTAGGCTATCTTTGATTAGATGTAAGATTTTTAATAAAATGAAATGGTTTGTAATAGAATGAAATGTAAATGGATGAAATATAAGAAAAATGTTGTTTTAAAGGGATGAAAGGGCTCATAATGTAATATAGTGAAATGTTGTTTGAAAGAATGGTTTATAATGTAATATAGTGAAAAGTTGTTTATCATTTTACATTCTATCCTAAACCTTCCAAATATGAGATTTCTCATTTTTACTTTTTAGGATGCAATGAGATGTAATATGAAACCTTCCTCTTCCATTATATTGTATTCTAATATAAACCCTCATCCCAAACGATGAAATAATATTACATAATATTCTAGTTCATTAATAAATCCTTAACTAAATATAGGCTTAGTAATTCAATTATTATTTTAATTAAGTGGCAATCTTAAGAAAAGAAAAGAAGAGTAGAAAATTTAAAATTAAAATTATTACACTAAGTTTTTGGGTTAAAATAACTTTTTAAAAATTTTCATAACAATTTAAATAAATCTTTAAAATTTTGGTATTTATTAATTAACTCTTAATGATAACTTTTATTTATAGAAGGTAAAATTTAATAATAATGTTAAAATTAATGAACCATAAATATAAGTTTTTTATTTATATATAGTAATTTTTTAAAGATTTATTATTAAGTTTTATATAAATAAGAATTATTCTACATACGACTATTAATATTAAAAAAATAACTTTTACAAGATGGTAGTTATTCATCTAAATTTTCACAATATTTTTATGGATAATTTATAAAAATATGAATATATTATTGGTGATTTGATTATATACTCTATTCTAATTAACCAATTTTTATCCAATTTTATTAAATTTTATCCCTATATTTATATAGGATTTATACAATTATACGAATAAAATGAAGCGATTGAAACAACTGCCGGAGCAAGTGCCCCAACCCATCGGTGTTGGCAATTCCAACGAAGCCAGCGTAGTGAGGTTCCCAACTTGCAATGATTTCCTATTTATTATCGTATTAAATTAATTTCGATCTTCATCCAGAATAATTAATACTAGAAATAAGTTGTTTATTATTTAAATCATATTTAATAAAATAGGAGATAAATGTAAAACACAGAGCAAATCACGTCTCTGTTTGTGTTTCGCTCTTTTTATCCAATGGAGGGGAGAACACGACGACACAAACCCTAATTAAGCCCTTCCGTTCAAATGCCCTAATAATTTAGATCCCAAACCGATTAAACCCTAATTATTATTTTCAATTATATAGTGTTTCTTCCTTTTTTCCTTTTTCTGATACATGACCTTCGTTAGTTCTAGTGGCCTTTTCTTTCTCCAGTCCAATCCACAATACAACAAAAGGTAGTTTAGTTAAAGAGAGATTGATCAATTGTTTGATTTTTTGAAGAAGGAGCACAGCCGCAACGACGAAGCATAACAGTTTGTTTAAAATAGAGTAATGGAGGGAATACCGCATCCAATACCTCGAACCGTAGAAGAAGTCTTCACCGACTTCAAAGGCAGACGCGCTGGCTTGATCAAGGCTCTCACTACAGGTTTCCTTCTTTTATTTTATTTTCTTTTCTTCTTTGTCGGATTTTGTTGCTCTTATTTCTTAAATTTTGTTGTTTCTCCTCCTCTTTTCATTGCAGAAGTAGAGAAGTTTTACCAGCAGTGCGACCCAGGTGGGTTTTTTTCTGTTTTCCTGTGCTTTTCCATTCTATTTTCTCCTTTTAGTGAAGTGAGGTTTACACAATTTTACTTTTTGTTTGAATCTAGGTGTATTTTATGACGGTACATGCTTTTATTTTCATAAGATTATGGTATCTTGTAGATAACGAGATGTTCGCTGTGGTTCATGGTCCTGTTACAATATTTTTGATTCTTTAGAGCTCTTTATTTTTCTGTTATACAGCGTCTGCGTCCCAAATGGGGCTATTCTAATCTCGTTATAGCTATGTTACATTTTTTTCCCTCTTAAATATGTGGTGACCTATGGTTGCAATGCCCACATCCAATTTTAGAAATTTATATTTTTTTACTCAGTTTAGTATTACCATCATGACCTCTCCTTCATTTATGATTTGACATGTTGATTCAAGTTTGAGATTGTTTCATTTCTTGTTATGATTCACTAGTGGACTGTAATTAGTTTAGGCATAATAATGAAAAAAGTGTCAACATTGAATCAGTTTTTGAGGAATTTCCTTTCAAATTTTCTGGAGGATTGGTTTTTATAGATCAATATGCATTACTTTCTGATTCATTCTATGTTGTGTCGATCGAGTTCATTTATTTGTTTATAGATGGACATGACAACTGAAATATCAGTTCTCTGAATTTGATTTTTTTTATGCTCTTTATTGGATCATAGTAATGATTAACTAAATCAACTTTAATTGGTAATTTGATAAGAGCCTAGTCCTGGTCTGAGAATGATCATTCACTTTGTTACAAGTTCTTATACAGAATGCTACACTTTAATAAATTGTTCTTTATTGATCACAATCTATTTGGTGATTACTCAAAAAGATCTGTTAACTCATATTATTTTCAAACAATCTAGATCTAAAAGGAATTTTGAGATGCATATTTTTGTTGTTGATGAGGATATTAAATTATGATTTTGCAGAGAAGGAAAATCTTTGTCTATATGGGCTTCCAAATGAGACATGGGAGGTTAATCTGCCTGTGGAGGAAGTCCCTCCTGAGCTTCCTGAGCCAGCATTAGGTATAAATTTTGCTAGGGATGGGATGCAGGAGAAGGACTGGTTATCACTGGTTGCAGTTCACAGTGATTCATGGTTGCTCGCAGTTGCATTTTATTTTGGTGCTCGCTTTGGTTTTGGTAAGAATGAAAGGTAAGGTGACTTTTCTTCTTGCTGTTTATGTTAATGAGATGCTGTTGAGCAGTATGTAGCTTTTATTTGGAGCATACTCCTGGTTGCCTGATAATGCACCATATAAGGGTGAAAAACCTTTTGTGATTTCCGATAACCAATTGTTTAATCTATTGTCTTCGTTCCCCATCATTAGGTCAGGTTTTGATAAAATTTTTTTTTGGGCCGGGGGGAGGTTATGTTGGAATTTGTAATGTAATGGACGTTGTTGGGTCCCATAAAATGAAAGAAAAGGCTATCTTATTTACCTTCTTATCAGATAATTCTAATTATCATTCTCAGATTGTATGAATGTCTTGGATTGAGTATATATTTGACATTAATTTGTGGTGCATTAATAATAATTTAATGGCATACATGCTGAACTTGAGAAATGCTTTAAACTAAGTAGTCTTGCTTCTTGGTTAAAGTATCTGGCGATTTCATACATGTAAAAAAATATTCCTGAGATCTATGTCTTGAATGTAACATTTACTCCTCCTCAGGGAATATTTAGCAACTTTAGAGTTCATAGCTATTCGAAATTACATCTGTCAGTGATCAATGAATCATTTGGATGGCTTTAAATTCGAAATGGAAAATTTTAAGAAGAAAATAGAAAGATCTTTGTGGAGCAGTTAGAAAATAGCTGACTTTCTATTGGAGGTTTTTCTTGACGTGGAAGTGTCTACAATTGAAGACTTTAGTTTCTTTGTGACAGTTGACTTGTTTGCCTTGTCATGAACTGGTGAACAAGCTTGTACAAGTTATTCTGCACTAAGTGCATATTTGAGCTTCGTACCTTCCTGAATATAAGCAATTAGTTGTGTCAACTTTTGTAGTTCTCTGAATGGTGATCACTAGCTAGTCTGCTAGCTACTTGTGAACTTAAATAAACAAGCTTCTGTGCCAGTTACAATAAACTGATAGCATATTTGAGTTTTCTTACTCTTCGACTCTTGTTTTTTAAAATTTTGCTTGCTGTGGATGATGTAGGACAGATAGAAAAGAGGTTGTGTATAAATTGGAAATATGGGATGCTAGAATGTAGAATTTAGGGCTGGAATTAAGGATAGCATCTAGGAGTCACTCCTAGGGCTAGAACTAACTCCCAATCTAGGAATCACTCTTAGATAATAGAAAGTTATACACTAGTATGGAAATCTCAGAATTCATTGAAAATCATCATCCTCCCTATTACAGCAAATATAAGTAACATGGACAAATTATTTTAATCCAATTATAACTATATTTTCTATTTTAAATTAAACTCTAACTAGATAGAGATTAAATTCAAGAAATCTACTAAAACTATTAGACAAACATAGGAAAGGAAACGTAACTAAACTAAATTGTATGGTAAGTGGGAGTCCATCAGTGGTTTTAGAATGTTGGTTGCTAGTTCGAGCTGTTAAAGTTGTATTTCCTATATTTATTGTATTGTTAAAGTAATTTTAAATGAAGTGGATAGTGGTGGTCTAGAGAGCTAATAAGCGTGGCTACTTATTTGCTAGAGTTTACGAAGGACCCTGTTCTTTATTTGTGTTTTGGATTTTTACTTCTTATAATTTGCAGATTTCTTGATTTTTCTGTTATGCTTATTGCCTTTAAAGCTACGCCCTTTCGTTTTGTCTGTACTTTCTGATATCTTTTAAGGATCTTTGGTTGTTTGAGGACAGAATCTATAAATTCATGTAGACAGGTCCTTAGATTGGATTTATGTGTCACAGAGCATCGCCATCTACAATAACATTATTGAATTGAATGCTTGGTTGCTTTGACATGACTCCTTTTCTTGTTGAGATCAATGCCTGGAACTTTCATATTCAACCTACCTATTGTATACCAATGTTGTTTCTGGAAAGTGGTTAAGAAGCATGAGTTGCAATCTCTTTTTGGATGTCGATGTTGTGTAAAGCTGAACCAAACTTAAGAAGCATAATTTCAGAGCATATTAGTGGAGCACATGATTTAGAATCACCTTATCAGGGCCCTGTTGCCTTGTGATCTGATTTCTCCATAAATGCAGCATCTTGTGAGATTATTTTGATACTTCATTCAAATAATGCTTTAATTTGGGTGTCAAATTTGTGAGATTGATGCTAGAGCATTTATGTCTACTTTAGGATATTAGTTGAAAATTAGTTAGAACTTTTTCACTGCATTATCTCATTGAACAAATTACCATGTAAAAATTATTATCTCATTAACTGGAATGCTATCCGAAGTGTAAATGTTGTTCTGATGGTCTTTGAATTTGAAATTGCAGAAAAAGGCTTTTCCAGATGATAAATGAACTCCCTACCATATTTGAAGTTGTGTCAGGAACTGTAAAACAACCCAAGGACCAATCGGCAACTCACAATAGTAGTAGCAAAGGCAAATCAAGTGGGAAGATGGTATGAGTTATGAATTGAATTTTATTTTTCACTTACAAGAAATTGTTGAGTTTTAATATTCATGCTATTTGCATTGACCCTCTAGCAATCCCGGCAATCTGAACCCCAGAATAAGGCAGCGAAAATGTCTCCACCATCCAAGGAAGAAGACGATAGTGGAGAGGAGGAAGAAGAGGATGATGAACAAGGTGCTTCCTGTGGGGCATGTGGTGAAAGCTATGGCACTGATGAATTCTGGATCTGCTGTGATGTATGTGAGAAATGGTTTCATGGAAAATGTGTCAAGATTACTCCTGCGAAAGCTGAACATATTAAGCAGTACAAATGTCCTGGATGCAGTGGTAAGAGGGCTAGAGTTTAAATTTTGGTGCTGCGATTTGAGGGTATTAAAAGGCAGACAAGGTTTAGAACCCTTTCCCTCACTGTTTTAAAAGCAAAGCAGTGCCAGTTGTTTATTTTAGTCACTGAATTTGAATGAGAGCAGATTGGATTTTCACTAACTTCCTGTTTATCTGTTCTGTTTAATTTTCTGGCATGGCACTTTTAAACTTTTAGTGGTAATTTTAGACATTCAGCTATATACGTTGGTACACTTATCGGTTTTGATCTGAATGATTACGGTGAATCTCCTTTCATGGAATAGGCCTATCATCACTTATTGATGTCGCAACTTTTCTATGCAATTTGGTAGCAGCAAAGGAACTGATCACCTATGAATTTCCAGCTAGTGTTACTTTGAAGATAAAGGGCACTTTTTGTGTAGTGAGTCGGGACTACATAGAAAGGTGAGGAACGAGTGTGAGGTTGATTGTTTCTCCATTTTCCCTTAAGCCCAACGTGGTTGCACGATCCCATCCGGATTGAATTGCCATCGAAATAAGTTTGAACGAAGTTTGTTACATGTGTATCGTTTGATTTCCCGGAAAAAGTTGTGCAACTATCTTTTGGGAATTTTGTCGCTATCATAGAACTAAACTTGATGTAAACGGCTATTACTATAAAATTCCATCAAGAAAAAAGAAAATTTTATAATGTCATCTCGAAATTTTTATTGTTTTAAAAAGGGTTGGTTATATTTTAAATTCTTTGCAATACTAATCAATTATAAAATATTAATTTATTTTAGATGTAGTTAATCTTGTATAATTTTTATTGGAAAACTTGACTTGCCATACTAATTAAATTATCCCCAACACTATCCAAAAGTCAAATATTTTTTGATTGTGTTGGAGTAGGTGACAATTCTTGGTTTCAATTTATTTCGATCGTCATCCCAACTTACTTGCCTAAGATTATACGTCTTCTTGAACTTGGTTTGGATGATGCTCTTATTGGAGATTTAATTAATTAGTAGGGACCAGTTCTTTTAGAGGTTGATAAGGTCCGGAAGCCTACAGGTAAAAGGTTCAGAAGAGGTGACTAATTTGAATTATGAGGGATAACAAGACCAAACAAGGATTGTTATTAACCAAGATACTATTTCTCCTCAGATTCTAAAAAAGGCAAAACAAATATAGCTAGAGGCTAGAACAGTTCTAACTCATCTTTTGTTGAAGAAGATATGAAGGGGAAGGTCACCCAAGATACCAACTCTCCTTAAAATCCAAAAGAATAGAACATATAAAGTTAGAGGCTACAAATAGCTCTGACTCATTTATGGTTTCAAAAAAAGAAGAGGAAAGAGGGTGGTTAATTCTCCAACTCTTATAGTTACTCAAACTTTTAATAAATTAACCTACTATGTCGGGTAGCCACTTGAAAAACAATATACCATCTCAAGTTCTAAAGGAACAAGAGCCTAGTCCTTTGGATATGATTTCAAACAAGAAACAAAAGGAGATTTAAAAGGAACAAAGATGAATCTCCTCGTATGGATGGCAGGGGGCATTAATTGCCCAAAGAAAAAAACTAATGCTCATGGATTACATTAGGAAAATAAAGCTTATGGCTATAGACCTTTTAGAAACAAAACTAATGAATGACAAGTGTAATAATCTTCCTTTCCTAGAGAATCATTGGAGATTAGTTTATAATCATCAGTACCACAATAATAAGCGAATCATATTAGCTTATAATCCAAGCAGAACAAAGTTATAGAAGATGGCAAGTTTTGACCAAGATATCCTTGCCTTTGCCTCTCTAGTTCAAAACAAAACAAAGTTCTTAATCACCTTTATATATGGATCCAACCTGGTGTTTAAAAGGAATGAGTTATGAGAAAAGTTGAAGCATTCAAACTCATCTATAAGTTCCTCTTCAATAATTATTGGAGATTTTAACAGTACTATATCCTTATTTAAAGCAGACGGGACAACTTGCTTGAGGAATTTTAATGAAGACCTCAAAATATCGATAGAGTATTTGGAAGTTAAAGACTTAAAGATGGATGATAACTTTTGCACATGGAGGAATAAACAAAGCGATAGATGGTATATAAGAAAGAAATCAGATAGAGCTCTAGTCAATGAAGCATGGATCTGACATTTTCTACAAAACAAAACTGTATTTATCAATCCTCTATTATCATACCATTGTCCAATAATTATACAAAATCATGCTCAAAATTTTCTAAATAAACCTTATTTTATATTCAACAATAATATAACTCAGATAGACGAATTTGAAGAGGATATAAGTAAAGATTTAGCTGTACCTATTCAAGGATGCAAAAACTTCATTTGCATGAAAAACTATAGTTAGTGGAATTGAAGTTGCTTAATCAAACCAAATGCCCTAACAGATGAAAGATCTTCTGCTTATCTAAGGTTAAAATAAGCTTAGGAAGTACTCTATCTTTATCCATATGATCCAAACAGACTATGGGAGTAGAAAAATGCACTAGTGGAATATTCTAATTCGCACCTCTTTGATTAAACTGAAATCGAGGATATCTTGGCTGAAAGAGCATGATGAAAATATTTCTTTCTTTCATAAGTCAATTATAGCTAGAAGGAACCTTAATAAAGTATACTCACTCATAAGGAATAATTGAATTGTATCATAAAATCCAGAAAAGATGAAGCAAAAAGCATTTGATTATTTTGAATTTTCTCTAGGATCCCAATCAAAAATTTCCTCTTCCATTAGTCTCCTTAATTCATTCAACATTGATCACATCATTAAAGCTAAATTTAAGTTCTTGATCTAACCATTCAGTACTGAAGATATCACAAGAAAATGGTTCTAAAGATAAAACGAGGTATATCCATAAGTCCAGATGGTTTAAATGCATTATTCTTTCAAAAATATTAGAACCTCATCAAAGATTGATAGAAGCTATTTGGAATGCTTTAAAAGTGGCAAAATGTTAAAGGGTATTAATAAAAGCTATATTTTCCTCCTTCTATACATCCATTACAAAATAATTGCCAAACTTATTGGTTCTAAACTAAAGGTTGTATTGAAAAATCTCATTAGTGGCACTCAAGAGACCTTTATTGTTGGAAGACTGATTAGGGATAATCTATGCCTAGAACAAAAACTTTTCAAAGGCTATAGGAGGAATAATTTAAACAAGAATTGTGCAATTAAGGTGCATTTTCATAAGGTTGACTCTATTTATTAGAGTTATATTTTGCAAATACTATAGGCATTTATTTTTCAGTCAAATTTTATTAATTGGATTAATCAATACATTTTGACAACTGTTGGATTGTTCTGTTATGTAATGTCTTTGCACTTATTTTTCCTATTTGTTCTGTTATGTAATGTCTTGTTTGTTTATGTCCTCCCATTGCGACTATTTTTTTTCATATTGGTTTTTGCTTATGACAAAAAGGGGGAGTAACATTGGAAATTGATAATTGGAAATTGATAATTGGTAGCCTTTAGTTGATTAAGGGGGAGTGTGATAAAATGTCTTTGATTTGAGACTATCTTGATTTCAACTTCCTTTTATAAATTTTTACAAGGTTATTAAATTCAATGATTTACATGATTAAGGGGGAGACTTCTAACCAACGTGACAAGGCATAAAACCTTGATCATTGTTCTTTTGTTTTTTAATTTCTTTTCAATTTCTAAATATTTTGTCATTATCAAAAAGGGGGAGATTGTTGGACCAATGGTGGTTGACAAATT
>JAOTBA010000005.1:18138934-18161331 GCA_025629845.1 Erythroxylum squamatum | reverse complement strand
ATCTGTCTCCATGACAGCTTAACCTTCAAAACCCTAGGTTTTGGTTTAACCCCCCAAATCACCATAAAAACGAAATCTCTTCATATTTAAGTGTCATTAGACATCAAAGAACAAAGATCCATCATCCAAATCATCAAACTCATACATTCCATCAAATGGGTTTCATAAAAGAAGAGAAAAACCAAGCTTTAATCCATAGATCTAAGTATTGGAGTGGAGGCTTACCTTTTTATGCTACCCAAAAGCCTTGGTTCTCCTTCCAAATCTTACTACAAAAGTTGAAAAAGCTTGAGAGCTATCTCCCATGGAGGTTTCGGTGGTGAGAGAGGAAGAAGAAGATAGGTTTTGTCTTATTCTCCCACTAACTCCTTATATATGCCATAAGTCTACTTATTTACAAAAACGCCACTCTTGTACTGGTTTTTAAACATCTGCCTGAACAATATCCTGTGACCACCGAAAAAGTCATACATCATTAATTCGATGTCAAAAAAATTATTATTCACTGTTCTGTGATTTTTAATGACATCAGTCTCAAATACTGATTTATTTCGGTGTACCGGGTAAACTAGATACCGGGTGTTACATAATTTTACCATCATTTTCTATAAATCAAATATTTAGCCATAACTCCAAAGAATTGCCTTTTATAGTATTATCTAGTGTAAAAAAATACAACATCAAGAATCTTTTTTATTATGTGGCTCATCTTCAAGCAAAACTCGGGAAATTTTGAGAATCTAAGTTTCATTAACAAATCACCAATTTGCTATCTTTGCAAACTAAAAAAATGAGCATTTAACCTATTTATTCTTTAGTTGTGAGTATTCAAAGTTTATATGGAATCAAATCCAAACCTTGTGTAGGTTTAAAAGGAGAAGTCTTTCTTACTAGGAGATATTTTCCATAATTAACCAAGCAAATAAGCTCTCCAATGTAGATAAAGCTTGTACAGTTATAGCCTTTGGTAGGTCTATGTACTATATTTGAAAAGAAAGGAATGACATGCTCTGCTAAATATAGAAAAAGTATAAATGAACACGTTTTAAATATTCTTATTCATGTGATTAAGGAACATATAATAGTGAATCATATCTATACATCTTTCAATTTGTAATTATTGTTATCTTGGAACTTATAAGAGTATATAGGTAGGCATGAATACGCATCAGAAGGAAAGAAGTTACATATTTTTTGATAAGTGATATATATTAAAGTGTCAATTATCAAGGAAAGGAAACTTTAGCTATTAATCATCTTCTAATTTTTGTCTCAACTCTAATTAATTAAACTTCTTTATAGGTATTGCTTATTATACTCTCACCTATTTCTATTATCAACTATAATTTTTGTACCAAACTTCATGTGTCATTAAGATTGCTTTTGAATATATTTTTAAATTTCTAAATCAAAATTTTCTTATAGTTAAAAAAAGAAATAGAGTTTTTCTTTACCATGGATGTGGAACAACCATCATAATTGCTTCTAGTGCCCTTAGATTTTGGTAAAGTATTGAATCCAACTCGATGTTGTTGATTTATTATTTATTTAAGATAATCACACATTTGACATGTCTTTAATTTAAAAGTACTCATCTGGATGTAACCCAACATTAGTTATTATAAACCATCGTTTCTATTAGGTTTACATATATTTTTTAGGTTGGTCAAGGTACCATTATAAGTTAAGTTCATGAAGGCATTGTAAGACAACTCAAGGTGGGGGGTAAAATATGAGGTACCTTGCTGTTTAGACTGAATTTTATGGAATTTTTAATAATTTATGGATTGATTGTAGAATTAACATTTTTATTTGTGGATACTTTTGTTTAATTTTATAAAATACACAATCTTTTGTTGTCTTAGATTTATTTCTTTCTTCTCCCAAATTATTTCAAGATTAATTTTACAATTTTATTATTATTTTAAATTAAGACACTTACTGAGAGGAAAAACTGATTTGAGAACAGGGAATTAATATATCAACTTGCCTTTTTGGTTTGCTTTCTCTTTCTCTTTTTAGTTCAATCAACTTTTTTTAAGAAATTTTTGCAACAAGAAACATATTTCACAATTTACATAATAATTTTTTTGTTATAAAGTAAATAATATATTGGATAAAAAAGAATTAAGCTAGAAGGGAAAGTGGCAATAAAAGCACAACCCCCCAATACACCAATATAAGCTAAGTTTGCTAAGACACCAAATTTCAAAGAGATAATGGTACTGAGCAAGGAATACAAGCTTTGAGATGAGCATTGAATTAGAATCCAAGTTCCCATACTTTCTTAAAGACCATATGTCACTCCAATCAGTTCAGGGAGTTTCCATGGCTTATAAAAAATTTAAACCTATGTGTCAAAGAGTCTTTAAGAGCTAAAACATCCATTAATCTTCTTACCTCTTTGTCTCTTTTAAATGCTAACTTCTAAGGGTCATCTTCCAATTTGTTGCCAAGAGGCTAGCTACAGGTCAAATGAATTTATTTTTCCATTGCTTGTTCTTAGATTAATTAAATGGTAGAGTTGAGGCACTTGTGCTTTTGTGTAATACTCTTTTAGTAAATTCTTTTGTTTATCTCCATCCTTAGCTTATCAAATAGTATTGCAAAGAGCTATCTTGAATATCAACCAGTCCATCTCCTTACTCCATTGATTTCTACAACACCATTCTATGAATTTCTGCCATCTGGTTATAGGTTCTCTCATATTGCACAAATTCATAATAGTGCCCCAAATGAATGAGGAGATTCTACATTAAAAAATAGGTGATCTAATGTTTTTGGTTTTAGCTTACAAAGAACACATATGTCTACAATGTTTTTAAATCTCTTCATCCTATCTAGAGTGCTTAGTTTCCTCTTAAGAGCTAACCATAATATAAAGGAAGTTTGAGGATAGATTTGATGGTACCAAATCAATTTAAACTAAGGGACTCTAAGAGTATAAACTCTCATAAGGCCTTTATGGAATTCAATAGTAAAGACTTTTGAGTGATTGCTTTTCTATTTAAGAGTGTCATTTAGGCTTGGAGAGAGATGAAGACCCAGGTTTAGTGGAATTCAAAGACTTAGTGATTAAAACAAGTATGTATTTAAGGCTTCCTTAATCATCACATTGTATATAATCACATTGCGAAGAAAAGAGAGTTCCCTAACATTACTTAGGGGTTTGTCATTAACTAATTATTATGTCAAAAGAAAGTAGAGGTTCCATCACTAATCTCATGGAATAATTCGAATCTGAATCTTTCCCCGAGTTTTAAGATGTGGAACATTTTCCATGAAATACTATTTTCTTAGCCTCAAGTTCCAAAAGTTTTAATCTTTTAACTAAAATGTATGAACATATTTTACCCATAGTGTGTTTCTATCATTGATAATTCTCTATTTTTATTATAAATTACACCTACTTAATAGTTTTAATAGCCATGATCCTTATTCATCCCTCCTCTTTGGTTAAGAATAAGTCCTTCCATTTACTTTGGTTAAGGAATTGCTATTTCTATTACCTAACCATATAAACCTTTTGAGGAGTTTTCCATTGTTCTTAATAATGTTTTTACAGAACCACATATGAGAACACATGAATACATGGATGCTATTAAACACAAAGTTCAACAATTACAATCTTCATACTATAAAAAGAATTTTATTGCACCAACTTATGATTCTCAATTTAATTTTCTCAAAAAGGGCTTTGAATTTATTGAATGCTAATTTTAGTTAAGATTGGGATGCAAAGGAAGTAAGAGACGGTTTAGAGACTCTTAGCCCTATAATGCACTCTATCTAATAAGAGCTTGCACTGGCTCTAGAAATAATGAAAAGTTGGTTTTTATCTTTATTGATGGAGAGTTTTGAAAGAGTTCTAAATTTGTGTAAGACTATCATGAGTGCGCTAACTATGTTAAGTTCAATTTTGGAGAAGAGGATTAGATCATATGTAAAAGAAAGACTTATTATTTGCTTGTTCTTACATTTGGAATGAAATTTGAAGTTCTTTTCTTAGCCAATCATATACTTAATAAGTCTAATCAAGACTTTCATGTTCAAAACGGAAAGGGGAAAAGGGGTTCCCTTACCTTAAACCTCTAGCTCCATAATGAGATTAATGGGCTTCCCACTAACCAAGATACCATAAGAGACAGGGTGAAACATTAAGCTAACAAATATGTAAACTTAGAGTGGAAACCAAAAGATTGCAAATTGTTTAACACCCCCAATCTAATAAATCAAAAGCCTTATGGAAGTCCACTTTTATAGTATAATATTTTCTTAAATGTTTCCTATTGTAGTTCTTAAAAAACTACTGAACTAATAATATATTATCAACAATTGATCTAACTTCTATGAAAGATCCTTATCAAGATCAGCTAAATGCTAAAGAGTGACTTTCAATCTATCTGTAATAAGCTTATATATGACTTTATAGATAGTATTGCAGTAGGAAATAGGTCTATAGTCTTTCACTAAGATAAGGACTTGTACTTTAGGAAGGAGGTAAATAAAAGTCTTATTCAACTCCCTTAACCCCCTTGGATAAAGAATTCTAATACTGCCTCTATTACCAAAATCTTAGTGTGTGTTTTATAGAAGAAAAAGGAATTAATACCATCGGGCCTAGGTGCCTTATTGGGGTTTAAAGCAAGCATGGTAGCTTCCATCATTGAAAGGCACTATCAAGTAATTAACTTGCTACGTAGGAATTTTCCCCTTAATGATTGACTTCAGTAATTCCACAAAAGAGATTGCATTAGTAGGAGAGCCAATGGATTTAAAGAAGGAGTGAACCTCTTAGAGAATATCGTTTTTAAAACTGAGCTCTCTACCATATTGGTCCTTTAAAGAGACTATTATGTTGGTATTTTTCCTTGTTATAAGTGGTTTATGAAAAAAAAGGTTGAATTTCTATCTCCGTCCTCCAACCATAAAACTCTTAAGACATTGTTTAATGAAGGAGAAGTTTGCCTCAACTGCCTAGTTATATATTAACAAAGTAGCTTTTCCCTCTTTAAGGATAGCTTCAATATTAAGAGAGACATAGAAGGAACTTTAGATCCTTTCCAGGTTCTCTTTAACCTCTTTCACCACTGATTCATTTTCATTATATCTTTTCTTGTTAAGAAATTTTAGTTCCTACTTTGCTTGCTCTAATTTCCTCTTATAAATGAACATTTTATGGTTGTATATGTTGGTATCGAGCCATTTAAGGATAACCTCCTTAAACCCTTCCATATTTAGCAAGAAAATGTTGAATTTAAATGAAAAATTTCTCCTTTAAATGTTGAAGATTTTCTACACCAGTATATGAAGTTGATAAGAAAGAATATAATTATTTTAAGTTATTATACTCTCTAGAAATTCAATTAACCACTGGGCATTTACCAAAGCTCTATCTATTTTCCTCAATAACTAGCCCCCTTTCTATTTATTATTCTAAGTACACAAGGCTAGATAACTAAATTTGAATAAATAACTTATCAGTTTAATCAATTTGTAATAAAAATCAAATTTATTCTCATCAATTTATCTAAAGTTATTAGATTGATTAATTTATCATGAAATTTCATTTCACTAGAATTTGGTTATTCATCATATATGAGAATCCCTATTTTACATTCATGATTAAATGATTGAAGTAGTCAACTCATGATTGGCGAATTCCTAAGCCCAAATCCTACTAAAGACATGTCAATTAAACCTTCCAACAAGTCTATTGGAATTAACTTTATATCACTGAAATCTCATCATCCATAGATATTGAAATGAATTGGTATATTTATATTATGAATTACAAATAGTAAGAGCCAACATTTTTATTGAGATTAGAACTTATAAGGTAGAGAATATATTTATAGATATGATCAAAAGTATAATATTATAGATAAAAAATTTTGGTTATGAAGAAAAATTCATTACTTTAATGTCGAATTAGGATCAATTGGGTCATAAATAAAATATTAATCAAAATTGTATTTAGTACTAAGTTAATATTCATAAACAGTTAACTTTTGAATAAGGTTAGAAGATAAATAAATTGTTTCTTATATTCAGAAGTTTGATCAATTCTACAATATTAGCCAGAATTTTTGAAGTAGTAGTCAAATGTATAAAATATCAATTTTGTTTCAAATACGGCTTAGGAGTCAAAGCCAATAACTTCTACTATTAATGTGGCATATTTGGTCTACTAGGCTAGCCCCCTTTAGCTTTGAAACTTCACACAATGTGCATAATTAAAAATAGTTTTCTTAAAAAATAAGTAGAAAAGAAGGAAGGGTTAATGAGGGTTAAACATTCATTTGCATTTGAAACACTCAGAAAAAAAACTAGATAGTCTTCTTACCATTCAAATCTTCTAAGAGAAATCCCTTTCTTCCTTTCTTTCCCAAATCACTTTATACCATTTTTTAAAATCTAAACTTGTTCCAATTTCCTACCTAAAACTAGCTAAAAAACACCTAAATTTGTTAAATCTCTCGAAGAAACCTGAGCCTCAAAACCTTCACATTACAAATCAATTCAATGCTTTTTGAAGAGACTTACCAAGTGTTTCAAATTTTAAATTTGTAAATAACAATTACTCTCCATTTTTTAGTCAAATATGTTTTTATATTGACTTAAAATTATTTTTTATTTGCATCTATAATGATATATGTTTTTAGTTTTATAGGCATTAGGTACACTAGAATGGATGTCTACTATTATGGAGGTCATTAGAGAAAAGGTTTCCAAGAAAGTGAAATGGGAGAGAAGAAGAAGCTTAGGGATAAAATGGTTTTTAACGTTTTCCCTAATTAATTTCATAATAAAAGAATTCATTACTATTTAGTTACATACATATATAGCACAATATCAAAATTAGAGGTGGATCCAACTTATGTGGCATTTCTTAATCACCTTAACAAAAGAGATTAGTGAAGTTGACTTACAAGCTATATTTGAAACAAATTGATATTTTATATATTTGAGTACTAGTTTTTGAACTTTTAGCTAGTACTATAAATTTGATTAAACTTTCAAATTTAAAATACAGTTAACCTAACAAAAGAATGATATATCTATTATAGGACATATACTGCATTATAGACATAAGATTATTATTACCGGGTTATTCTATTCCACTTTACAGAAAGAAAATAATTTCATGTCTAAAATATAAAAGAAAGAGGTGTTTTTCCCACCTTTATCATCTATTGAATTATGATATTCTTAATCCTTATATCATAGCCATATATCTTTTAGGCTAAAGACAAATTATGGATTTATGCATTCTAAATAAACCAGTATAAGACTCGAATCAATTAACCAAGTGGCTTAAGTCCAAAAAATTTAAAGGTAAGATTTCAGTTATATAAAGTCCAAAAAAACTACAACCAAAACCTATATTCATAAATATCATAAATTTGGTCAGCCTACTATTTTCATTTAATAAATTTGTATCTAAATCATTATTAGGAAAGAGAATACAAGACGCAAAGCTCTTTATGCAAAGGTTGTATATATGCTCTTTCTTTTATTTCTCTTTATATACAAATTTTGTTTATGAATTGAAATATAAATTAAAGTGAATATTAAATAGATTTTAGTTTCTATATAGTGAAAACAAAGGTAAGACTACAAAGAATTGTTTTAGTTGACAAATATATCATGTTAATGTAAATGTCAATGATGATTCTTCTTCGAATAATGATAATGGAGAAAAAGATGATGATATTGACGAACTCTAGCTTAATTAATATTTAAATAAATATATAATCATTTAAATAGTATAATATTACACATTTTAATAATTATTTGCTTATTTTATCTTTTATGAATTTAAAAGAAATAATGTTTTTACTTTAGAATAAGTTTATGGTTATTTTTATTTATAAAAAATGGCAAGAATATTTACGAAAATATACATCAAATTGAAGTCTTAAAGGAAATCGATAACATTGTCCACAATCACAAGATGTTATCTTAAAACGCAATATGATATTTCAAGTGCCTAAAATAGTACTTATTAAATTTGAGAGAAAAGAGAGATTTATTAAAGCATGAAAAACAATTTAGTTGCATATAGGACAACATAATTGTAAAATAATTTTATTTATTATTTATTCAAATTTCACGTGGTTTCATATGGTAAGATATAAATGAACACCACTCTATCACAATTATATTTGTATAATTACTAAAAAATTTAAAAGATATGGACTTAATGATTGTGGTTAAATTTGAAAATTTTATAATAGGTTAGGCTTGAGTTTGAAAATTAGGCCAAATTGGATTTGATAAGGATTAAAAAAATTAGGTTGGATCTTAGTTAAACCCAATCTAAACTAGCTGATGTGCAAGTATAAGTCCAAACCAATTTAGTTAAAGGATGTGCTTTTTGTAAGGGATTTAATGTAGACTTTAAAAGGTATAAAATGATTGTTCATTTACCTCTATTATTGGAGACCTAAGCAGAATAACATTTATTTTTTTATATACAAATCTTTTGTCTATAGGAGGATAACTATTAGGGGTCTCCCTAATGCTAGATATAGTGATGTAAAATAGAATTAATATAAACAATTAGGATTTTTCTATGTGAGCTTCAACTAAGTAGTCTTTTGTTTTAAAACTAGGTCAAATAAAGACATATAGGCCAATTGTATATTTATAATGTTATCTTGGCCATGTTATTTTTAGCACATTTATTAAGTTTGGTATGGCTATTATGTAAGGTTATTAAGTCACTAGAACGATAGGGCCCAATTTATTAACTAATTAGCCTGTCTCTTTTGTCATCTCATAACCCTTTATAACTAATACTCTAAAGGGTAGGTTCATATCATCTATAGTATGACTTAAAATCGTGGGAGAGGCAAGATAAGAGTTAGGTCATCATGTTCCAATTTAAATTTTATGGAAATAAGTGATCCAACAATCTCACAAACTAAAACTATATCTTCTAATTAAGGTAATCCTAGTACCATTTTAATTATTTCTATAATAATTCAGTTAAGGTATGTGAAATGCTATTAATGATCTAATAACTTTCATTTAGTTGATTGAATAGGTTAAATTTTGAACTTAAAAGATCAAGATTGAAAATTTAAGATTTTAAAAAGTTCCAAGTTATTTTTGAGCTTTAAACCTTAGAATTTTTTATTGTTTCTATAATGGGTTATTAATCGTTTTTGTAACTTGATTTTGATTAAATATTGTATTTCTTGTATTTTTAAATTTTTATGTTTATCCCTTTTTCTGTCGTTTAATTATTATGCTTTTAGAATTATGGATGATGCACTATGGGTCCACCAAACCCAAAGGTCTCGAGGGAGCCAAGTCTTGGGATCATTTTGGAAGGATTTTTTATCAACTAGATAGCTAATCAAACCCACAGTCTAATTGAAAAAACAGTTAACTGGACATTGACATCTTCAGCTTGCTTATACCATTTTTTTTCATAGTTTTAGGCTAGCTCAGTGAATTCTATCACCTTCCAAATTGTTTCATCTTTTAACTTTGTAGTTTTAACTACTTAAAGTGGGTAATTGTATATGAGTTTGGTAAGATGATATAATGATTGATAATTACTTATAATTTGATTTATGAGTTGTCTACCTAAATGGGATATTAGTTTGTAATATTATTTATTACTTGATCTATTAAACCATTTGTCTACATTATTTATTTTACTAAAAGGAAAATTTAGGATGTGAAATTTGAATTTTGGTTTAGCTGCTCATAAAATGTGCCATAGTTGTTAATATAATAAATCGGGTAGTTTTGAACAATCAAATTTGTTTAATTGAGACTATCAACGAATAACTTTAATACATGAAAGAGTATTGTGGAATTGGCTTTAAGGCTAAAAAACTTGTATATGTCTCTCATTAAGGATAAGCATGCTCCTATAATATAAGAGAGCATAGTATATAATAAGGTACCCTTTAAAAAGTGGAAAGGGGAGAATAAACTGAATACCATAGTTATAAAGAATTTGATTTCATCATCCTTTAAGAGTTAAGAGTTAGATGACAATAATTTTAAGAGGTTCATGGTAGCTTTGAAAGAAAGGTTCTCTAAATGTGAAAAGGCTAAAGTTGATCAACTTACATATGTTGACTTCTTTAATGTATGATAGAGCATTTGGGATTAGAGCTTATATCATAAAGATGCATGACAAAGCCAAATAAGCTAAGTGGACTACATGTTTTGATTTTCAATTACTTTTTCATCTATAAGTGTTATGTTGAAAGAAGGGAGTTTCTAATCTATGTTTTAATGATAAAAAACCATAAGTACTACTAATGAGTTTATTAGTTTGATGAGAAGCAATATAAGAACAAGATGTAAACGTAACTTTTGAAGTGAAGTTTTGCAACTTTCAAAGTGAAGATCAAGTCAAGAACAAAATAATATCAAGGTACTTTATGGTCATTTTATTTTTTTAATGTTAATTATAATTTCATTCAATCACTAAAACTCTTAAAGGCTTATCATGCATAAGCATCTCATCTTACTTCATTACATGAGTCTTTTCATTCATCAATAGATATTAAATTTTTTGCTTTTGAAAGAAAAGTCTCTTGATCTTTCAAACATTTTTTAAGGGATGTTTTGGAAGTCATTTTTAATTAATTGCGTTAAAAAATCAATTTTGAACATTTAAAGTTTTTAAAATCATGATTTTGTGGGAATTAGTTTACTAATATAGGTTAAATATGTAATAATGGTTCTTATTAATGTATTTGATGACAAGTGTGATGTTGTGATCGACCAATGTCACTCCAAAGGACATATTGGTCTTATAATATATCCTAGTGGTTGACTAGTATGCAATGTATAGTGAACATTATGCATTCAATACATATTAGTTGGCCAATAAGCTACACTAGTAGACTATTATGCTAGAACTAGCCATTATAACAACTAAATTTTAAGCTCTAATGGATAGTAAGGGTCCTAGAATCCTATAAATATATGTTTTCTTGTTGGTTCTTATACAGACAAGTATTTGTATGTCTTACACACATATTTTTAAGTGTTTGTTAAACCTTTGAGTATTTGTTGTCTTATATTTGAGTAAATGAGCTTGTTTAGTTTTTATTAAAGTGATAAAGTGAGATATTTGAGTTATAAACTTCTATTGGCTTTTTGTCTATTGCATTTAGTGGTATTGAGGTTCCTTTTCACCATCAAAGAAGAAATCAAGTATATCAACATTAAGCAAATCATTTTCATCCTTCTTGTAATCTTATTTTTATTCTTTCATTGAATTAGGTATTAATTATTACATGCTTATTTGTACTTCAGGCATATTACATATACTTTGTCATAATCAAATGAACATTAGAGAAGGTCTTAAAGAAAACCCTCTTATTACATCAAAATACTTTTGTAGAAATTTTAAATAGTTTTATATGAAGTTTTTTTTTCAAATGAATGTGTTTTGATCTTTGAAATAACTTGAAAAGTTTTGAAAAACTTATTTTAGGAGGATTGTTTAACCAATATTAGGGTTACAACATGGTTTAGGCATAATTAGCATACACTAATCAATTAATGTTCTTGAAAGAAAGAAAAAAAAAAGTGTGTTGACAATTTATAACCATATTGGTCACTAAATTAGTCAACCAATGTAGCATATTAGTTGATCAATATGTCATAGTGATCGAACTACTATTACTACCTATTCTAACAACTAATTTTTGTTTATAACTATTTTAGGTATTTTTTTAGCATAAATACACTACATGTGAGTTTTGAAAAGAATCTTATGCATAATAGAGAATCGTTAACTCTCTTGATAGGTTAAAGAGTACGTATGTGTGCATAATATTATTTACATTGAGCCCTAGTCATTAATGAGAGCAAAAGAGGGGGATTTTGAATTGTATGGTTGTAAAATTATTGCAACCGGGTAATTACTTAGGATACATATTGTGAGGGTGGGTTTCTCTTAACCTTGAATAAGATTTGTAAAGGATTACTCTTTACTCATGGTAAAGCAAAATATTTGTAACGATTCCTCTTCATTTGTGACAATTAGGGATTTATCTTCATCCATTAAAAGAAGAAATAGTGATTTCTAAAGTGGAGCGTAAGGAGTGAATAGAGACAAAAGGTTATTTGTCTAAACTATTATAATTCAATTTTATCCCTCTTTTTCTACTCTTTTTTATTACTATAACGTTTGTTTTAAAACTATTTTATGGAAATTTATCATAACAACCTATTAATATAAAAATAAAAAGGTGAACATAAACAATTTACTCCTCAGATGTATCAAAATAATAGTATGATTATTATATAAGACTATTAAAGTACCTTGATGATATGCATTGATCCTTTAACTAATTAAATTTACCTTACCATTTCATATTCCTATATAAAATAAATACTATTTTAACAGTTTAAGTTCACATAATCTATAATCTGACATAAAAGAGTAAAAGATAATAAAAAAATAGGTCATTATCTTCTAATTTTATATTTATACAATAGGTAGTTCGATAATCTCACAAGTTAGAATTATTTATATGTGAATTCAATTAAAAATGTGTACAATAATAGTGAATGATCCAATCCTCTCCCTTTAATATATGTATTTTTTGTTTCATGAACATCCTGAACTACCTCATAGTAAACCTTTTTTAATTCCTTCTTCTTTTTTATTTGTGAAAAAGAAGAAGAATGAACTTCCTAAAGCACGCCCGGGTTGTTGTCTCGAGTGGGGTTGAAAACATGAATTATTCTTGGCTGTTTGGATTCCATTTAGTCCAACGTCACTACCTGTTTATTGGATTCAATAGGAGAGAAAATCGTCGGAGAGCGATTACTCTAAAGATTCGATCTACACTAGTGGATGGCAAAGAATTGACGTGCTTAGCGTCAGATCTGGTAATGGGTGCTTTGACTTGAGGTCACGTGACAAAGGCTACAGTGATTGGTACTCGTGTTCCAGTGCTCTTCTTCGTCTATAGTGAGAGATAAACTATACAACTCCCACTAAAGCTTTGTGTGTGCCCATAATCAGCACGAAACATTTATCTAATCAAAATGGACACAAGTTTCAAAATGAGTCCGTTTCCCAATTCACCAATTATTAACGACCCTTTATTAACAACCATGTGATTTTTATCGTCTCATATCCTCTGTCCAGTTTTACTCTGTCTTATTCTGTCTCATGAAATCTCAGCCATTTATTTTGCGGGATTCACACAGGTTTTATGTAGACCTCACATAAATAAATGGCTGAGATTTATTGGACACAATAAGACACCGTAATATTAGACAAAAAATCTGAACTCGATTTTTATTAGGTCGACTCTTTTTTTTTCAATTTGATATACATATTCTCAAGCCAATTCTCAAAAACAATTCCTCGGACATCGGACCTGTTTTTGTCATGCATGTGGCTTTCTGTGCATTTTGAAGTAGTTTTTTTTCTGCATCTTCTTACGCATTTAAGAAGTGATGCACAAGTTGTCCAGGTTCCTGCTCTAAATGTTGGTTGCATTAATTCCTGGAGTTATTTATGCCACAGGGTATTAATTCTCAAGATTTAGTTTTGATTCTTCATGGTTTTCTAAAGGGAAGAAAATTCTCCTCCAAGAGACCCGATTCCAAGTTGGTAGTGTTTTATATATTAACTGCATAACCAAACCAGCAGCTGACGCCGAGAAGAGCGCATGAACAGCTGGAAAGTAGACAAACTTTCTACTCTCACACTAGCCAAGTTTCTTCTGCTCAGATCCTATCGTTATCTTACACATCTCTTCATAGGCTCGTCATTTTGGACCTATCAAGAAGATACATTATATTTATAAGGAAACGTAGAGTATATATAACGTGCTTTTAATTTCAATATCTTATCCTTATTATAGTAACTTTTTCTCTTACGGGTGAATCTAAGGATTACTTATACTGAGTATATATATATGTAATTAGGGGTCAAAGTCTATTTAGAGACGTCAGCTATATAATATGCGTAACTAAAAACAGTGAGAAAATGAATTAAATTTAGGGTAGCTAGTTGGATGCTGAAATCATGGAGATTGTCTCTTTCAAACTTCACAAGACAACGGTATCTTAAAGCCACTAGTTTAAGTACCCATCAACTGAACCCACCATAGCAAAGAGTGAAAGAGAGAGAGAGAGATAGATGGGAAGGAAGCCATGCTGTGTGAAAGAAGGATTGAACAGAGGTGCATGGACTGCTCGTGAAGACAGGGTTCTTATTAACTATATTAACCTCCATGGTGAAGGCAAATGGAGAGACCTTCCTCATAGAGCTGGTATATATAGAACTTCTATCTACTGATTCTATTTTATGAATTACTCATCTGTACTGATTGTTGTTACTGCTAACACACGTAGGGTTGAAGCGTTGTGGAAAGAGTTGTAGACTTCGATGGATGAATTATCTAAGACCAGACATTAAGAGAGGTAACATTTCTGAAGAAGAGGAAGAGCTCATTGTCAAACTGCACAAACTCCTCGGTAACAGGTATTAATTATTTTATGCCATAAACAATCCTTCTTCTCCTTTCTATCCATCCCTCTGTCCATATAACTCTGTGTACAATTAAAAAGTGTTGTATTAGTTACATTTTCGGAAATATATGTCTATTATTAGCAATAATGTCTGGTGCACTGCAGGTGGTCGCTTATTGCTGGGAGATTACCTGGTCGAACGGACAATGAAATAAAAAACTACTGGAATTCCAACTTGAGCAAGAGAGTTGGTCATCATCATCATCGGATCAAGAACATTACCAGTAGTGCTAACAAAAATCCAAAAGATAGCAAACCTAAAGCTTTGGATAATGACAAGGATCTTAGAATTAGCAAGAATCCAGCTGAAGAATCATCAGTACATCCTTCAGTGATACGAACCAAGGCAGTGCGGTTGACCAAGTTCGTTCATATCCCTCATGAAAGTGATTGCGAGAACATAAACAGAACTGCGAATGGTGATGGTCATCAAAGCCCTTCTTCTTCTTCTTCTTACCCACAGGACGATGCTCAGGAATTCCCTCTATTGGATTTTCCAGTGATGGAGTTCAACATCAGTGACTTCATTTTAGACCATTATGGCATCAAAGAGCTGAATGAAGGAGACTTGATGGTTGGTCGTGAAGAAACAGCTGGTTTTATGATGAATACCAACATGCCATTCTATATGGATTTTCCACTCATAAAAGACGAAGCCAACAATTTTTTGAGGAGGGAAGATGCAATTAATCCTGATCATGATCAAAATTGGAGTAATAGGTGCCAACAAATGGATGAATTCATGCCTTGGCTCTCCACAGTCTAACAATCTATCTTCTACTCCGACCGTAGCCAACAGCTATATGCTTGGATCGATGATCTACGTCAGTAATTAGCTTCTAATCAGTCATCTGTACAATAAAACCTAACATTTACACGCATATTTGCGTGCTAGTTTCCTTAATTTTTGACAATAAACTATGTACTAGTTTCCAAAAATAGTTGGAACTGGGTATGCAACGGTTATTTCTTTTTCCGCTGTTAGGCTTAAGGCATGGGTATAGCTTCTGAAAGTAAGAATATAATAATATGTTCTTTTGGCTACATGTATATAATCTTAAAAGATAAAGACTATAATATTTACATGTGAACTGAGTTTTCTGAGGAAAAGATCTCATCCGAATTACGTAGCTTAGTTCTGATATTGATCTTCTAAAAAAGAGAACAGTTTAGATTCCTATAAGTCAAAATTTGCATCTGAAGAACTTATGTCAACGATCTCATATCTAAACAGATCTAAGTTCATCAAGCAAATGTTCAATTTAATTTTGACGTATTCGTTAGTTGTTAATTTTACGCGGAGAATAAGTCGTTAAGATAGTGAATAGATTGTTGTAGGTTGTGAGATTATATTGTTTATGTAAAGCTTATAAAATTGTTGAGCAAGTTGATTGGTATGTTTTATATATGCTTATTAAAGATTTACCAATTTTTAAACGCAAGTACATGGTGTAGTTGTAGCTAGCACAAGCACATACGGGTCGATCCTACCGGGACTATAAGAACTAGTATTCACCCTTTTCCTATTATCTAACCTTCTAAATAGATTGTGGATTTAATTAAAATTGAACTAATAAACTAAACTAAGATTGAAACAATAATGACTCAGACAAAGGAAAATACTATGAAAAGTTGATATCAAAGAAATAGTAGCTAGGTTATGAACCCCTATAAGAATTCTTAAATATTAACCTTTTATCGTGTAATTAAATTATTGATTATTGGACCATATAAATAGTACCTAGGTTATGAACCTCTCTAAGAATTCTTAAATATTAACACTTTATCATGCAATTAAATTATTGATTATTAGACCGTGAAAATTTCTATCTTATGTTAATATCTTTCTTAAGGCTATTAACAACTAATCCTTCAGTTAATTAATTACAATCTATTTCTAGTTAAAATCTTTAATATTGCATTATTGATTCGTGAATTTTATTGTTAGGTTTGACCCTAATCTATCATTATTCTTAGCTTACGTCTCAAGTAGTGCTTGTTTAACGTCATTAGCTTGGCATATCTTTCATATTTATCATCAACCTGAGTTTATAATTAATGGCTTGCTTCCACCCATTTCTTCACACAACGGTTTAGTAGCCTGTAAATAGGCCACGTGTTGTAAGATAATAATAAGGACATAATTTATCAAATAAGAAATCCAACTGACTCCATTATTGTCCTTTTTGATAACAAACTATTATTAAAATAAGGAATAATACAACTCTCTGGATCTTCAGTTGATTCAAACATTTTGTCATGTGGGAAGTGGGAAGTGGGAACCCTCTGTACTTAAGGTGACCACCAATAATTCATCAATAGTTTCCTTATTTGGGTCCTATTCTTGTTCTTCCTCAATCACCTTTGTCCAGTTTTCATCTTTCTCTTTGTAAACAAAGACTTCCTTTTCTTCTTCTTCTTCAATCATCTTTTGCCACTCTTCTGCTTCCTCTTCTTGGACAAGGTTTTCCTCCCCTTCTTCTTCCCTAATCATCCTTGTCATTTGTTCTTCTTGCACTTCTAAAACAATAGCTACCTCTTCGTCTTCTTGAAATTCCAAGTCATTCATGAAGTTGACCTTTGTCTCTTCTTCATTACGAGGAATTGACATGCTCAAATAATATTTTGTATTTAGCTCAATGTATTCAAGTGAAGAAAATCTGTCTTCAAATTTACGTTGGATCGCTTCACTTTTGACAAGGCATTATGTTATTATATCTATAATTCATTTTCTTCTTGTTGTTGATGTAAATATTCAGCTGAAGCATAATCATTCCATCCATCAATGTAAGGGTTACTCACTCTAAATTATAAGTATTCTCGTATGGTGCACTTTGAGGTTGGTTTTTCATTTAGTATGGTTACTCCCATATATAGTTTTGTGCCCAACATTAATGATTGGAATGGTAACTCCCACAAATGTCACAACATAGTACGGATATTGGTTTAGCTCTCGAATACATGTCATCATACCTTTTATTCCAAAATTGTGATGTGGCCATAAGCGATGGCATATTATAAGTCCCATGAGAATACTGTTCTCTCCATCCTTCTATCGTGGGTTGTAGCGTATGTTTTATATATTCTTATTAAAGATTTACCAATTTTTAACTACAAGTGCACGGTGTAGCTGTAGCTAACATTAGGCGAGTATGAGTTGATCCCACAAGGATTGTAAGTACTAGTATTTACTCTTTTCCTATTATCTAATGGTCTAAATAGAATGTGGATTTAATTAACAATGAATTAACAAACTAAACTAATATTGAAGCAATAATGACCTTAGGTAAAGGAAAATACTATGAAAAGTCGATATCAAATAAATAGTACCTAGGTGATGAATCCCCCTAAGAATTCTTAAATATTAATCCTAGACTATGCAATTAAATTATTGATTGTTGGATCATGGAATTCCTACCTTATATTAATATTTTTATCTATAATATTAACAACTAATCCATTAATTGATTAATTAAAATCTATTTCTAGTAAAAAACCCTATGATTGCATTATTGATTCGTGAATTTCATTATTAGGTTTGACCCTATTCTAGAGGATTTATGTCGACCTATTTATAGGTATGCATGTAGTTCCTTCCAATTATGGTGGATCTATTCACACAAAAGGATTTCTCAATCTCAATCATATGAAATAAAATCATGAATTAATATTTCAAATATGTTAGAAGAATCAAAATTCGATCAACAGAGAAAACTGGTACATAAACTAGCTACATAGTATTAAATTTTTTGTTAAATATAGGCATTTAATCATTAACCTACATTGATGATATGGCTACATGTATATAGTCTAAAAAGATAAGGCTACAATATTTACATTTGAACTAAGTTGCTTAGGAAAAGATCTCATCCAAATTAAGGGGCTTAGTCTTGATATTGATGTTCTAAAAAATGGAACAATTTAGATTTATATAAGTTAAAATTTGTATCTTGACGAACTTATGTACAATGCAGTCAACGATCTCATCTAAACAGATCTAAGTTCATCAAGAAAACATTCAAATTAATTTTGATGTATTTATTCACATAATTTAAGCAACAATAACTTCTAGCATTACCTACAATTCTATTTTACTACAAAATGACTAAATTATATTGACCAATTATTTGGTTGTGATTTTTAATTTTTAATTTTTTCTTTTTAATTTAATCTATTTATTTTATCATGTCTTATCTTAAAGTCCTAACTCTTTTTGATTAAGAATATGGTAGATAAATAGTTTCTTTTGGACTTTAACATTTTCACTGAAATTTAAACTAGATTATAATAATTTGGAATGTACAAAAATAACTATATCCTTTTAAAAATTAACTGAATCAAAACTGATGGACTATTTGTTTCTTTTTTTATTTTCTATTGTGCTTTTCAAAAATATGAAAACAAATTATTAAAACGTAGTTTGGATTTAAGTATCTTACTTTCTTGTTTTTAAAATTAGAAAAATGATAATAAGATTATGAAAATAGAAATTTTGTATTTTCATAAGTTTTATCAACCAAATGTCAAGACACTCCTCCCGTAATCTTTATCTCTTCTTTCTTCTGTCTTCACTTTTAACTCATTTTAATTGGTTGATGAGAACTATCTTGATTTTGAGTTCTCTATATGGCTTCCTTAAACTCAAACATCCTCACTAACATTGGTCAAAACCTTAGAAAGAGATTAGGTTTTATGGAAAACATGATGAAGGACCAAACTTAACTTCATCCAGTTCTTGAGGAGGACGCCTTTGCTCTTAGAGAAGAGAACAAAGATCTTACACGTTGCTTGAACAACATTAAGCGTATTCTACTCTACAAAGGCTCTCTCGACCCATTTGGCAAAGAATAAAATATAATTTGCATCAGTAAGTCCCTTTTTTTACTTTTTTAGGTTATAGTTTGTTTAAGCCAAAATGATTATAAACTTTAATTAAATAAAGTTACATAGATTCTATTTTATATTTATGTTATTATGGCATAGTAAGAATTATAGAATATTAGTACGAAATCATTAGTTGTTGATTTCTTTGAGAAGAATAAGAAGATGAGTAGATTGTTGTAGGCTGTGGGATTCTATTGTTTAGGTAAAGCTTATAAAATTGTTAAGCAGGTATTACATTTCTAGAAGAAATAAGCCTCCAATGTTGTTTGTGAGTTATTGATATCATAAAATTTCTCTTCTTCTAAAACTTTTGAATTGGTGGGCTGTTTGTGATAATTGATTAATTGATGAAGTTGAGCCTCTTCTCATACTAGGATTGCTTTCAAGTTATAAGACTAACTTCCTTAAATTAAGGAAAGAATGTTATGTCAAAGATATCCTTGTTTAATGTTGAGAAAAACTTGATAAAACTAATGTAGTTTTGATATCACAAGTTTTGTATATATACTATTTCTAGACAAAAAATTGGTAATGTTACAACTACAAAGTGTAATAACACGTTACACATAAGTAATTCTCAAGATCATGCACCTTTTCTTTACTAGTTAAAACAAAAAAAGTACAAATGGTTCAATCCCTTAGCCTGTATTGATCAATATCAATAAGAATAACAATCGTATAGGTATAGATTAACGCTTCCTTGCTTGCATCCGAAGTAGTGATTCCCTTCTTCACTCAGGAAAGTAAGAAGGAAAGGTAGAGAGGGCAGTCGCAGATAGGTCCATACCTCCCTTCTCATCAAGATTTAGGTGTCTGCCCATTACAAGTAGGTTGGGATGTAGTGTTGAAGGGCAAGGAACTAAGTAACATTCTTTGAAAAGAACTGAGTTTTGGTTCTCCTCACCTTTTGTCCTGAGGCGCCACAAAAAGCTTCAAGACCTATGGCTACTTTATTACAAATGACTGACAGTGGGTGGATTCCTATGGCAGGCTCAGCTCCGGAACTAATAATAGTCTTGTGGGTAACATGAAGCTTAAAAAATGAAGCCCATTTAGTAATGCCAATAAAAATAAAAAAATGAGAAAGCCAAAGTAAGGACATGTAATACGCATACTATTGCATGTAGTGAAAAGACATACATCTTTATAGAGACTATTAACATTTGTATAGGAAATTTTTTAGATCGGTTCTCTAAAGTATTGCAACTTTCAAATGATCCAACCCTTGGATATAATATTAAGTAGATATACTAGCTTGATATTTTTTAGGAAATTTTTTCCCTATTCTTTAATAAATTTGACTAAGCTAAATTGTTTTGAACTCAAATGAGCTATATAAGTTCAGATAAAGGAAATGAAAGGAAGAAAAAACTCTAAATAATATTCAAAGAAAATGATGTTGTTTGATGTTGGTTAATAACATGCTATATGATCTTTCTTAAATGACTTGTTTAGTACCAAAATGTATTATTTGAATATTCAATAAACATAGGATATAATATTTTGCAAGATATATGATGTCACGACCCGGTACCACGTCGGGCCCATGACAACCGTCGCATAACCGGGCTAAGGACGCTCACAGTATCCTTAATCTGACTATGCAAGGCTAACTGAATATCTATTCTTATTTTTTTTGATAATTTGGGCAGCACAACGGTTATGTTTTAAAAATCCCAAAAGTTGCAAACATTTTTAAACACACTTCTATATTCACAACTAACCACAACTTCAGGACTTTAATGTCTACTCAAGGCAATCTCAACAACAGCATCAAAAGATTCATACATAAAGTCATTTATAAAACATAACGCAATCAAAAGTTAACTTACAAAATCATAAAGCATATCTACATTAACACAGTTCATGAGCCACTAGACAATAAAAGTACAAAATAGGAAACTACCCACGTGCAGTAATATCCCGAAAATGTCAAAAGAATGCACGATCCACTCAGAGCTTCAAACTTACTAAATTAACCTATATGGTTGGAAAGTAGAGAGGGTGAGTACGCTAGGTTTTCAGTGAGCAGAAAAAACATATATCACAAATAGAATTCGATTCATACCGATGGTGTAGATAACCTATGAAGTGAATATATATGATATAGAAAATACATAGGCCCAACTTATGACTCATCGTATCCTGGTTAGGAACCATATAGGCTTAGCTTATTAACTCACTCATCCGGTGAACACAGGTCCTAATTCCAGTACGCAAAAGTATAAAAATATCATATGTATCAATCAAATCTCGATAGGAAAACCAATATCAGGATAAGCCAAAACAATCGTGTGTGACACCATTAGTTGGCCAAACTACTGTGCACACCCACTGATACTCGGTGTTGGCTCGACTTTCGTCCGTGGTGAGTCCGGACTACAGTCAACAAGAGCGTCATGACCCTAGGTGATGACCTCGTCGATGTCCAAACCCTAGGTGTGGAATCACCCGCAAGTCCCGTAGAAAGGTGTCGATACGGTAACTCAACTTTCATGTACCAGCGTCAAGGGTACGGGGGTCACTTAATCAGTAATCAGTTATGCCTAGCACACGATTGGCCAATCGTTTCCTCACCAATCACAAAACAAATAATTTACAATTATTAAGTATAAAAATCAAGTAAGGCACCATGCCTTTATTTATCGGTCCAACCGATAAAATGAAAACTTGTCGTGGCTCTAGGCCAAAAGAGAACAAATATTTGCATAATTTGTGACTCGGTTATGCTTATGTAAATTCCAAAACATCATTTCATGCAATAAAAGTCATCTTTTGCAATCCAAGGGCAAAGTTATTCAAAAATGTAGTTTCATAAAATAAAGCATTATTCTTTGCACTTTAAATTCAGACTTGTTAAAAACAATAACATTTCTCAAAATATGTAATAAAAATATCAGTTTCAAAAACCATGTTGAAACATTATTTCATACAATAAAAGTTATCTTTTGTATTCCGAATGCATAGTTGTTCAA
>JAOTBA010000005.1:18107223-18120315 GCA_025629845.1 Erythroxylum squamatum | reverse complement strand
AGCACTTATCAAGCATAGGTGCTGCCAAATGTCTCCAACTAACTAGGTCACTTGTCCATTAATCAACTATGCCATTTATCATCAACTTACTAGCCCATTTGTTACACAATGATTGATCTATTTTTCAATTAATTACTTGTCCATTTGTCAGTCGTTTAACTATGCCAAATGTCACTCAATTATATGCTAAATCATCCAAAATTTTCATGTATCAATTTATCCTACCATGGCATTTGTCCTAGTCCAAATGTGCATTTTAATCTATCAATTTTCCAATTCATAACATTTAATTCCAAATTTTCTAATTGAAATCCAATCATACAAAAATTCAAGACATATCAAAACACAATTCACATCATGATCACTTAACAATTTTTATACCATAAACATGACCGCATGTATTAATAAAACCTCTCCACATGTCACCATTGCATGCAAGCCATTTGTCATATATATATGTTGCCACATGTCACACATCCATTGATCTCTTATGTCAATATTTTTCCGAGTCTAAAATACCCCCAAATTTTCAAATTGCTAAATTAATTTAATACACACCAATATAATTTTCAAGACCAATAAAATCCACAATTCACATTTATAAACCAATTATACCCGAAAAATGTCAATGAATGAATGTACAATCATATTAATGTGCGAAAATCAATATTCTCGTGTATGTATATGCCACATTATGCATAAGCATGAAATACCTTTTCTAATTTCTCATTTACCTCACTTGTATAATATTTTAGCCTTATCATGAATAACAGGATGTTACAATCAACGAGCATATAAACCATTTTTCCATTAAAAAATCTTTTTACCTTCATTTGTTTAAATGAAATAGCAACAATACCTGTCACAGCCTACATGGCAATTGTATGCTAATGATTAGGTGTTATGTCTTCCTCTTCTCCATCTTCTTCCTCTTCTTCTTATACAACATACATATTAAAATAACTTCTTGTATTTATGTCAAGGTGTAAATTTCTCATCACACCAGAAGCATAATCATTTAACCTCCTTTGATTAATCTCCTTGCTGCTTATTGCTTTTGTTACCTTAAAATCATTGTTAGATGTTATGGGTTTGGATAATAACCCTGGATGACTTTTCACTATTGAATTCATTCCTTGCACCGGAGACTGGTAACTTCTCCGTTGTCTTTTATAAGTTGCTACATAGTGTTGAAACACCAATTTTTGTTTCTTAGATGCTTTATAAGCTTATTGGATGTGCCTCAGATTAAATAGTTTAACAAAATAATCTATCTCTAATTTCAACCCCTTCATTAACAAACTTACCAAATAAGTCTAAAGCATCACTAACTTATGTGACAAAAATATCAAACTGAACACAATAGTCCTTCACTGATGTTATTTGCTTTAATTCCTTAAACTCTCCTGCTAGATCCTCAAACAAAGACTCTCCAAATCTCTGTTCGAATGCTATAAGATATTCACCAACTAATTGGCTCCATCATTAACCTATTTCTTAGGTATAATTGATTCCAAGACAAAGGTTCTCCATCCAAATGCATAGGTGCAATTCCTACCTTCAATGCTGCAGGTATTCTACCCAATATGAAAAGTTGCTCACTTTTAAAAATCCAGCTTCAAAATCCTTCTCCATCAAAGATTGAAAACTCAATCTTGTTGAATTTTATGGGTATGGTGTACCCATCATTCCTTTGAAATTCATTACAATGCATCTCTGGTACCCTCCTATCTTCTTCCACAGTTAAGTGGTTCGTGTTCCTCTCCATATATAAGCTACATTATCAACTCCTTCAATTCTTTAATTGTTTTCCGTTTCGCTATTACTTCTCCATCTTCCTTCAGTCAATCTTCCTTCAAGAATCGTTGATCTAATACCACTTCTTTCTGATGCAAAAGGGTTTGAGTAAATATTGTAATCAGGGTTTAATATTAATGGTTATTTTGCAGAAAATATCAAGAGCAGGGAAACAGACAAGTAGAGAGGATTATTTATTATGATCGTTAAACCCTTCACCACCAGCGGCTATTATAGTGATTGGCTTCTTTATTTTCCTTTCTTACACGTGTACGTATACAACGAAGTTGTTTCGTTCACGTCGTATTTACATGGACCAACAAGACCAAAGTCATCTCGTTCATCTTCTCCGTTACTTCAATGTCTTCCTTCTGCCTGTCGCTCCTAGACGAGCTGTATCGTAAATCTTCTTTTTAAACTTACTCATCGCTTATCTCTTTGTATCAACCCTTCCAAAATTCACTCCTTCAGTTGCCCAGTAATTCCTCCATCAGTTTCATTTCATGTCCTTTAGCTCTATTCATTATTGATGTTCAGGAAAGAGATCTAGTATCAATTAATACAACTATATAATCGGATAGAGCTAACAACACCAATGGTGGAGTTTGGATGAAGTTGAAGATTCCAGCGGAAAGAACATAACATGAGCGAGAGAAGAAAAATCAAGAGTGTAACTTTTCTAACTAGAATAGAGAAATCATTGCAGCTAGCTTGGATACTATAGCTGATCTAACTGACCCAATTAGTTTTCATGAACACCATAAAGTATTACTAATGTGAATGTTTGTCTATTATTTCATTACAAAGCAGGCGCATTCTTTTCATTAATAACACTCAAATAAAGAAATTTCCCACTTCAGAACATAAACCTGTGTACTAAAATAGAGAGTGGATGCATATGTTGAACTCCAACATCAGTGCCTTTACATTAATCTTTCTTTCTCAATGCACAATGGCTCATCGCCAAAAATAAATAGAGTAAAGGAAAAATATGTGAAGTTCGAAAAGAAAAACTTTAGAAACAGCAAATCTGAAAAACTATCAACTTAGCTTCTCTTCAGATTCGAAGCTTGCCCTCCGTTCCCTTTTGCTTTCTAAGCTCACCAAATAGTGAAAACTGCCTACCTTTGTGGCGTAATTGAGCAGGGTGTCCTTTAGCCTGTTTAACTCAAAAAATTAGAAACGATAAACACGCAATTGGTAGAAAAGAAGGGAAACAGTTTACCTTTGCCGTGTGAGGTTTCTTGGTATTCCAGCAGAACAGTGCACCGCAACCTCCACTTGCCGTACTTGATTCATAACCCCTAAAGACAAAGCAAACATGAGTCTAGTCTAGCACTTGTGTGACACTGCATAAATGCAACATAGAGGAATTTCATCCCTATCCTATGTTTTCCATACAAACAGGAAACATGTCCTTTCTACATGATTATCAAACTCTGTCCAGTTAGATCAGGATAATGTTGAAATTGTTACATTTCACAATTACAGTTGAAATAAGACGGAACAGAGGTGATGGCTTGAGAGAGGAAATTCTTACAGCACCCAAAAAAGGGGAACTCATTATCTTTCTCCTTTCTAAAGATAACTTTTGTCAAGTACCTCCACTAATCCTGCTACCCAAATGATAGCATGTAATGCCACTGGATATACACCTATCATAGACCAATTTCATTTGGATTTATTTGACAGGGATGTATAGGTGCAATCCACCTTTGAACTACAGCAGAGTCTTCCCCCTTTCAGTCCATCAATGGAGCTATTCCAAGGTCTTAAACATATTTGATAGCAATTCCTAGGATACAATATGTGGTACCATCTATACAGTTCTTAGTTGTCAACGATCTCATTACCGATATAAAATTGCAATGATGAGTAAACAATAAGGGGGAAAAAAAAAAGAATGAAGCTCAATGCTCCTTGTAGAGAACTGCTAATGCATTTTGGCCACCGCCAAGTTAGCATCCAGCTGAAGAAAGTACCTAAATGCCTCTTTAAGAAGCCATGTTTGGATCATCTTACCAACTCTGGAAATTGATGTTGAAAGGAAGCTTATTATCGTTCAATATTCAACTAGAATCAAATTCAAAAAGTCTTAAAGAGTGCCTAAACTCTATGAAAGACAAAAAGAGGCTAATCCATGACGCAAAAGCAACCTACTGAAATAACCAAATTGTAGAAAATCCAACCTCAGTAATTAAAAAGAAGTGGTATCATAAGCTTTGACAAAATGAAATCATATTGATGGACTCACAGGCTTTCTTTATTTGCAGCGCCTGGGAAGCTGTTGTCATGCAACAAACTGGGGGATATTGGACAACAATTGGCACTTTTTTTAGACTGATCCTTCTGGAGAGCTTTCTGATCTTGCATCTTTAAGAGTTTGATATCATGATTTAACTCGTCTCCCCAATGCCGTGAGGACAGGTCCCTTGGACTTACAGATGCCACCTGATTCTGATACATCTCCTCTTGAGGCAGCACCTGATTCTTCTCAGGTTTCAAACGGCTCAAGGATCGTGGGGTGCCTTTTTCTGCAGCCTGCAACCAGGCAGTTTCTAATCTCTGCTCACGGATAATCGATTCTATTCTTTGCATTGGTATTTCCGGCCTCACTTCTTTGAGACTACTATTTTCACCATTGGCTTCACAGGGCAAGGGCAACTCAAGTGGAGAAGATTGATAGGTTTGGTCCAGTAACATTAACGACTTGGAGTAATCTCCATTCAGATTACCTTCCAAATTATTGAAGCTTCCTCTGGATAAGTTCAACTCTTGTTGTGAGGCCAAATCAGAATGGCCATCGGCAGCCCCATAGTACTTGGTACTTCTTTGGGACTTAATTGCCAAAGTTTTCTCTGTCCACTTCTGACTATCCTGTAACTTGATTCTATTTGAATCATTCATGGCACCATCAATATCTGATATATGGAGAATTCTAACCTCCACATTATGCCTAAGAACCATTTCAACTGAATTTGTGATACTGCTCAAAAACCTTTCTGCCCTGGCTTTGATATTTTCATCTTCAAATGCAACATAGACAACCAGCATACCTGCATGTTGAACAATAATATCATTTGTTATAGCAAAAGAAGAGGAATGACAGCAAAATTCCTGATGCATCATACTCCACACATGTTCACACAAATACAAACAGAAAGCGGAACATGGGGCCTCAGAGTAATAAAGACATTTTGGACTTGACCATTGAATACTAGAAAGTTGAATAAGCCATCATCATGAATCATCAAATTACCGTACTTCTCCACATGTTTGTTTTGGCTTCTTTCTTAATGGCTTATAAAATAAGTCTGATGCTAGCCAACAATCGAGTAACTAAACAACATAGTAGATTTTGGATGGATAGGATAATTAAATAAACGCCTATCACCTGAACAAATGGACACGTCAATTGATTAGCTACCGGTATTCCTTCCACTTCCAGAGCGACTTTTTCATGAACTAAGTAGTTATATAGCTGGATTTAAAAAATAGTACCAGAAAATGATAAATATTCATTGTGGCTGCAACAGCATAAAAAATGAATTCAACCGTTAGTTTTGAGTGATTCAGTGATGGCACTACTTTTCTTTTTTTGTCACAATCAGGGGCCTAGCCCTACTCATTTACATAATTATTATTGGCAAACTGCTATCCACGATATCAAAGTGCAGATTTGTCACATGGGATGGCCACCCAATTAACAAAGTAATCACAAATAAAACTTGGGCATACAACCAGGAACTTGTAGCATATTGATCACAAAAACATTCCACATTACTAAACCAATTGCCTATAGTTTCAGTAGCATGCTAGATAATGGCAACCAAATAGTCACTACAGCACGTCATTGAAAATCACCAGCAAGCATCATATAAGTAGTCTATGATTGATCAGATATAGATCACATTTACTAGAGTGAAAAGACAGTACAGAGTAGTAAAATTTAACAAACCATGGTTTGGTTACTAGAACTTAATTGGGAAACAAAGGATTGTCTGGGCATACCTTCAACTTCAGATATGGACAAAAGCTTTCCATGAGCATGTAGCAATTGCCTCAGTGTCTTTGAGTGGCACCTATCAATACACTTACTCCAGATATCATCCAACTCTAAGTTTCTAGAGCTAAATCCCTCACTTGTGATCATTTCATCTTCCCATGAAGCAGAAGAGGTATGACTACGCATTGGTTTTTTATGAGGGGGTTTGCCATTAAATATATGTTCCTCTTCATGGCTAGATTTTCCATTTAATACTTTGTACAAGGAAGCAGGGTAACCTGATATATGGGACAAGTTATGGGAGTCTGACTTCTGTTTGTAAAGAGCAGCATCTCTTGAAGCGCTTGAAGGATCATCATCAGTTGTTCTTGAGCTCTGTCTCCTACTGCTGCTTGACTGAGTGATTTCTGGTGAAGGTACTGAACCAAGCTGTAAAAGAGTTGCAGTGAACCATGTTGAACGATCACTTGAAACTCTTAACTGTTTCTCAGCATCTGAGAGAAGCTTCAAAGCATGCTTTAATTTCTCCAGTTCTACTTCGTTTACTATAGATTAAAGGAAAACACAACATTAGCAGAAGAAGCACTAATGATGAAGAAAACTAGATATTTGAAATGTCTAAATATGATCAAGATTCCTTTTTCTATACACATACATATCAGAATTAAATTCATACGTACATCTTGTAAATACTATCTTTTCATAATTAGAAATTTCAATGTCTCAATGTAGGAGCTAACAAGTTAACCCCAAAAGATAGATGCAACAAAACACTGCAATACCGTCATTAATCATACTCAACTCATCTTTACTAAGATGTCACTTCTATACAAGCTCTCTTCTTGAAAGGCGGGGCTATTCCCCTTTGAAGTTATGTATGGGATCAGAGCCATTTGTATTAACATTGTACACACTTCAATCAGTCACTGAAGAGTAGAGTGGCATATGTCTCCAACTCATTCTGACAAATGAAAGTCAATAACAGCTATAATCTGCGGTAGTATTCAAAATCAAAATATTTATAATTCCGTTAAAAATAAAAAAATATTGGTTGTTTATCTCAACAGTGCCTGGCAGATAATAGATAGAAAAGCACTAACTAAAGTGGTCCAAGTAGATTTAGATCACCCAATGCATATACTTAAAGTATGGTTATCTAGTTCTATTATTAACAACAGGTGGAGCAACAGAGATAAACTACAAGTTCAAATGAAAACTTATGCTCTAGTTATCGTAGTACAGAGGTTTAAAATATTGAAATGATATCATTTTCATCCTTTTTGCTACTAGGATAGACTGCAGAGTTTTCATACAAAAGACTGAAGTTGACATAACCAAAGGGATATATAGAATAGCAAATTCAAATGAGCAGAACCCAATCTACAAGAGGAGACATCTTTCATCCTTGAAACCAGTTATAGCTTGATGTTCCACTTAATACAACACCTGAAATAACAGGAGTTAAGATGATAAGCCTCTGATGTGTAAGACTGAGCTTCCAATCATTTCATCTGCCATCAATAGGAGGTGCTTAAAGGGAGTACTAACCATAAAAAACTCTATATGAGTTTTTTATTGCCAGAATTGCTGCTCCAGTCGGGTTTCATTTGGCAGTTCAGCTCTATGCTTAGACATTCTTTTGCTTGCTTAACTGATTTTGAGAGTTTAAACGGATCTTTCAATTGTTTTAGCAGGCTATATGTTACATACACACATGGAGTACGTACAGAAATAGGGGGAAAAAGTAATAGGAATAGAAGGGCTCTATTAAATAACTGATGGATAATGCATATTTGCAGAAATTCAAGTTAAGGAGAATCTTTTGATTTCAACTCAGACGATATTTCAACTCAGATGACAAACATAATTCAAGTGAAGCTATCAGCATGAGAATTAAAATACTATTTGTCAACGGACAAGCCTCAGGATCAGGGTCTGCAAAAATGTTTCCAACTATGTATGAATGCGGGTGTTGCTACTCACAACTTCTTCTGCCAAAGATTGCATCGCCACATTTTGCATCAACAGCATTATAAGTTCCAGCAATAACATCCATGATAAGACTGGCCAATTGAGACATCAGAATCATTGGATCAACACCCGAGTCCATCAAATCTCTGGCTCTTTTTACTGTTTCTGCAGTGTCTGAAGACATTGCTAACTCCAAGAGTTCCAGCAGCTTCTCGTCAGATACAATTCCCACCTGAAAGAAGAGAAATTACAAATGTAAGTTCAAATTATTCTTGGGTATGCCAAAAACAAAGGTTATTCGAAAGTTTACACTGACAAAAAAAGTTGGAAAATTAAGACCTAACAAGGGAATTCCTAATACTCAGTTCAAGCGCAAAAAGCATCTCAAAAAAACAACGAGAATAGGACGCTTAGGAAGCTTTCTAGCAAAGTACTCACAAGTTCATTTACAAGAGATGTAGTTATTCTCTTCCCTAGTAAACTCAGCTGGTCTAACATGGTTTCTGCATCTCGAAGTGACCCATCTGCATTTAGAGCAATCAAATCCAGAGCATCTAGTTCAACATCTAGATTCTCCTCTGCAGAAATTTTTCTCAACCTCATCACTATATCTGCATCTTTAATTTTGTTGAAAAGGTACCTCTGACATCTTGATTGAACAGTACGAGGCACATTGTCAGGATCAGTTGTTATGAAAATAAAGACCACTCGCTTTGGTGGCTCTTCAAGAAATTTGAGAAATGTCAGCCACATCTTAGATGGTAACAAGTGGCATTCATCAATGAGAAAAACCTTGTAGTACGAGGAGACTGATGGAGGCTCCTTTGAAATCTTTTCCAAAATGTACCTGACTTTATCAATTCCCTTCTTATTGGTACCATCAACTTCCAATAGATCTCGGGTCTTGCCAGAAATGAAATCAGCACACTCAGTGCAGTATCCACATGGTTTTGTTTCTTCAGTAGACATACAATTCAAGGCAGAAGCAAAAATCCTGGCCGTTGAAGTTTTACCCGTCCCCCGGGGACCTTGGAATAGATAAACAGGGGCAATCCTTCCCTTACCAATAGCATTAATAAGTGATTGAACAACAATACTCTGGCCAATGAGTTCATCAAAAAGGACTGGTTTATATTTTTGGCTCAAACTTCGAATATTTTCTGTTATGCTTTCGTCTTCTATATCTCCCTTTAAAGCAACAATCCCTAACCCTTCTTGACTCCTACAATTTGACCACCTCTTCCCATCCAGTCTACTCAATGCTTCTAGATCAAGCTCTCCATAGTTTGTAGAGAGCTCATCATCACTATTTCCAGTCCCAATGGATGACCCTGCTCCTCGGCCATCACCATTATATGTAAGCAGCGGCAATATGCCTTGAGCACTTCTTGCGGCAATCCTTTGCCTATTAGAAGCAGATGATGAATGACGGCATCTGTTATACATTGACCGATTTCCACACAACATGCCACTGCCTTTCCTTCTTAAGGTGTCAGAAAGAGAAGGGGAATAACAACTTCGACATGCGCCTCTGCGTCTTGGTGTCCTCCTTGACCAATAGCAAGGAATTCCACATCCCTGACGACCAGGCAGCTCCACATGGTCATCAACCTCATCATCCCCATCATTGAGTGACGTTGTGGTGGCATCCCAAGATTCAACAGTGCTAGGATTCCGGCGTCGGTACCTATTATATGAACTAGTCGACAATGCAGGGGTACTTTGGGAGCAAGAAGTGCCCCCTTTTCGACTACTTTTTAACAGTTTACGGGGTGAATGGGACCAATTCTTATGTTTGAGTTTTAGCAGATGTGGAGATGCCACAGAAATCTTTCTTAAATCCTCAGAATTACTGTAGTCTTCAGTATCATCAGACTGATCTACGGAATACTCTCTTCCTACACCCAAACCACCAACCCCCATTGAAGAAGGATGACCCTTAAGCAATCTTCTTAAATTCAACTCTTTTTGTTGATATCTAGAAATAACATCCAAATGGTTAGTAGTTCTCTTACTCTTTCTCCTGATCCCCATGGCTCTTTTCATAGAAGGGGAAACAAGAAGCGTATCTCTGCACCCAAAAATGGTCGATACAGAGCGAGAATCGCCCAGGTAAGTGTTGTCACTCCTGGAGTCCCCAGCATTTCTCGCATCACTGAAACTATCACCAACGCTCTCTTGCACGGAACCAGACTCGTGGTAGTAGTCTTCATTGCCATCATTTTTGGGCAATGCAGATTTATCGCTGGAAGATTTGTGAGTCTTCCAATTGTAAAGGAACACCCTTTGGTCACTTCCATTGTTGTAGTTAGTATTAGTATTAGTATGATTGAAATGGGAATCCAAATGCAAATGATTTCCATCATGGTGGTGATAATTGTTTGGCAGCGGAGGAGGTACAGATCTAGAGGAAGAGAGAGGAGACTTCCAAGAAGAAGTAGTACCAGGATCACGCAGCACTTTGGCAGCCTTCCTGATTTGAGTGAGCTCCTTCTTCTTCAAGTGTAACCTGCTTGCTTCAGATACTCTCATTTCCAAGGACATAGTACTAACCTCCACGATTTGTGAACACCAAAAAAAAAAAGAGAGATAGAAACTTGACCGCGCCTAGCTGCTTATAAAACAGCTAAACATACGTACACCCATAGGTCGAGAGAAAGAAAACAGGAACATCATATAATTGTTTTTTCCTTTTCAGAAATCCAAAGAGAGGAGGAAACCCCAGTTGGAGGGCATTGGCACTTAGCAGTTAATCACAGAGACTAATTGTAAAGAAGAAGAGATCTAACAGAGGGAAGAGGAGGTGGTGTGTTGGGGTTGGGGGACTGGGGAGTGTGAACTGTAATAAAAAAATGGATTATAGAAGAGTGGATGATGAATGAGAAAGGAAATGATCCATGATAAGACATGTGATTAGGGTTTTCAGTTGGCGCCCCAAAATGGAAGCCTTGAAAGTTGAAATTTTGGTTGGGAATGGACCAGAAGAAGGGGGAGAGGGAAGAGTAAGTAATATGTTAATGTATTATTTTGACAGACTCAGCAGCAGAAGCATTCGTCAGTCATCCCTTCTCCTAAATTTAAAGGAAAGAATATTATTATTTACAGCTGTGCAGAATTAATTATTTCTAATATCTCACAAATTACAGTATCCATCTCGGAAGAAAAATAAAGACATTAATCTTATCTGGAAATTATTCCCAGAAAAGTAAATCATCATCATCTGCTCGCAGATACGTGTACTCATTTACTCCATCTAAATGTTTGTCTTAATTCACTTTACATCCATCCAAATCCAATCGTACTGTACCTCCAAATAAGGGGATTTATTTATAGTAATAATTTACCAATTTTACTAACTAACATTTCGCTTGATACAGAATTTGAATCAGCAGTGTCTTTGTCTTCTCTCGGGACAGAAAAGGGCATGATTGTTGGCTTGGCTGGCTCATCTATTATTGGATATTAAAAGAACATCCAGTCAAGGGATTTGACTCTCTATTGCTAATGTACATCAAATGCACAACATGCGGAGCCATCATAATCATATCACCTCTCTCTCTCTTGCCTTTTCTCTTCTATTTCATTTTTTTTTTCTTTATTAACTTACAATAGCTTTAAAAAAATATCCACTCCTCTCAGTTCACTCTGAGTAAACATTTTTTCTATCCAACACGTTTTCAGATCAACCAAAAATCCAGAGAAGCGTGTTTATATGATTACAGATGGGTCACCTATCACATCAACAATCATCACCATAGTTAAGGCCTCAAATATCGTTACGCTTTGCCTTTCAGTGATGTATGAATGTATATGTGTGGTCTAATATTCATAAATGAACACATGAAATCTTTCGTGTCCATTATTAATTAGTTCTAATTTTATGCTATTTAATTTTATTCCCGTGTTATATAAATATATAGATTAAATTTAATAAAGTATTTTTTTAAAATAAGAAATTTAATAAAATAAGATAAGAATTAGTTTACCGAAACCTCTGTTTTAAAAATTGGATCGGATTGACCGGTTCGATCGGTTCGACCGATGACCGGTTGGCTATTCGGTCCGGTTCACTCTTAAAAATCGGCTCTCAATTGAACCAGTGAGAATAATAATACAAAATTTATAATAATAATTAATAATTAATAATAATAATAAGATAATTAATTTGGTATAATAAAATTAATAATAATATTAAAAATAGTAAGTAAAAAATTTATAACAATAATTAATAATAATAATTAATAATATTATTATCATTAACAATAAATAATAATAATAATAATAACAATAATAATAATAATAACTTATTAAAAATTAATAATAATAATAATAAATAAAATTAATAATAATAAGAATAAGTTAATAATAATAATAATTAAAAAAATAATTAAAAAACTAAACATATTTTTGTTTTCAGTTTTTTATTAGAAATCTCAATCAGACTGGTTTTTTTTTTCAATTTTTATATTGCAAATCTCAACCAAACAGGTTTTCGTTTTTTTTTAGAAAAAAAAAACAGAAACTAAAAACAGGAAACAGGAAACAGAAACCAAAAACAACAACAGAAAAATAAAAGTGGAACCAAACGGTCCCTTAATAACTCTGTGGAATGAGAACATTAACGTCCATTCAAATTTCAGGTTTTATATTTTTTTTAATGTTTTATTTCATCTTATAACCTTGAGCATACCTAGTTTTAATTTTTATTTAAAATGCTCCTAAATAATACTAATTATTAGCTTGATTTTTATTTTACAATATATTTAGTAATACTGTGGACAATATAATTTTAAAAGTTAAATTATGATTTTCAAGTAGGAGAAAACTACGACAACATCATCGTATTCTGAGCACAAAGTTTCCTATTTTGTGAAAATTGAAGTATAGTTATTAATGTAAGCAGACTTACCTTAATAATTTTTAAAAAGAAGTTATTTTTGTTATTTAAATTTGTAACCTTATAACTAAAAAAACAATTTTTATTGAGAGAAAATAAATAATAAATATTTTATCATAATTTCATTCTCATTATAATTCAAGCAAGGTGCAATCATAATTTGATTGACCTAGTCCCATATCTTGTTTGATAGCACGGCCTAATTATGAAAATTAAATGTTTATCGAAGAAACAATAATTAAGGCCATGTATTTTATAAAACAGATATTTTGTTTCGGTCAGTATTTTGAATCTCGGACTAAACATCAAACTGGAAGTTTAATCACCGATCGAACCAATGTGACGTCATAATTATGTAATAATTATATTTAATTATATATAATATTAATAATATTTAAAAAATACAAAAATATACCAAAAA
>JAOTBA010000005.1:18064679-18077974 GCA_025629845.1 Erythroxylum squamatum | reverse complement strand
AAGGTTGTGACTGGCGGGGTGCTTGAGCTGGGGATCCAAGCCCACTCAAGGTAATTGCAGCCTACGGGGTCCAACAGATAACTGGAGGCATGGTAACTGAAGTTATAAAGTTCTTCAGGAATGATACGCTCCTCCTTGAAATTAATAAAACCTTTATCTGCTTGGTCCCCAAATCAACTATTCCATCAACATTCAATGACTATAGATCTATAGTTTGTTGCAATGCCATTTATAAGATAATTTCCAAGATTTTGGCAAACAAATTGAAAATGAAACTTCCTAAGCTCATTAACATATGTCAAGGAGCTTATATTAGTAGCAAGAGCATTGTGATGATATATTGTTAGCACAAGAACTGTTCAAAGGTTATGACACCAAAAAAATCAATAGTTGTGCTTTGCAAATAGACTTTACAAAGGTTATGACACCAAAAAAATCAATAGTTGTGCTTTGCAAATTGACTTTACAAAAGCATTTAATTATGTGAATTGGGAATTCCTATTGATTACTCTACAAGCTCTAGGGTACCTTGGGAAGTTTATTCAGTAGATGAAAGGAGCTTACTTAATTGTTTAAGTAGTACAAGGCCTAAGACAAGGGATCCTCTATCCCCTTTTTTTTTTTGCAATTAATATGGAGGTCAGCTATAGAATCATAACACTGAGAATTGCCAAACGTCCTGAATTGAGATTCCACCACAGATGTGCCAAGCTGGGGATCTCACAACTTTCCTTTGCAGATGATCTTTTGATACTCTATGGAGCTGATATAAGATCAATGCATGTCGTGATGATCTCTTTGGAGGATTTCAAAGCTATCTCAAATTTGAGATTCAACCTGAAAAAGTTCAATGTCCATCTCTAGTAATCCAACTCATTTTGTAAACCAGATTCCTTCTTCTCAGGGTTTGAAGATTAGGCAATTGCCTTTCGAATTCCTAAGAGTTTCTATATAAGTGCTGGTGATTGTGTCCCTCTTCTGGTATCAGTTCAAAGGAGAATCAACTCCTAGTGCAACTGATCTGTTTCATATGGGGGTAGATTACAATTAGCTATTTCAATTCTAAACAACTTTATGTCTACTGGTGCTCATATATTGCTCTACCTGAAAGTAACATGAAAGAAGTTGAAAAGCTATCAGGGATTTCATACGGGGAAAATATGGAGCCAATACAAAAGTCCCAAAGGTCAAATGAAGCAGACTCTGTACACATAAGGAATATGGAGGACTCTGATTGATCTCTATAAATAAGATGTATAAAGTCTCGCTGGCCAAAAGATTATGAAACATCTACGAGGGAAAGGAAAGCTTATGGATAAGACGCATTGACACGTACCATCTAAACAATGAGTGCATCTGGACATTGAAGAACAAGCAAGCTTTCTCTTATCCCTTTCAATCTTGAAAACTAGGTCCTTTATATAAGCTGAGGTGTAGTATAAGATTGGGAATGGACAGACTACCTTCTTCTGATCTGATAACTGGCACAAGTTTCCTTGGAGAATTCTCCAATCTAAGTGCTACAGTACCAGCAAATACAAAAATGAAGCAGGTAATCAAAGATTGATTCGACATGTCAGAAGACTTGGCGGCTTTAGCGTGTAGCAAAATCACGAACTTCTCTCATTTAACACAGCTTCATGCACATCTCATTCACAGCTCTCTCCACCACCATAACTACTGGGTCTCGCTGCTCCTCACCCACTGCAGGCTTCTCAATGCCTCACTGCGTTACTCTCGTCTCGTTTTCAGCTCAGCTACTGACCCAGATTTTCATGTGTTCACGGCCATGCTCAGGTATTTGTCCCAGTTGGGTACTGCCCATCATCAAGTTTTATCTTTGTTTAGACACATGATACGTGGTGGGGGAAATGTAAAGCCTGGTGCTTTTGTGTTCCCATTAGTGATTAAAGCTGCCGGTGAAGCTTGCATTGCGTTCCACGCCCATGTCCTAAAACTCGGTCATGCCAATGATCCTTACATTCGCAATGTAATGTTGGACGCCTACGGCAAGCATGGTCCTTTTGAGGTTGCTTGGAAATTGTTCGATGAAATGACTGATAAAAGGCTACCGGATTGGAATTCGGTGATTTCTGGATGTTGGAAGTGGGGGAATGAAGATGAAGCTTGTAGACTATTTAATTTGATGCCCGAGAGGAATGTTATTACTTGGACTGCAATGGTTACTGGGTATGCTAAGTTAAAGGACTTGGTGATTGCAAGGAGGTATTTTGATGAGATGCCAGCAAAAAGTGTTGAATCCTGGAATGCCATGCTTTCGGGATATGCACAAAACGATTTTGCAAAAGAAGCTCTGAATTTATTCGGTGACATGGTCCGTGCTGGAGTTCAACCTAATGAAACTACATTGGTCACTGTTCTATCGGCTTGTTCATCATGTGAAGATCCCTCTCTTTCTGATTCAATTTTGAAAATTGTGAAAGGCAATGGATTCAAGATGAATTGCTTTGTAAAGACAGCTTTACTTAGTTTATATGCAAAGCAGGGGAATCTTGAGGGTGCTAGGAGAATTTTTGATGAGTTGGGGGTCTATAAGAGCTCACTTACATGGAATGCAATGATCTCAGCATATGCAAGGGTTGGTCATTTGGATAGTGCTAGAGAACTATTCTCTATAATGCCAGATAGAGATGTTATTTCGTGGAACTCAATGATTGCAGGTTATGCTCAAAATGGCCATTCAACAGTGGCCATTGAACTGTTCAAAGAAATGATTAGTACTAAACAATTTCAACCAGATGAAGTCACTATGGTAAATGTTATTTCAGCATGTGGACATCTTGGTGCCCTAGAATTGGGTAACTGGGTGGCCAATTTAATCAGTAACTATGAGATTAAGTTGACTGTTTCAGGATATAATTCTTTGATTTTTATGTATTCAAAATGTGGAAACATGAAGGAAGCCCAGAGGATCTTTTGTGAAATGGAAATAAGAGATGTTGTTTCCTACAATACCTTGATATCTGGATTTGCTGCTCATGGTCAGGGTAAAGATGCCATAGAGTTGATGACAACAATGAAGGAAGAAGGTATGGTACCAGATCGTATAACATATATTGGAGTCCTGACAGCATGCAGCCATGAAGGATTACTAGAAGAAGGCCGGAAGGTATTTGAATCAATAAGAAATCCATCTGTAGATCACTTTGCATGTATGGTTGATTTGTTGGGGAGAGTTGGCCAACTTGATGAAGCAATGATATTGATTGACAATATGCCCATGGAACCACATTCTGGAGTTTATGGTTCTCTATTGAATGCGAGTAGGATTCACAAAAGAATTGAATTTGGTCAACTTGCTGCAAACAAGCTCTTTGAGCTTGAACCACAAAACTCTGGAAATTATGTTTTACTTTCTAACATTTATGCGTCAACAGGTAGGTGGAAAGATGCGGCTAACATTAGACAGATGATGAGAAGAGAAAGACTCAGAAAGGGAACTGGATGGAGTTGTGTAGAATACAAGGATGAGTTGCATAAGTTTGTTGTTGGGGACAGAACGCACGAGAGATCACATGATATCTATAGACTATTGGCAGAACTATTAAGCAAAATGAGATCACAAGGCTACTCAGCTGATAAGAGCTGTGTTCTAAGGGATGTTGAAGAGGAAGAGAAGGAAGAGATGGTTGGGATTCATAGTGAAAAATTGGCTATTTGTTTTAGCCTTCTTGTTGGTGAAGTAGGATCAGTAATTAGGGTGGTGAAGAATCTTAGAGTATGTTGGGATTGCCACACTTGGATAAAGATGATGTCTTCGTTGGTGGGAAGGGAGATAATTGTAAGAGATAATAACAGGTTTCACTGTTTCAATAATGGGCTATGTTCTTGCAAGGATCATTGGTAATGCAACGTGTACAACTTGTCCTGATCATTCTAATGACAGTTGTCACTGAAGCATTTGCTGAGAGAGGTAATCTTAAGGTTGTTTTCAGCAAAAGGAGATGAGGCTTTTGGAAGAGGATATTTATACAGAAATAAACTTGTGGAATTGTACTGTACCTGTTCAGAATGATACATGAATCCTGTGGTTGCTTCGGAGATGGCTGACAGATCATTGAATGGGAAGCAGCATGTTTCAATTTCGTCAAAACCAGAACTACTTTGATTTTGACTTGGCTCTGAAGTTGGTCATCATTTAATTTTTAGTTCCAGTGAGGGAAACCACCATTTGTTATGCTTTGAAATAATTCTGATATTGGCTAAAAACTGAATGATTTCCCGAGTTACTTCTAGTGAGTTACTTGATCCAATAAAGTTACATCTGACACTTTTACACGGGAGATATTTAGCAGATCAGGTAAGCCAAAAAATTCCAAGCAAGCTGCCTACTCTGGTGAAACCGTATGTATTTCTACATTTACAAACAAATGAAGCTTTGTTTTGAACGGAAAGTTCAAGGATGGAGAGGCCAACGAATTCTCAGTAGCTCTGAGTTTTAAGCCACTTCATGGGACAAATGCTACAATATTACTGCTGACATGGGATCATAAAAGTTGTTAGTTATTGGTGTAAAATTTTGATGTGCGGATGCATAGAATTCAATAAGAGATCTTGTTTTCTGATGATTGTTTAGGTTGCTGTCATGGTGCAATTTATCTTTTTCCTTTTGATTAATTACTGATGCATATTTTTCTCAACGGAGAAGACAAAAATATAAGCATGCTTGGCCATTTCTTGTGTGTTGAGGGCTTATGTTAATGTGCTTCATTTAACTGTATTCTGAAATCAAGGGGAATAAGATTTCTTAACAACTGATTGCAGGAGGTTCATATATTTGAAGAGCTATTTTTGTAATTAAATTTATGCTTGAATATCTTTTTTTTTTATTTGACTTTTTAATTTAGATTTAGTGATCTCCATCTTGTTTTTGTCTGCTTATTAAATTGTGTCTGGCATTGGTCTCTTTTGATGCATTCCTTGCAGATGTCTAACCAAATGAAGTTGGATAAGTGCTGTTATTCTTGTACAACTACTTAATTCCATTTAAGCACTTCACTGCAGCCTCTTACCGCCTTCTACCAATTGATTCTCAGGTGCATTGGCCTTGTGATCAGGAAAAAAACGTTAAAATAGCTCATAGGAGTAGTGCTTCTGCAATTTGAAATTTCACGTTTGAGCAATCTCCTGAAGTTTTTCTTTTTGGTTAAGATTAGTCAATTCTCGCTTCTTAATTTCATTTGGAATTGCCATGTGTGAATAAAACAACTGGATTCAAATTGAGATGGCCAAGGTGCATTTGAGAAGGTACTTAGCAACCATGAAACATGAGCTCAAGATGTTTTAGAGCGATAACTAACAACTTCTGCAGACAATTCCAACTATGTATGTTAATTACAGGTATCGTAATTCACCAGTAGCATTCAGTAACAATAGACAAAGTTAACACTTGATAAGAAAAGAGTAAGCAAAACGTTGTTGTCCAGAGAAATACTTATTTCAGTACTCATCCTAACTTCTTAACCCTTCTTCACGCTCGTACTAGAAATAAAAAGAGTTAACTAACACATACCAATTATGTAAAATCGTAATAAAATAAAATAATAAAACATCAATACATGTACATCTAAAACACATACCACCTCTCACCATACTCATGCTAAAAACTACAGCCACCTTCTTGATTAATGATCTAAAATGCAATGTCAATATATGAATTTAAATACAAGTAATTCACACAAATGTTCATAAAAGGTGTCAATATAACTATAAAAAGACCAACTTCAGTAAATTAGCTATTTTGGTTTTCCATTCAATTGACTACGTCCATTTCCTCTTCAACTAATTACATTGATTTTTGTCCCAACTAGTTTCATATATCACTAATCACATCCATAAACTTCTACAGCACGCGTATTCCTAATCATCAAGTCACATCTAATCACATGGCACGACACTTGACACAAAATAAAAATAACTAATCTATTACCTTTTGTGTGTACATTACATAATAACATAAAGTCACACAAGTACGCATTCACATATCCATATATAAATACACACACTATCTCACTAATTACTATATGGCATAATCTACCTACTTACTCAAATATATAGCACAACCAAAACCGTTATCCTCTAACAATTGACAACCATTCTTTAAGTTCAAACACAATAATTATAAATTAATCAAAAAAAAATTAAAAATTTGTATTAATGAATAAAAAGCTCTTGAAAGACATACAAATTGGCTTATAATCTACTTGTGACTAGTTACAAAAGTGATTGCAATTATTAAGAGCACATTTAGAACAAGTTATGCAACATATAATAGAATTACTAGGCTTAGAGTTTTTTTTTCTCTTCCATTATTATGGATTGAAGGAGTATCTTTTTTGGCTTAAGAACCAACCTCTTTTCTTATGATGTTATCTAGAAATATGCAAAATTATACAACATAGCTACTTCTACTAAATCATGATGGCAATGTTATAGCTTTTTTTGTTGATTTTCATTTTATGCACCATCCTCTTACCATGCCCTGTATTACAAGGTTTTGTTTTATGTTTGTTATAATGTTTTCTCTTATCTAAGCTAATGAGCTTTAATTCGTCTTGACTTTTATTTTTGATGATTCTTTCATTCCTTTCTCTTTAAATAGAATAATCACCAGTTCCTAAGATAATCTTAAGAAGTTTCTCCCAATCCTCTTTATTGTAATGACGGCAGCAAAAATCTTAAATTCACACTCATAACCCTTTACAGTAGTTATATTTGGAGAAGAGATGGTCTCTTGGTTCATTCTCTACATTTCTCAACTTACAATTTGGATTTGTGTTCTGAGAGCCTCTTATTCTATCCAAAGTGCATAGCCTATTTTTAATGGCAAGCCATAGTATAAAGCATATCTTAGGAAGAATTTGTTTGAACCATACCAACTTGCTCCAATGCACCTTGGGTGTTGGATTCCTCAACACTTGGTAGTAGGAGTTGATGGTAAATAATCCTAATGTATGTTTTTGTCACCCTATACTATCCTTTAGATGTTGGTTTGGGTCTTTTTAGGAAAAATTCCCTAAAATATTAGACAAATCTCTTAAGTTTGCATGTCATTCATTTCCTTTATACCTTAGCTTTGGGATTCAGCAAATGCCTTAAATGAAATGCTTCAAGAAATAGGTTAAAAGCTCCCTTTTCACTCTAGATTTCAAACCAAATGTGCTTTCTCCATACTAATTTATGCTTAATTTTCCAATACAGCTTTTCTCTTAGTTGAAGATTTGGATCAAGGTCTAATAGGAGTCAAACCTCAAATTGATTCCTATAGGCACTAATTATCTAGGTAATGTAACTTAACCTATTACACCCAAAGAGTTTTTTTTATCTGTTAGGAGTCTCTAACTCCTTTTAGTAAGTAGCTCTTTATTGGTGATTTGCATTGACCATAAACATACTCCTCCCTCTTCTTTTGGCACTCCAATGTCGATTAATTTGACTTTAGCATAAGGTTTTTTATGAGCATCCCTATTTCATAGGAAGTTTGTTATCATTCTCTCCAATGCTTTGTGAGGTTCTTTGGCAGTACCATGTGCGAGATCCAATATACATACAGATTCTTTAAGATAGATTTGATGAGTTATAGCCTCCCTACATATGTTAAGCTTTTGTTACACGAATAAGCAATTCTCCTACGGAATATATTAAATAAGGCTTGACAATCACCATATGTTGGCATTTTTATTGAGATAAGAATTCTTATATATGAGAATAAGAGACTTTATATCTTCAAATCATAGATAGAGGAGAGCAATTAAGCTTGTGAATTTGCTCTAGTAGAAATCAATATGTAACTTTTGTCTTTGTTAATATTTAGGCTTGAAAACTTGCTAAATATGTAAGTTTTCATTAGTACTTTAACTGAGTTAGCATCTTCCCTACAAAACATAAGTAGACCATCTATAAATAAGAGGTTAAAAACCTTAGCTTGCAAGGATCCATTATGATGTTATAATTAATGAGCTTAGTCAATACCTCATCATAAATTAAGAACAAGTAGGGTGATAATGGGTTTTCTTGCCTTACTCCTCCTTGAACATTAGAGATGGCTCTCGATTCATCATGATACTAAAAGATGTAATTATGAGGCATTGTTTAATCCAGTAGATGATTTTTTAGTAACAACCAAAAGCCATTAATAAGTGTGAGATGAATTCTTAATTAATTGAGTTAAAAACATTGTCAAAGTCAATTTTCATACACAACTCTTAATGGAGTCATTACTTTGATAGCCTTTGAATCTTTTATATGAAGAGAATGTTATCACCTATTTCATTCCCCTAATATAAGCACTTTGAGATTTGCTTGCGAGAGATTCTAGCACTACATTCAAGCTTGAGGCATGTATTTTAAATATGATCTTGTATAGGGTGTTATGGTACAATATAGGCCTAAAATCTTTGAGTTCGTTAGGATTAAGAATCTTAGGTATTATTTAAATATGAGTTTTACTTATATCTTTTAACTATTTTCTTAAGATGAAGAATTCCATTATTGCCTTGTTAATCTGAATCTTTTTCTAGCTCCATGACTCTTTCTAGAAGAATCCACTTAATGCATATATAGACCAGGGGCTTTGTTGGAATTGAGGTCTATTAAGGCTTTTTTCCACATCTTGTAGGTAATAGCCTGATGAGATCCTAAGCTTGTTGATATAGTGATTGCTTTTGGGATAAAAGAGTTGAGTCTTTACAAAGAAGAATAATAGTTAGTAAATGTGCCTAAGGTTTCTTGAAAGCATTTGTAAACCTCCTCATTTTGATCCTTTATATCTCAAATCCTTTCTCTATTATCCTTAACCAAGTCTGCAATTTATTTTGTATTCCTTCTAGATAAGATGAAATTAAAGAAGAAAGTAGAGTTCTTATCTCTATCTTGCATCTATTGAACTCTTAATTTCTACTTTAATAGAGAATTGTGGGCATCAAGAGCTTTGTTGTAATTACTTATAAATATATTCTCTTTCTTAATCTTGGTTTTGTTCTTTAGATCTAAGTACATATCAGATTGTACTAGTGTAAGCATACTCCTCATCTCTTTAAAGTTATAGCATTTATTACTTGTAAATTTCTAATGTAGTTCCTTGAGTTATTTTTTCACCATTCAAAAATTTTAGACACATTTGTGTTGCTCAAATCCCTCTACCTTATTTTCCATACCTATCTCTACTTCCTCCTAGAATCCCTTAACTTTTATGATATAGTTTATGAATTTAAAAGGGGTTATTTAGATGAGGGAAATAGTTATATTATGGATCTTAATTGGTGAATGGTCTAAGGTGAAGTAGTTATCAATGATAGCTTTACTTCCTTAAAATTTCACCTTCCAAAGATGATTTATCATATCTCTATCCATTTTCCTTCTTATAAACCATCTGCCTTATTATTATTGTTGTATGTGAAGTGGATTCCTTTATAATTAAGATATGTGACCACTACGTTCTTGATGTAATATTTGAAGTCATTATAAGGTCCTTTTAAGTTTATACATCCTTTAGATTCTAAGGCATACAGAGTACTATTGAAATATCCAATGATCATGTAAGGAATGTTCATATTTGGGCTTCTATTTTCCAAGTCCTTCTAAAGAGTTATTCATAAAGTCAAATTTGCAACATATACAAAGTAAAAGAATAATCTATATTTATTTAACTTTATCTTAGTGAATAAGTGTAGAATTTGCACACTAAGGAGATAATCTATGACCTCTAGCTTATCAGGGTCGTATATTTTAACTCTTCTTCCATTATATTAGGTATTATAACTAGAGATGATTTTCTAATTGTCTCTAATAAACCAGAACCTTTTGCATTGATTTTCCTTTAGTTTAGTTTCCTAAAGGCCAATTAACGTTAACTTTTTTTGTATGTAGATAATCTAATAGTACTTGTTGCTTTTTATGGCTATTGAGACCTATAACATTCCAAGATAGGAATGATAGTAGAGAAGATTTGAGGGGTACTTGATTCCTTTGGCTTTGGTCGTCCTTCCAAATTTCCTTTTTAACGCCAGGGTGAAAGCCTCTAAGCTCTCCACAACTTCATATTTTCCATTAGAGGAGGTAAAAACATCTAAGATTTTTATTTTTTCCCTTTCATTAGCTTCTTTATGCCTGAGTGTGTCATTATTAAGGGGTTTGCTTGCAATTAGCCCTATTTGGTTAACTTACTTATTGATATCTTTTTTCTTAATAAATCAAACAGCTTAAGGTTAGTTTCACTATATGATTCCTTTCTTTTCCCTTTTTCATCCTTTTTATTCAACTCATTTATGAGTTTACTACTTTCAGGCTCCCAATTTCCCTTGTCATTCTTGTTATCTCCTTAAGTTTGGGTTCTCCATTCCTATTAATTCATAATAATCACCTTTAGTGAAAGATTTTTAGTTTTCCTCCAATTCTTTCCTTATTTTTTGAGAGTGGGTTTTTAATAATAGGAAACCAATACCAAGTATTCCATCATTTTCTTAGGTTAAGTCATTCTCATTATAGGTATCAATTTAGGGAGGCTTTGATTTATATCAGTTTATACACAAATTCTCAAACATCTGATCCTTTTTATTAAGGAAGTAATTTCATCCATATATATGGGTTTTCCTATATAACTTGTAGGGTATGGACCAATACCTAAGTAGAACATTATAAATATTGATCCAAATTGGAATCTATTTTATTTTCAATTGTTCAAGTTGCATACAAGGAGATTACTTCTGTAAGAAGATTAGTTTATCATTATATCCTTTTATTCCTAGGGAAGGAAAAAAAAAAGATTATCTATTAGAGAGACATCTCCAACTAGGTGGCACCAATTTCTTTTTAAGTTATTAAACTTCTTGTTAACACCTTTAGTATTAGTGTAGGTTCCTTTAAGGAGTCCTTTCTTGTCTTAGATACTTGATTGACCTTTGTCACTTCTTAATTAGCAGAGAAGAATTGGATTCCTTCTTAGAGAGGAGGAAAACGAGTGCTTGAAAGTTAAAGTTCTTTATATTTCAGAAAAGAAAAGTGTTGTTAGAAAATTTGAAAAATAACTCTTTAATGGATAAGGCAAGAAAATGGTTTGTGGGGAAAGAAAAGGTGAAGAAGAGTTTAAATTCTAGGGAATTCAAAAGGCAACAAGTGAGATGAAACAGATAAGTAAGAAAAATATGATGAGTGAGGAAAATAAAGGGGGCTAAAAAATGATGTTGCCAATTGTGAAGAATGATCACTTCATCTAGATAGGTTCCAATAACTAAAGGAAATGAAAGCAAACATAAAAATAGGGAGGTAGAGAAAACAAGTGGAGTTGAAGGAGCAAAATAGAAGGAGAATATGAAGTAGATGAAAATGTGGGAGACCAAAATGTAGTAAAAGGAAGGCAAGTATTATAAATAGAGGGAAGAGCATCTCTTACTAGTTATAATCTCTCCCTTTTGAAATTTACTTTGTTACTGTGCTCTATAATCCAACATTTAAATTAAATAAACAACACCCAACTAAATCCAATAATCAAATTAAAAAATAGAATGGAAAATATTGACATCCAACACACCAATAACAAATAATAACTCTTGTGTCCATGCAAAGTGGGAAAATTTCCTTAAACTACAAGAATCAAACTAATCCTCGCCTCCCTGGCAATGACGTCAAAAACTTGTTGATTGTTTTGCAAGCTTTACAATTTATAGCCTTCAAAATACCAAAAGTGCATGGGTTATTATTTGTAGCATTTGAAGGGTCAATCCCATAAAAAAGGTGAACTAATATAATTTTATGTTATCTAAGGCTCAAAAAAATTAATAAAATGAAAATAAAAATTACAAAGAAAAGTAAATATGGGAAAATGATTATCAAGAAGTTAATTCGCAAGTTTAACACAAAAATAAATTGAAATAGAGCAACACAAAAGTTAGAATGGAAATTAACCGAAAAGAGTTACCAAATTATAAGAAAGAGGATTTTCCTTATCATCAATGCTAATCTAATCAATTATGTGTTATTGTGGTGTTGATTCTATTCGAATTATAATCACTGAACTTTAAATCATAAACCCTAATTTAATTATGAAATTTGCAATTCATAAACCCTAATTGAATTATGAAATTTGCAATCTATCAATTAACAAAAGACCCATAACTCTAATTAGATCTGACGCCCTCTAATAAACTACTGAGTCTCACACGGGATCTCTCTCCATGTAACATCTCACCCCCAATGGGAAGGGTAAAATAGTAATTTGGAAAGGGCCGAGAGTGTTTAGTATTGTGTTGAAATACTCATGCATATTCTTACACGTGAATAGTAAAATTTGCACATAAAACTGACTGTACATGCATTCATGACATTTCCCGGTATATATGCCTAAATGTAATTTTTTGTGTGGAAAAATATGATTTCGTGCTTGAAAAATTAATTGGAGTGGACTGTTATGTGTTTTACATTTTGGGGCAATTTTGGAAATTTTTCTGGAAATTTTCGGGGAAAAAGTCCGGACCGGAAAAATCGCCAAGTGGCGGACTGATTGGTTTCCAGCACCGAAAATTTCTGTCCAATGGCACTGAAATATTGGGTACATAATTTTGGGATTGTAATTTGAGCCATTGGAATTGGATGAACCAAAGATTAAAGTCTATTAGGGATTCTTTTATTCAATGTTATAACTTGATTTTGTCTTTTTCCTCCTTAAGTGCCAAGTGTCATGGTGACACATCTTAACTCATTTAATGCTTGTCTTTTATTCTACACATTCACGATTCTTCTAAAGTGTAAGAGTGAAAAAAATGGCTTTGGCTTCTTCTCATCTCCACCTTCGTAGCTTCCTCTTCTTCCTTCTTCCTTGGTTTCTTCTTTGGCTCTAGCTTAATTGTTGCTCTTCTTCTACCTTAAGTGCCTTCTTTACATGCATACAAGCTTGAGTTTTCTCCCTTCTCACCATGATGGTGTCGTGTATGTGAGGTGAAGGGGAGGGGGTTAGTGTATTAGGTGAAGAATTGGAAAGTTGAGAGCTTGATTAGGTAAGCTTATGTTTTATGTTAGTTAAATGCATAAATTGTGACATCTTGTGCATCAATTGCATGAAATTGTGCTTTGACTATATGGGTATGTTGCCTCTTTGATTGGTTGATGATTGGTAAATGATGAATTAGAAGCTAAGGGATGAGATGTTATGTTGTATTAAGTTGATGATGTTAGATGAGTAATTATTAAAGGAAGCAAGTGGAGTTAGGTGCTGCCAATTTGTGGCTGTTTGTCCAAGTGAAGGTATTGATGACATATTGGCTGATTTCTTGTCTAATTGG
>JAOTBA010000005.1:18050130-18061324 GCA_025629845.1 Erythroxylum squamatum | reverse complement strand
AATTTCGTTTAGGCCCAATTACCGGGAATTATCATGAATGCATGTACAGTTATTTCATGTGCACAAATTCACTGTTTGCAAAATACCAGTATGCATGAACAATTCTAATTAATCCCAATTACTCCCATCCTTTGCTAAATTACTATTTTACCCTTCCTGTCGGGGGTGGGAAGTTACATCAACAATGCTGCATCATGGGTTTCCAGCCTATATACCATCCAACTAGTTTATAATTATGCAAAATCCATAATTATAGGTGGATTTCTTATGTTACTAGTCCGAAATTATGAAATACAAGTTGACATACTAAGTTTGAATTCAAATAAACAATATGGTACGTGGCATTGTTAGACCATATAAATTGAGAAAAGGTCTTCTCACTGTGAGTCCTAGGCTCGTGGAATATTTCACCGATAAGCCTCAACGAAGTTGCATCATAGGTTTCCCGCCTATATACCATCCAAGTGGTTTATACAATAGATCATCTATAAGAGATCAAACTCATTCAACATACAGTAAATACTTACGTAATTCATACATCTAGTAATCAATCATTATAACAATGCAACTCCGATTAGACTTATCGATGAAAAATTCCACAAGCCTAGGAGCGACAGTGAGAAGTCCCTTTCTCGATTCACATATGTAAACAACACCACATACCTTAGTGTTTCTTTCCATTCCAAATATATCATAGTTCTTTATGTATGGTTATGTAATTGATGATTTCCATCACTTGTTCATTGGACCAAACTTATAAGTTGATCAGTACAAGTTACCTTAATGAGACTAAATTTAGTTCTTGACTAGATTTCATTAATAATAAGACAATTTTCATAATACACCACATTCCCCGTTTAAATACACACCAAATGATGAAATTTCTATAAAGAAATATGCAGATTGGGCTTCCTTCAAAACAACAATGTAGGTCATCCTTGCATATTGGGCTCTAAGCATATTTTTCATATATTAGGCTTTTTCCATCATCTTCAGGCAGAAGATAATTAATTAGTCTTTATATTGCCTTACATCTTCATCAATAACCACATTGTCTTAAACGTCCATGATCACCACTTTGTGAACAAACTTGAATAAGAAATATAAATTTAATGGATAATAAACCTATAGGATGGTATATAGGTAGGAAACCTATGATGCAGTTCCAATGAGGCTTATCGGTGAAAAATTCCACGAGCTTAGGAGCGACAACGAAAAGTCCCTTTCTTGATTCACAAAAACAGGTGTAAACAACACCACGTACCTTAGTGTTTTTTTCCATTCCATCTTCAATCAGGAAGACTTTAATTACTAGTAACTTTTATTGTCACGTAAAATTGAACGAGGATTGCATTTAATAGTTCAGTTGAAGGAAGACAACTTGCTACAAAATACTTTGGACAAAGTTTCAATAATTTTTCAATTCATTTTATTATATGCAAATTTGTTTTAGTTATTTAAAAAGTAAGTTAACTTATACGCGTTGTTCACAAATGAAGCTCAATATCGTCAATATCGAGAACCTTTAGGTTTAAAGCTATGTGAGTTTACTATTGAAACAAAGGGCAAAGGATCATTATTATAGACTTCATAAATACTGCAAGTCTTTTCCTTTGGATGAGGAAGCAAGGAGACATGTTCCAAAATGGGTGACTCCAAAAAATTGGAGTGAAATGTGTGATTATTAGGCCTCTGTGAAGGTTAAGGTTTGTCATCTTTCTCTTCACATTTGCTTCCATTATGTTTTTTTTCATTTAATGACTATTTGATCTTTGGTTTTTTCGATGTGTGTTAGTTTTAATTGATTAACCTCGATAATCCGCAAGTGCACTGGTCGTTCATGTAATACCTAAGATGTCGATTTCACAAGGAGGATACTCTAATCCTAAAATCTAAGACCAAAACAAATCACAAAAATTAAAATGTAACGAACCTAAAACAAGAATACAACTCAATCAAGCAAATCAATTCAATAATCAATAACGAAAATATTAACAAATTAGAAATTGCAACGCACACTCAAAAATCAACTAAGGAACTACCAATTAAGATAAAGGGAATTTTACTAATCTTTAATTCTAACCTAATCGATTATGAATTACTGGATTATTGGTTCTAAACAATCCTACGGTTGATTACTCTCTCTAGACTTATAACCAGTAACCTTAATTTATAAACCCTAATCGGATTATGGGAATTGCAATCTCTCAATTAACAATTTATCCAAAACTCTAATTAGATATGAAGTTGTCCAATAAACTATCGAGAACCTATGCAAGTTCTCTCTTCGCACAATTACCGATCTGATTAAATTCTCATTCTATTAAATCACCTAACTCTCGTTAGCTCAATTTAATTATTTTTCATTCGATTCATCCTCTTAGTTTATTACTAAATTATGTAATATCAAAAATTAATCACAATAAATCTAATAAACATAAAATAATTAGATTTCATTCAATCAAGAATAAAAAACCCGAAGGTGAGATTAGAACATCTCAACATTTAAAAATTCTATCAGCATATTGTTTTTCCCAATTCTATACAACCATAAAAATGGAAAACAAACAAGAAATACAATCTGAACGGAGACGGGAGGCAGGACGTCAGGAAACTCCTAACCTGGGAAGTACGTCGAGTCAACTTCTTCTCCATTTCTCTCTTCATTCTTCTCTTTGTCTGTCTCTCGACAATTCTCTCTAAGGTTTCTTTGAAAAGTGGCTGATACAAAAGCTCCTTCCTCTTCTTTATCTTATTCTTTAAATACCTTTTGTGTTCTCAGCAGCCCTAGGGTTTTTATGAAATCCAAAAGGTCCGAAAAATCCCTCAAAACTTGGCATTTTTAGTGTCTGCGTGTTTGCTCAACACAAGCCACGATCGTAGCCCTACATGCCATGATCATGGGCCACATCCGAGTCTTCTGTCACAACTGAGGTAAGCAGGCCACGATCGCGGTCCATGTCTTAGGCTTCTGTCACGATGTGCCATGATTGTGGGCTAACTCCAGTGCTTTTGTCATAATTGTGGCCTATTATGCCACGATCGTGGGCTATTGTTTCAGCCTTAGTCTCTCCGAAACTTCTCCATTCTTCGATGTTGAGCCTGAAACACTAACAAATACATCAAGGTGTCTCAAAAACATAATAATCAAGCTCAACGACTTATACTAACCCATAAAATACTTAAAAAATAAATAATTAACAAACTAACACAATTCTAACCTAAACACATACTAAATGATTGAATTAACCATTAAATACATATCAAACTAAACCCTAAAACATGATGTAATTCACACTTATCAACATCCCACACTTAAACATTTGCTTGTCCTCAAGCAAACAAAATAACAAATACACAACACACAATGCAATAATGAGACAATGGCTTCAACTTCATGAAATAAATTTAATAAACACAATCATTCAAGTTATATCAAATCATTAACATGTAAAATCTGCGTCTAAGGGCTTTGAACTAAATATACATAGTAATCTAGGTCCAAGTGTTAATTTATTTACACTTTTCAATTGCGCACATACATTAATAATTCTTTGTTCATTCAAACTTTATAACTACTCCTAAATATGTTTTCATAAAAAGTCAAGATATTACAAGTTTGGTAGGTTTTTATTAGAAAACACCTTTTTTTGGTTTTAAACAAGGACTTAGTCTTTTACTCGGAGGCAAACATTGGTGATGAATATCGATTCGATTACTTGACTAAGTCAATTTTTTATTAAGCTGCTTAGTTGAAACGTCATTATAGCGTTTGATGTGGAGGCATACATTTGTGATGCATGTTGATCCGGTTACTCAACTACATCACGTTCTCAACTGGCTACTAGCTCTATTAATAACTCGAAGGCCAACGGAATAGTAATTTACTTAACATTAAAAACACACTTTTTTAATGCCTACCTTGTTGCTTTATCTACTCGTTTCCATGAAAAAAAATACTAGCAAAGCTACTTAAGTCAAAAGACCTCAAATTATGAATGAATGTAACAATTTAGAGGGCAACAACTTAACACTAAATCCTAATTAAGCTGCATATTCAACCAAAGAACCCTAATTCACTATTTTTTAAGCTGATGATTCTTCACAACCTAATAGACTATGTCCAAAATTAAATCAATTTAAATCCATCTAAGCCATTGACACATTCACATAATTCACAAAATGCAACCTAACAATTATCATATAATATGCAAAATTCACAATCAATGCAAAACACATAAACCTCCCCACACTTAAACAACACATTGTCCTCAGTATGAGAAGGCGACAAACAAACAAATATGGAAAGAAGAGACAAAAAATTAAAGTAAAACAAAAAGTAAGTAAAAACTAAAGGTAAAAAGAAAAAGGTTAGAACAAGGCCTCATGGTGATAGAGGTGGGGAAGGTGTTGGAGACGGCAGTTGGATGCCTTGAGCCTAGAAATAATGATGGATACGACGTATGTCCCGACTCTAACGTCGTTGAGTTTGGACCATCTCATTAATTCTTCTAGATTATTTATGGTTACCTTGGTGTTCATGGAGATTGTATCAAGCACTTTCTTCCAACTCGGTTCTTCCAGCTTGGTTCTTCTGTTTCTTCTTCCTCCTCAGACTCTTCACTAGTTAAGTCCTCTTCTGCCTGTTGAGGTAGCACTGTACTCAAAATAACCTAATTAGCCTTGATTTTCACATGCGTCTTTTGGCTAATATCCCGGAGTTCCATGTTATGGGACTTAAGGATTTCAGTACGCCATAAATGATGATGATTTAGGAAGTCCAGGAGATGGACAGTTAAACCACTACAGTCCACATCATAATACTCAGCAATGGAAGAAACTAAGTACCCTATACCTAAATTATTGCTTCTCGAGTACAGAGTCACAACAATAGCGTTCAACACATGTGTGGAGGTGCACATTGGAATGTTGTGATCCATGCACCACAACATGAAGAGTTCCTTTGTTGAACACTTGTTGGTTTCTGATTGATCAAAAACCAGTTGACACATAAATTTGTGCAATAACAAGTGCTTATGGGTCCATGTGATGTTGTTGTGGGCACTTTTGGCATCAAATTGCTCTAACCCAGTGAGCTCATTCTAATAGCGAGAAGCATGAAAATCATCGTGTTGATCGATACTGGAAGACTCAAGGAACCTACACATATTGCACATGATTTCGAAGTTCAGTTCATAAGATTGTCTCTGCAACCTAAACCACATTTCTTTAGGGTTCCTAGGTTCGTAGGAGAGGGAAGTAAAGAATTCTAGAGTGAGCTCCTGGTAGATAGGAAAATGGAAGTGTATGAATTTCGCCCACTGAATTCTTTATGTTAAGTTTTCTACCCTATCATGCAGTTCTAGCCTATCAAGCATATCAATATCAAAATCAAAATATTTCGGGACTACAATTTGTTTAGCGTTGAGGGATTAGAAACGAATACCTTCCTCCTCTATGTAGATCGGGAATGGTGGTTTGAAGTCTGTTGCCCTGTTCATTCTCCCTCATCCTGAGATTTGGTTTCATCCCAATGATTGATCCCACTTTATTGATTGCTTAATGCGTGACATACTGGCTTGTAAGTAGGTAGAAGTTGGGAGAGGCTGGGTGGGTTTGAAATTTTGGGTAGAGAGAAGAGAGAGTGTTTGGAGATTCTAAACTTAGAGAGATAAAGTAAAAAATGAAAGTGAGTGAAAAAGTGAAGTTAGAAATGAATATATAGGTGGATAGAGGGTAAAATGGTGAAAATGAGTCTAAAATATGTGTGTCTCCTTTTTTCCCTGCCGCAGGCCACGATCGTGGCCTGTAATTTTTTCACCAATTTTTAATTTTTAATTTTCTTTTGTTCTTCTTCACTTGTCCGAAATCACTTCTCAACTCTTTATGGCCCTTTCACCTCTCTTTTGCTTACTTCCTCGATCATCAAATTCATGTAGAGTCCCATGCCTTCTAAATTTTATTTGAAAATGAAATAACATTAAATTAATAGATCATGGGTTGCCTCCTATGTAGTGCTTCTTTTAACATCGGTAGCTTGACACTCTTCTTACACTCAAGGTGGTTCGAATAAATCATGTAATGGTAGCGTAATCATCGATCTTACAATTTGCACATTGAGCTACTATGTCCTGGATTCCATTCTACTTATGATTCTCCTTTCTTCGCCTTCTTCTTTGCGATCGTTTCTTTCTAGATGCATTTCCAAGATCCTCAATATCTTCCCATTGTTCTCGAGGTTCGGTGTCCTTGACATTAGTTGGAGGTAAGGGAGAATCGTTGTCTTTCTTCGACACGTTGAAGGTTATTTGATGCTTGCCGACCCTCAGAGTTAGTTCACCCCCATCAACGTCAATTATAGAGCGGACAGTAGCCAAGAATGGTCGTCTAAGGACCATAAGGGTTTCCACATCTTCTCCAAATATATATAATTCTATGGGAAAGGTAAATTTATCAATTTGTACTTGCACATCCTTAATGATCTCCTTCATCCAATAAACTATTTAGTCCACTGTTTTCATTAGCATCTTTGTGGGTTATAACTCTCCTAACCCTAATTTTTGACTAAAAGTAAAGGGCATCATATTGATACTCGCTCCCAGACTTGCGAATGCCCTGTCTATTTCGACTCCATTGATATTATAAGGAATGTAAAAATCCCCTGGGTCTCTTTCTTCTATGATATATTAGGGTTTTCTTCCGCTATACGCTCCTTAACCTTCTTCTTATTTGATTCCTTTAGTGTGAGCTTCGTTTGTAAATATTTCGTTGCATCTTCAACCTTGTTTAATTCAACCTCGCTAGAATTCCTTATTGCCTACTTGCAATTGATTTCCGCTGAGCTAGAATAGGGTATGAAAATTTCAGTGGAGGTTCCCTAATTTGCTCAATTATAAGTTCACTTGGAACAAATTCCATAATTACTTGTCCTTCTCCCTTAGCTCCGTCTTCCTTTGTATGTTTGAGTTTCTTTTCCCGGGTCTGGGTAGTATCCATGACTCGTTCCTTTGGGTTAGACTTGGCATTGCTTGGAAAGGTTCCTGCATTCCAAGTAGAAATTGCCTCCGCTAGTTGACCTACTTAGACTTCCAGATTGTATATTGAAGAGGTATGGTTCTTAATAGCGTGCTCGAATTTGCTTTCAAGCCTCCTATATTCATCCTCCATACCTCCAATTTTATCTAAAATCTAATCCAATTTGGATTCCATTGAGCTTTTTTGTCTTATTGGAAGCCTGATTGTCTTGAGGTATGAACTGTCCTTCGACATTATTTATCCACGAGACGTTAGGGTGATTCTTCCACTGGAGATTGTATGTGTTGGAGTAGGGATTGTTTCCCCCTCCTCGTCCATATTAAGCTCCCATATAATTCAGTTGCTCTGGATCGCTTTCCTTCATCAAGAAATAGTCCACCGTATCATGGTCCATTTGTCCACAGAGTTCACACTTAAGTTGCACGGCTTTCATTGGAGCTGAGAAAGAAGCTCCATGTTGTTGAGCTGTCGAGTCAAGTTATCAATTTTTGCTTGCATTTTTGTCAATTGATCAATAGCTACAATTCCCTTTTGTTCTCAAAAAGTAGTAGTTTGTCTACTCCGTTAGTTCATCCACAGGCAGTTATTACTCGCCATCTCCTCTATCAGCTCTTCTACTTCATCTATCATCTTTCTCATTAATGATCCTCCTGAAGCTGTGTTAATTGTGCCTCTCGTATGTGGGGTTACTCTGTTATAAAATGTTGCAACAAGAATTTCTTGGGTAAGTTATAGTGTGGGCATTTCCGTTGCAAATCCTTGTATCATTCCCACAGTTCATAGATCAATGCCCCATCAATTTACTGGAAGTTGGTAATCTCTATAAGGATCTTCATAGTCTTAGTCAAGGGAAAATACTTATCTAAAAAGGCACAAACTAGCTGATCCTAAGTTATGACATTAGCTAGGTTGAGGGAATGACACCAAGCCTTTGCTCTATCTCTAAAGGTAAAAGGGAAAAGCCTAATTTTGACTGCATCTTCCGTCATCTGATGGTACCGAAAGGTATCACAGATTTCAAGGAAGTTCACTATATGTGCGTTAGGATCCTCATTCGTTAGTCCATAAAATTACACGTTCTGTTGAAGTATGTTTAGGAGGGCTGGTTTGATTTTAAACGATGTTGCTTGTACAGGTGGCCTAACTACTCCTTGGTTAGCCGCATTGAACCCTGGTCTCATGAAGTCCATAAGGATCCGTTGTTGACATACTTGGTTCGCTCCGTGGTCCAAATCTTGCTGCAATTCCTTGGCCATTGTTGCTTTTATGACTTCCTCTTCTTCTTCACGTCGAGCTTTCCTAATGGATCGTTATAATAGAGTTATGTCAAAATTTAAAGTTTTAGCTGCACGACTCGATCTTCTCGTGACTCTTGTGTTCATGCAAGAGCACAATTTCATAAATAGAAAGAAAGAATGAAAAAAAATTAAAAACTAACTAAACGCCTCAAACTATAGAATTATACTAATCCCCTCCCCAATAACAACGCCAACAACTTGATCGTGATTTTTTCGATGTGTGTAAGTTTTAATTGATAATCTTGATAATCTGCAAGCACATAGGTCATTTGTATAGTACCTAAGGTATCGATCCCACGAGGAGGGATAATCTAATCCTAAAATCTAAGGCCAAAACAAATAACAGAAATTTAAATGTAACAAACTTAAAACAATTCAATCAAGCAAATCAATTCAAGAATCAATCATGAAAATATTAACAAATTAGCAATTGCAACGCACACTTAAGAATCCACCTAAGGAACTACCAATTGATATAAAGGAAATTTTACTAATCTTTAACACTATCCTAATCGATTATGAATTACTGAATTATTGGTTCTAGACGATCCTACGGTTGATTACTCTCTCTCGAGTTATAACCATTAACCCTAATCAGATTATAGGAATTCCAAACTCTTGATTAACAATCTATCGAAAACCCTAGTTAGATCTGAAGTTGTCCAATAAACTATCGGGAACCTATGTAAGATCTCTCTTCGCACAATTATTGATTTCATTAAATTCTCATTCTATTAAATCACCTAACTCTCGTTAGCCCAATTTAATTATTTTTCATTCGAACACTCTCAGTTTATTACTGAATTATGTAATCTCATAAATTAATCACGATAAATCCAATAAACATAAAACAATCAAATTTCATTAAATCAAGAATAAACCCCGAAGGTGAGTTTAGAACATCTCAACATTCAAAAATCCGATCATCATATTGCTATTCCTAATTCTATACAATAATAAAAATGGAAAATAAACAGAAAAATATGATCTGAACAGAGATGGGAAGCAGCGACGCTGGGAAACTCCTGATCTGGGAAGTACGTCGAGCCAGCTTCTTCTCCACTTCTCTCTCCCTTGTTCTCTTTCTCTATCTCTTGACAATTCTCTCTAGGGTTTCTCTGAAAAATGGCGTATACAAAAGCTCCTTCCTCTTCTTTGTCTTATTCTTTAAATACCTTTTGTGTTCTCAACAGCCCTAGGGTTTTTTGGGGATCCAAAAGGTTCGAAAAATCCCTCGAAACTTGACGTTTTTTAGCATCTGCATGTCTACCCGACACAAGCCACGATCGTAGGCCATATCCGAGCCTTTTATCATGATTGTGGCAAGCAGGCCACGATCGTGGGCCATGTCCTAGGCTTTTGTCACGATCGTGGCATATGTGCCACGAACGTGGGCCATCGTTTCGGCCTTAGTGTCTCCGAAACTTCTCCGTTCTTCGATGTTAACCCTAAAACACTAACAAACACATCAAGGTATCTCAAAAACATAATAATCAAGCTCAAAGACTTATACTAACCCATAAAACATTTAAAACATAAATAATTAACAAACTAACACAAATCCAACATAAACACATACTAAATGATTGAGTTAACCATTAAACACATATAAAACTAAACCCTAAAATACGATGCAATTCACACTTATCACTATTACTTTTCTTTATTTAGGAAAAGTGTGAGAAAGCCAAGGTTAACAGACGAAAAATGAAAACTCCTCATAATGTCAGCTCCAAATCATTTGTTATCGTACTATATTAGTAAATAAAATATTATCTATTGTGTTTCAATTTTTTTAATTCATATAACAAACATAGACTCAACTACATAGACAAGAGTGCGATAGGATTACACTATATAAACTAACACACAACAAGGAAGGCAAAGGTTGGACGTCTCATGAAGCGCAAAATAATTATGAAAATATAAAATTTTAATGTTATAGTTTATTTATTTATGTAATACTAATTAATAATATTTGAATTACATCTCAATTTTGTGTTTTAAATCGAAAGACAAGATGCAGGAGTTGTTGCAGAGATCATTTTCTGACGGAAATGAGCCCGATGTAGATGACATTTGTAACATCTTTGATACAAGATTAAGGTATATCATAGGTCTTGGGTATGGCCTTAAGCCAATTGGTTCATCATCGTCACGACCAACATATGTAACAATGCTTCAAGAGGAAAATCGGTCGCTTAAGGCTCAGTTACAATGTAATGAAGAAAAGTTAGATCGTACTGAAGAAAAATTACAACTTAATAAACAAAAATTAGACCATACTGAAAGAGAGTTGACCAAGCTTAAAAAGATGGTCAAACAATTACTTAAGTCAAACTATGTAAGTAGTAGGGACGATGAAGAGTCTTAGTTTGTCCATAAATTTTTCCTTAACTTTTGTAATTAACATTTAATTAACTTTTATTTTTTATAAAATGCATTTAATTTTTAATTATGAATTTTTTTATTTTACTTAATTATTATTCAAACAATGTTACCAATAATAATTAAAAAGTGTGACTTAATTACAATTCAAACCATGTTAGAAACAATAACATAAATAAAAAATGATCTTAATAATAATAAATAAATGATAAATTGGTAATGGAGGAGTAAAATTAAAAATATGAATTCGTCAATAAAAAATTTTAGCTACAAATTTAAAATCGTCACCAAATATTTTTACCTACGTTTCCCAAAACATCTCTAGTTCAGCCGGATTCTGTTGAGGCTGGACGTTGCTGTTTGGATCCATGATTCTGTGTGACTTCGGCTATTGAGTACCTGCAAAACAAATAAGGCACGCCGGGGGTTGATTGCCGGCAGGCCCCTCCGACGCTCAAGTTAGTCTTTTGAGA
>JAOTBA010000005.1:17967324-18001090 GCA_025629845.1 Erythroxylum squamatum | reverse complement strand
TGACTTGAAGAGGGATGCTGACTTTTGTACTCACATAATGCTTTTCTCATCTCATCAGTTAGCGTAGACTTTTTTACGCCTTTCAGATGAGTAGCCATAGAAAGAAAGAAAGAGCAGAAGAGAGATTCACGTCCAAAGAAGAGAAAACGTGAATACCCTCTAAACTAATCCTAAAAGACCCTATTTATATTGGAGGAGGTCTCGTAGGAAAGGATTTCTTTTCCAAGTAGAAGTAGGTCTTTCTTTCCTTGTAGAATTAGGATCTTTACAAAGAGATGATTTCTTTTCTAAGTAGAAGTAGGTCTTTCTTTCCTTGTAGAACTAGGATCTTTACAAGGAGATGATTTCTTTTCCATATAGAAGTAGGTCTTTTTTTCCTTGTAGAATTAGGATCTTTACAAGGAGATGATTTCTTTTCTAAATAGAAGTAGGTCTTTCTTTCCTTGTAGAATTAGGATCTTTACAAGGAGATGATTCCTTTTCCAAGTAGAAGTAAGTCTTTCTTTCCTTGTAGAATTAAGATTTTTTCAAGGATATGATTTCTTTTCCAAGTAGAAGTAGGTTTTTTCTTTCCTTGTCAAATTAGGATCTTTACAAGCGTAATATTCTAATACTTCATATTCTAATGTACCTACATGCACTCTATTTTGAATCACGCTAATTTAAGATTAATAAACTTATTTTTGACAAGATTAATAAACTTAGATACAATGCACCATCATTAATTAATTGTTTATTTAATTTCTTTTCTTAGTTACGGAAAAAACTAATTGTTTAATTTAACAAATATAATGTACAAAATAAAAATTATTCTATAAATTAATAAATATTAATTTATCGATAAATTAATAAAATATTCATTTATCGATAAATTAATAACCCCGTATAAGATAATAATTTTTCAGGTCCCAACAATATTCATTTATAGAAGTTTTACTGTACTTCGTTTATTTTACACTTTGTATAGTCTTGTCTAAGAGTGGTTGATTTAGTTTAACTTGTTGGCCTTTGTGCCAATACACATTTTCATTTATTTGATTCGATGAATTACCTTTATTTAAAAGAAAAAGATCCTACCTATCTTACCTTTAATGGGCTTGGAAGAAATTAGCTTAGTTGAGCCCATCCTCTAACCGTAAAACACGCCTTCACATTTCCCTAATTATCTCTCTTGTTTATTAATCATTTTGTAAATTCATCCAATCAAGTAGAAGTTGATTCCAAAATGCGAGCGGTAGCTCTGCATCGCCTAATCAATGCAACAACAATAAGAAGAAGAGGACCCCTTAATCGTTACCACTGTAATTACTATTCTTCGTCTTCTTCATCCAGTAGTGGTAGTAGTAACAGTAATAGCAGATGTAAAACCCATATCCATACCCATTCCCAAACCTTACTTTCATTGTCTCCCTGGTCTGCCATTCAACGCCGTGGTGTTAAGGTTAATGCCATTCATGTATGCTTCTTCTTCTCCTTCTTCCGTTTCCCTTTCTAGGGCGCACAAACACACACACCCACACACACACACACACACGCACACACACACACGCACATGTATAATATTCTGGGTTTTTCATAATTTTATGAAAATTTTGATGATGCCCACATAGGTGAAGCCCGGAAACGTCATTGAAAAATCAGGTGAGTGTCTTTTCACTTTCTTATATATATGTATATATGTGTCTGTCCATTTGTTCACTTCCTTTGTTCGTTTCGTATAATTCCGCTCTTACTCATTTCATCTTTTTCATTTTCTTTTATAAAATATTTTCGCTGCACTGCAGGAAGAATTTACCAGGTAATCATATTGCTTTGGGTTTTGTGCTTCTATTAATTTCCAGACCAATCATGTTATTTATTATGACTCAAAAATCTAATATCTTTAGGTAATTCAAGCAGAGCATAAGCAGCAAGGCAGAGGAGGAGCAATGATGCAGGTTCAGTTTTTTGCTTCAATTCCATTCCTCGCTCGCTGTGTTCTTTTCTCAAACAAAAAACTTTTTTGGCCATTTGTGTTAACCTTATTTCTTATAATATTAATGGGTGCGTGTTCTGAAACAGTTAGCTTCCAATGTTTTCTAAGTAATTCTTAATATTGATTTGGTACAATTTATTATTTATTTGAGGATTTAATAAATTCCAAAAGATCTTGGCATCACCATCAAGAACTACTGATATGGGGAAAGTCTAAACTTTTGATTCGTATTCACTTAGATTTGTGAATATTGGCACATCCAAAGCATTGCAGAATATAGAGCTTAAGGCCACTTATCTTGTTCTAAAGTGAAATGTTGATCAAGTTTTCTCTTTTTCGAAGTCATCTTAAATCTGTTAAATCTTAACTATTTAACTCCAGTATGAATGTGGTGTGGGAAAGAATTTTCATATATTCTTATAAATTGAATAGGATGTATACAGCCATATATAGGACATTTCAAGTAGGAATTTAAATATGGAAAGTTAACTAAAGTTGTCTAATGCAATCACTTAATTTAAAGGATTTCAAACTTATTCTCTCTTATCTATTTATAGCCTACCTAATATCTTAGTATAATCTATTTACAGCTGTTTAGTATCTCAACACTCCCCCTCAAGCTGAGGAATAGATGTCTTTCATTCCCAGCTTGTATACAAGATCATGAAAACTTGAATTGTTTAGCCCCTTTGTTAAAACATCAGTTACTTGACGTTTTGATGGAACATAGGACATACACACTAACCCATCTTCCATTTTTTTTAAAAATGAAATGTCTATCAATCTCAATATGCTTTGTCCTATCATGTTGTATAGGATTATGAGTAATATTGATGGCTGACTTATTGTCACAATAAAGCTTCATAGGGTCGTCCCATTTGACTCTCAAATCATCTAGAATAATCTTCAGCCATAGTAGTTCACACAATTCTTGAGTAATAGCCCTAAATTCTGATTCTGCAGATGTCCTTGCCGTTACATTCTACTTCTTGCTCCTCCACGTTACCAAATTTCCTCCGAGAAACATACAGTACCCCGTAGTTGATCTTCTATCCACTATGGAACCTGCATAGTCAGCATCGATGTAAGCTTCTAGAGCAAGAGTACTGTTTTTTCTTGAACAAAATTCCTTTTCCCGGATTGCCTTTCAAGTAATGTAGTGCCCTATAAGCAGCTTGAAGATGAGACTCGCTTGGATCATGCATGAATTGACTGATCATGCTTACTGAGTATGCTATGTCTGGCTGAGTGTGAGCAAGATATATGAGTCTACCAACTAGTCTTTTATACATCATTTTATCAACAACTGGTTCTTCTTTAACTTCTCCCAACTTGTGGTTTGGATCCATTGGTGTAGAGATTAGCTTACACCCAATCTTCCCTGTTTCTACCAACAAATCAGGCACATACTTCTGTTGAGATATAAAAATCCCTTATGTGGAATATGCCACCTCAATACCGAGTAAGTACATTAGTTTCCCAAGTTCTTTTTATCTCAAACTCTTTTACTAGTCTTTGCTTCAATTCATGCTTCTCTTTCTCATCATTTCTAGTCACTATGATGTCATTCACATAGACTAGAAGTGCAGTAACCCCCTTACATCCAATTGTTTAATGAAAAGAGTGTGATCACCTTGGCTTTGTTTATATCCACACTGTCTCGTGACTTTTGCAAATCTCCCAAACCAAGCTTTAGGACATTGTTTTAACCCATAAAGGGCCTTCCTCAACTTGCAAAATTTGTTACCCGTGTCTCCCTCAAATCCTAGTGGGATGTTCATATAGATTTCTTCATCTAAGTCTCCATGGAGAAATGCATTCTTAGCATCATATTGTAGGAGCTACCAATTAAAGTGGGCAGCCAATGATAACAAAATTCTCACAGTATTCATTTTTGCAACTGAGGCAAAAGTCTCTTGATAATCAATACCATAGGTCTGAGTGTACCCTTTGGGCACTAATCTAGCTTTATATCTCTCAAGAGATCCATCAGCTTTATATTTGGGTGTGAAAATCCACTTACAGTCAACAATGTTTTTCCCTTTCGGTTTATCATCAGTCTTCCATGTTCTAGTCTTTTCCAATGCGTTCATCTCCTCGCTCATAGCATCCCTCTATTCCCTTTTTGACAATGCCTCAGAAACAATATTAGGGATAGTAATGGTATTTAAACTCACAATGAAGTTTTGGTAGGTTGGTAACAGGCGCTTAAGAGAAACATAGTGAGATAGAGGATAAAGTGGTCATTTAGTGCATTCTGTAGTTCCTTTCCTACTAGCAATAGGTTCAAAAAATTGTGTGTGTAAAGGTGAGTCAGATCTTACCATGATTTCATTTCCAGAGTCTAAGTTGGATTCTTGGACCTGTGTCAATTCTGGAATGGACTTTCTCCTTGAATACACCTGAGTAACGCTAGTTGGGACATGTGATGACACAAGTTTAGTAGTAGAATGGGGGAACTCATATGTAATTGGTTTAGAGGGCTCGGTTGTTTCAATAATATGAGCTGGAGCAGGAGGAAGGTCAAGGGTTTTAAGTGGTTCAAAGGACTTATAAGTAGGGTTTTAAGTGGTTCGAAGGACTCATAAGTGCTATCTTCCATCATTGAAATCTCCCCCTGAAGAGAGAACTTGGAGAAAAAAGGTGTGTTTTTTGTGAAGGTGACATCTGTAGAGATATAAAATTTCCTAGATGGCGGATTGTAACACTTTTATCCCTTCTGCGTAGGTGAGTAACTGAGGAAGGCAAATTTGACGACTCGGGGGTCTAGTTTGTCTCTAGGAAGGCAAATTTGGCCTCACCCTAGGTGTGAGGCCATTTGAGGCTCTGAAGTGTGGGTAGAAGCTATTAAGAATTTCTATAGGACTTTTGTTATCTAACACACGTGATGGAAGTCTATTTATCATGTATGTGGTTGTAAGAACTGCCTCTCCCGAATAGGATTTAAGGACATTCCCTTGAAAGAGTAAGGCTCGGGTAGTGTTGAGTAAGTGCCCAATTTTCCTTTTTGCTACTCTGTTTTGTTGAAGTGTATTAAAACATGATGAATCATGGATAATGCCCTGTGATTGAAAGAAAGGTGACAAAGTTTGGTTGAAGAAGTCTCTGGCATTGTCTTTCCTAAAGCTTTTTATTTTAACCCCAAATTGGTTTTGAATCATAGAGTGAAAGTTAGGTATAACAAGGCTAACATCAAATTTTTGTTTTAGAAGAAAGAGCCATGTTACCCGAGTGCAACCATCAATTAAGGATACAAACCAACGAGCCCCAGAAACATTAGGTATAATAGAGGAACCCCATATGTCACTATGAATCAAATGAAAAGGGTGAGAGCTTCTTTTATTGCTAATAGGAAGAGATACTCGAGTATGTTTTGCAAATTCACAAACATCACAATGAAATTCAAAAACATCTAATCGTTGAAACAAATGAGGAAACATGATCTTCAACACTTTAAAAGATGGATGACCTAGGCGTAGATGATACAACCAAATGGTATCTTTATTTGAGGAACTGAGAAATGACAAAGATAGGTTGCTGTTAACTCTTTGAGGAAATTCAAGTAGGTAGAGGCCACCCTTTTCCTTAGCAAGTCCAATCCTCCTCCTTGAGACCTGATCCTGAAAAACACAGTGAGAAGGAAAGAAAGTAGCATAACGTTTAAGATCATGGGTAAGCTTTTGAATAGAAGGTAGGCTAGTCGATAGTTTTGGAATATGGAGAACCCTTTTCAGAATACGGGTAGGTGTGGTGTATATCTCCGAAACTTGCAATAGTAATTAGAGAGCCATTGGCCACCATAATCTTTTTGTTACTTGGGCATGGGGTATAATTGTGAAAGAGTTGAGATGTGGGTGTCTTATGGTCTGTGGCACCCGAGTCTATTATCCAAGAATTGGTATGAAGATTTGTTGAGGCATTCATGCAAATAGGCAATAAAGGTTTACCTGAAATAGCCAAAGAACAAGTCTTAGAAGGTCTTTCAATAGTCCCCAACAAGCTTCTCAGCTTCTCAATTTCTTCACTGTTTAATTCTCTTGTTCCTGAATTTTCCTCAACTTTGGGCTACTATGTGCTTGGACCTCTGTTGTCCCCCACGATTTCCCCATTCTCGACTTCGTGGTTTATCGTGTATTTTCCAACATGTTTCTTTTGTGTGCCTCAGTTTCTTGCAGTGGGTGCACCAAAGGTTGCCCTTATTCTCCTTCCCTTGGTTTTCTCTACCAAAATGCCTAGATAGATCACTATTTCCTTTGTCTTGATAATCAGTTTTTGCTAATAAGGCTGACCCCTACATGGTTTGGGAGGTTGACATGATTAAGAAGAAGATACTGCAGTGAAGAAGAAAATACTGCAGCAATTAAGGCTACCCTAATGAGAATCACACAAGAGAGGTAAGGAGGAATGCAACGATGAAGGTTGGAACACACAAGAGAAGAACCAAAAGAAAAAGGGTTTCCGTAGTGCAGCAATGGAGGCTGCTCAAAGGATAAATCCCAGAAAAACAAGCCCTATGGCTCTGATACCATTTGGGAAAGAATTTTCATATATTCTCATATATTCAATAGGAAGTATACAACCATATATAGGACATTACAAGTAGGAATTTAAATATGGAAAGTTATCTAAAGCTATCTAATGTAATCCCTTAATTCAAGGAATTTCAAACTTATTCTATCTTATCTATTTACAGCCTATCTATATCTTAGTATAATATATTTACAGCTGTTAAGTATCTCAACATGTGGCATAGTTCGTCTGATTTTTGTCTTTTCATTCCTTCTTTCCTTTTTTATGTTTATATAGTTATTTGACTATTGCATTGTTATTTGTTTGCCAAACATTGCTTGCTTGCTTATTAAAGTGCTATTCTAAGGGATTGTTGACCCATTCTTTTTTAATATTCTAATTATATTCATTTATAAAATGTGTTCTTTTTCTTGTAGTTGGAGCTTCGTGATGTTGATAATGGAAGCAAACAAAACTTACGGTTTGGTACTGAAGAAGCTGTTGAAAGTATGTTGCTTGCCATCAGTTCCTTAGCAGAATTTGTTGTATTATACCCCTAAAATTCTCCTCCATTTATTCTTCGTGAGATATTTCTCTTCAGGAATTATACTTCTATATTATTGGTGGTTTTATCTCTTTGTCCATAATGATGCTTTTAAGCATGGATCTACACTTCAACCAGTTATAGTACTTGTTGGGTAATTAGATGAATCTTCTGTCTTATGTGATCAATGGACCCAACTCTAGGTAAACATGGAATTATTAAAGTCAATTTTTACTTGAGCCATACCAGTGCCACCAGTTTTTGAGAGCTTGTGATGGTAATCCCTTTCTTTGGATTTCTCACAGAGATGCTTAGACATGTAGATGGAAGACTTGGAAAGAATTTTGTCATTGTTTTTTGATATATTGCAAGAAATTTAAAATTTGTTTACATTTGTTTTTTTTCTTTATTTTGTGTACATATAGGGAAGGAATTGGTGGTCTGACACACACAAGTCTTTTCACAGCTTCATGCATCAGGAGCTACTTTATTCCACTTCAACTTCTTAGACTAGCAAGGGAAATAATAAACCCTTTTGGTACATTAATTGAAAAAGCTGTTATTTCAACTTCTACCAAATGACATGTTAGGGATATACACAATACAAATTGCCTATCCTAAAATAATAAACTCAACCGATGGAATATCATTGTTGATATATCTTGTTCAACCCATCTTTTATGAAAGGGACGTTTAACTTGCATTGCCATTTTACACGTTTATGTTATAATATACAACAATAAACTGCCAGGAGCCTGATTTTGAGAAGTTGAGAATCCTCTTGGTGTTGTTTGACCCTTTAGTTTTGTTGTCTTTTGTTGTATTAATTAATAGCTACTCTCATGGATGAAGTTAATCAGTAGTGTTGTAAATAGATATGCCTATCTTATTGCTAGTTGGAAACTCAAATTCGCTGAGCCAAGTAGGAGTTTGTCCTATTCCTTGCTAGACATTATTTGATTCTTAACCTAATTGAAAATGAGCTTGTAATCTGATTGAGGTCAAATCTCATAAAAGAAAAATCTTTCTCTGTTGCAAATTTCTCACTAGTTGTATTATGATAAAACTCGCTACAGGGGTATATGTAGAGGAGAGGTCTTTCACATGTTTGTATACAGAAGGTGACATGGCATATCTTATGGAGTGAGTTACATGTCGAGTATACTATTCCCATGCAAATATCATAATCTTATGCATAACATTCTCTTTGTTTACAACTTTTCTCAGCTCTGAAAATTTTGAACAATTAGAAGTGCCAATACATATATTCGGCAAGGCCGCTGCATATCTTAAAGGTTGGTAAAACTCAACAATGAGGTTTTTGTCTTTTGTTGTGATATTCACTGTTATATTATAGTAACACACTTCATTAAGGGCCTTGAGGAAGCTTATTCTTCTGATAATTTAATGAACAAATCCCTTGTATGCTCTTATCTATCTATTTATTATTGGAAGTTCACTCTTATGGCCACATTTACTTAGTTTCAACCTTTCAACTAACATGATTAGTGCATATTTCTTCCTTCAACTAACATGATTAGTGCATATTTTGATAGCTATACGGGTTCTAAACCCATATTGACTTACTCTAGGAGAAATAGGAGGAAGGAACAGAACATGGGCCACAAACCCATGTTAACATATTCCAGAAGAAAGTCTAAGGCAGAGCAGAAAGTGAGTGACCCAGGGAATGATGAGTCAGCCAACGGTTAGACAATGAGTTTGTTAGAATTAGTTAGAGGAGAGAGAAGCTAATAGATAATCGAGTGGAGGGTATGTAAGGGAGTGGGGTAGCACAGAGGGGGTATCTTTTCTCTTTGTACCGTCTCAGCTGAGAGCTTGAAGGGGCCATTGTTGGCTGGTAGCTTTGGTTCTTGTAGTTTCCTACGAGGCTATTGCTAAATATTAATAAGAATCCTATACTATCATCCATTTGGCTATAATATTTCTTTGGATAGGGTTGCTCTCATTTAAGTGGCATCATGACTTGCCATATTTCTAGCCTGCTTTTGACTTTCAATGCATGATTGTGATTTACCACATTCTTATCTATCCAAAAACTTTTGGAATGCAATTTCTTACATCTAATACTATAATCACCATTCTTGATGGAACTGTACCAACTTATTCGCAAATTTGGTATCTTTCAATTAAATTTCATGATGTAGGACCTTCCCAAGGCAATTTGGATGCACTAGTGCTATGGTGTTGATTTTGAATTATTTTTAAGTTTGTGTTGTTCAGAGATTTAACTTAGTTTTGTAAATATAGTGAGTATATACTTAATTTAAGTGATATGGTGTTCATGTAGAGTTATTTTTAAGTTTATCTTGTTCAAAGATTAGCTTAGTTATGTAAATGCAATGAGTATATACTTTTAATTTAAGTGTAGAGATGATTTTTCGATAACATCAGTCAAGTGGGTCTTGATTCTAAGGATTAGATTGATCTTCGACTTGTATTCCAATCACTTATGAGTTACATGAATTATTAACTTTCTCATAAGGTTTGTATTTGGTTACTTTAACATTTGAGTATATAAAGTTTTTTTGCAGTTTGTTATTTTGGTTTAGTGTGTTTTGATAGTTAGACTTAGCCTTTGAATTAAAATTAGTCCCAGCTCCTTGTTACTCTCTACCTTGCTTCCCCTTTCCCTTCTTTCTCGTTGCTACCTCTTTCTCTGCATTCTTTTCATGTTCCCCTGCCCTTAGTATTTTAGCACTAAAGGAACAATCTTATGGTCACAGAGGAAATGAAAATTAAGTTGCAATTATTTGATGGGAGACCTTTGTCTGGATTAGTTCCCAAGAAAGTGACATGCTTAATTAAGGAGACGCAGGCTAATCCAAAGGGGCTTACAGTCACTCCTAGGTAAGTTCAGATGCTTAGTTTGTCTACTACAGGCATTCCTTGTTCATTTCTTACTATGAAAATGGTATATCTTGTCTGTCTATTTCCTTTCTTCTCTTTGCACGTATATTCACTAAGATATTATCTCTTGCTTCAATGTTTTGGTTCTTTTACTCGTTAAAGTTCTTATAATTATTGATAGACGCTATCATGATCCATTGTGTTTTAATTTTGTTTGGAGATCTATGTTATCAATGAAATTCATTAGTTATTTTTTCATTCTTTACGTTCATACTATTAGGTGGTGTTAATCATCCTCGTAGCTCCCTAATCAAATTTGATTATTGGTGACAATTCTTGTTTACGTATTGTTGTTGGTTGCAAATATTTATTGTTATCATAAATAGTAAACATTTGGATGGAAAATATTTATTGTATCATAAATCGTTAACATTTGTATACCTAGTGCAAAATAATAAAAGGGTGCTTGAGAATTTCAGTTCTACAATCTTGATACTCTTAATAACTTGAAAGTTGTAGTTGAAGTTTTAGTTTGTTCACTTTAGGGATAATTTCTTTAGAGTTGAATTGAGGTACGTGAGGCGTAAATATGGAAGTCTTGTTAATTGTGTTCTTACACGAGTGAGCATGAAGTTACATGGTGTCGTTTTTTCCCCCCATAATTTTGGTTTTTTGACCTTAGATTATTCAGCCATTTATGGTTTTTTTTTTGAATTTTCTGCGTTCTTTTGGTATTTTGTTTTTTCATGATTGCATAATTCTTCGTACATAAAAATTAATTTTATGAAACTTATTGTCAATGATTTATTTTCCATTTTCTACGAAACTATGTTGTTAATGCTTGCCCTAAATGTAGGTATATTAAGGCTTTGCTGGATAATGGTCTCAATGTTCAAGTAAGTTGGCATATTCACTTCTTTTGTTCTTTATCTTTTCTAGTGTTAGTGCCATAATTTAGTTATAGTATTGGAAAGCTTGAATTGGAAGATAAAGTTGGTGAGTTTATGAACTGGTTGATAGGCTAACACTTGAGAATGCTAATTGGGTAAAATGTCCAATATGGGCTTCGATATGATGCTTGGTGAAGCTTGTTGAGTAGCAAAATGTCTAATGTTTATAATTTAAATTGGAGCAACTAATAAAAGTTGCTCCTTTTTGACCAGAAGGTCACAAGTTCGGGTCACTGAAATAGCCTCTTTGTAAAAAAAAATGCAAAGGGAAGGCTGTGTACATTGATGACTCTCGCAAAACGGGAAAGCCTTGTGTAATGGGGTATGTTGTGTTTTTTTATAATTTAAATCTGAAATTTTGCTGATTTTGTAATACTAGTCATAATTAAATAGTTAAACTTTCAATTTGTTGCACTGTTAACTCTATCCTTGATGATGTTGACGCGAGTCGCCTTATAGAGTAGTCCCTTTACATACCAGCACACATGTAACATTTAAATAATTATATAATAAAAACAAATATAAAACCCAAAAGTTCACCTACTCTCCCCGTCTTCTCTGATATCCTGACTCACTCATCTCGTTCAAACTTGAATCTTTCGCACAACAATTTTGTTGGACCAATACAATTGACACTCTCAAATCTTTAGCAAGTTGTAAGTCTGAACCTTTCAGACAAAAAAATGGACAGGAGCATACCTCCCCAGCTCACTCAACTACATTTTCTTGATGTTTTCGTTGTTGCGCACAATAATTTATCAAGAAGGGCACTTGATATGGTTGCACAATTTGGAACGATTGAAAATAGAAGCCAAGAGGGAAATGCTTTCCTGTGTGGACTACCATTGTCAAAAAGTTGCAATGCAACACTGCTATCTTATAGTTCCCCTAATCGTGAAGAAAAAGAAGATGGTTTCATAGACATGAATGTCCTCTACATAAGCTATATGGAGTCATTCATCATGATGTTGGGAATTTTTGCAGTTTTATGCATAAATCCTTATTGGCAATGAGCATCGTTTTACTTTGTAGGGAAAATAATGAACAACTTGTTCTATTTTCTAGTGGCAACATTCCTATGTTGTCCAAGTATAGTTTTATCAGCCTTTTGCATAGAGTCTGATATCAAGTTATGGACACACTATAGACTGCCAACGGAGAACAGAGGGAGAGTAGGGGAGTTTTTTTTATTTTTTGGTTTCAAATTATTTTTAGTATATAATTATTTAAATTTCATGTGTGTGCTGACTTGTAAAGGGACATACCTATATAGTGATCCATGTCAATATCATTTCTAAGAAGGAATTGAATTATCAATTAAGAAAGGAATTTGACTTTCAACCTTATCAGTAGTTAACAGTAGGCTATATTTGCAACAAATTAAAGATTTGAGCATTTGATTGATATTTTTGATAGTTCTGGTTAATATTGTAAAATTAGACTTTGGATTTAAAATATAATATACCCTTATACAAAAAAGTACATTATGGCCCCGTGTCTGCTTGAGTTTTTGGACCCTTTTGTTACTTATTATTTAATTTAAAATCTGCAGTATTCTTGTGCAGGATATATAAGTTTCCTTTCTTGAAATGTGCAGGTACCTGCCTATTTAGAGGCTGGTGAAGAAATTGTTGTCAATACTGATGATGACACCTACGTTAGCAGGTGAGCTTTAGTAGCTTCTTAGTTGGACATTGGCATTTATTCTTGTCATTTTTGTTTGTCTTTTATTTTGCCAATTATTTGGCACTGTTTATGCATTCCATTATTTTGCAAGCATACTCAATGAAGGTTATCAAATGTTTGCACGTGATCACCTAGGTATTAGCACAAGTCTTCGTATTCGGCAATTTCTCTTTTTCCTAACATTGTTGAAGTCGGGTCATTTCCATGATTCTGTCTATAAATTCTTTTGAGTTTAGGGATTTAAATTGTTGAGAACTGTTGGCTGGACTTTGAAATTTGATTAGATTTGTAGGTCGAATAGTCAACTCGATGGAGATTTAGGCCCAAAAAAAAGGATATTTGGTCCGTGTAAATTCTTGATATGGTTGGTTCTTGGTGTTTTCATCTACTTCCCCGATTTTTCATTGCTCTGCCTGTAGCATATTATAAGATCTCATCTTGACTAACTATTTGAGATTATTTTCTTTGTTTTGAATTTATTTTTGTGCTTAAATATGAAAATTAATGTTTGTTTTGATTTAGGGGATGAAAAGTAGAGATTGCATCAAATTGGGACTCTCTTAATGATAATAAAAATGTTTGGATAAAGTGAAGAGATTGTTACAGTGAATAAGGCTGATCACTTGAAGAGTTGGAGTTTGACCGGAAGATTTTACCTTATCCTTGTCATAAAGGAGTTCGATTTTGAATTCGTTTTAAATAGACATCTTTACAAGATAGAATTAGATTAGGATTAAATTAGAAAACTTTATAAAAGGGGCATTTCTCACGATAGAAAAGGGCTCTCTCTTACATTTTTCGAAATTCTTAGTCTTTTTTGTTATTTTATTATTGGAGCGAAAGTCATGTGTGGTTAAACTCATCGTTCTAATTAAAGAGAATTTGATATTCTAATTGTAACCTTGTGAAGTTTTGTGTTTTCAAACTTTTATTCACGTTTTAATTCAAGTATTTTTTTGTTTTGAATTCTTATATTTTATAAATGATTAATATTCGATTAATCTGACAATTTAATTTAATATTGATTATTCTATTGCTATCTACGAATTCAGTGATTCATAAGTGTCATAAAGGAATGGTACAAGTAGCAAATAGGTTATTTATAAATTTTTATGTTAAAATTATGATAAACAAGAAAACTAAATTGAATAATTGCAGCTATCTTAATTATTTAATTTAATGTTTAGTCTTTTTCACAGAGCTTATTGTTATCATTTATTTGATATGGAATGCTATCAAACTCAGTCAATAGATGGTAAGTTTTATTTGAGATGTTGGGTTTGAGCTCATTAAATTAGGAAAATTTGAGACTTATTATGGTTATCTTAGTATGTTTCGGACTAACTGTTTGAATCGTGAAAATATTTTTTTTGAACCAATAATCAATGTTACAATTAGATGAGATCTTTCTCTTAAATCAAAGTTTGGTAATCTTAATTTTTTCAATTTTAAATTCAATTGATTTAATTTGTTTTCGTATTAAATTTAGTTAATCAAATATTTCACCAAAAATCTCCCATTAAATTTTATTACTTTTAATTAAGAAACTAGTGTTCAGTTTTTTAGGAATTTAACTTGATTCTACAATTACTATAAAAGTTTAGAGAATCGGTATTATTTTGGGGGCTTTGACAATCTGACCATATATACTTCTATTGAAGAAAGGTAGATGAGAATTACGCATTGAGGAAACACAAAATCGTGAAGGCAAAGGACAGCACTATGAACAACCATGTAGTTCTTCATAACCTTGAACGCTACTATCATGTGAGGTCTTAAATGCAATTTAAATGTTGATAAAAGTCTCTCATATTGCAGCCTTTTCTTCTCCTTATGAAGAACTTTAAACTATTGAATTTCATTCAATGAGCTGTGTAAAGTTGTTTTTTCAAAAATTAATAGATTTTGTTATAAATATATATATACAATCTAGAGGACACAAAAATTAGTATAATCCGAAGTATCAAATCTTTGTGGTTCCTAGTAATCGTCTATATCTTGAGATCGAGGGAAACTTGCAAGATCACTTAGACCAGTATTACTCTAACCCCCATCTGCTCTTCATGCTACTTGTCAAATTTGCCGCTATTCCTCTGGCTAACATATAGAAAAATGGCCTGAAAAACCATCTCATTGCTTTTACTTTCTTGTTTGAATACCTTGTAATTGAGTTCTTTCCATATGTAGCACACCAAGGCTACCCAACTTAACTTGATAGCTTTGAGATTAGTCACATTATGCACTCTAAGTTTCCCTAACCAAGCAATAGTTTCACTCCAAGAATCCATTGATCGGGCCACGTTGAGTATAATCTGCATCTGACCCTAGACTTATCTGGCATACTTGCATCTAATCATGAGAAGTTATAAACTTTCCAGTTCAGCATTACATAACTCACAATTCAAATTGATAATGAAGAACCTGAACTTATCCCTTATAAGCAACCCTCCATTGATTCTTATCCATAAGATGAAAGAGTGAGCTGGATTAAGATTATTGTCCCATACTAAGGTTGCCCACTCCTGCTTTGTGCTCTCTGTAGCCTGTAACAGTGTTTTGCAGGCTTTGGTGTTGAACTTCCTTGAGTTATTTGCTAGCTACTGAATTTCATCCTACTCTCCTTCCTGACATCGAGGCAACTCTTCCATGATGAGGCTGACACTTCTACTATTGTGAAAGGGCCATATCCACTGATTATTTCGAATAAGCATAGTTACTTTATTAGTTGAATTCACCACCAATTTTAGGGCTTGTACTTCCTCCACCTTCTATAGGGGACTTTTCCAGTGTCAATTTTCATACCAAAAAGACGTGCTTTCTCTATTCCCAATCTTATGGAATACCTGATTCTACATCCATTGTCTGGTCTCTAGTCTCTAGAATTTATTTGAGAGTGCTTGACATATCCTGCCTTGACTATAGGATCCAAATACTCTTGTTTAATGAATACATTGTACATCCATTTCACCAATAAATCCTCCTTTTCGTAGCACCACCACAAATTTTGCCCCCTTATTCACCCTATGTTTAATCCTTGCAGAATGGATGTTTAATTCCCCCTGTTGCTTAGGTCTGCAAATTTTGTCCCAATTGATCTTCGTTTGCTTCTACCTTGGTTTGAGCCGTTCCACAAGAAGTTCTTATGTCTCCTATCGATTTCCTTAAGGTTACTTTTGGGGATGGATAAATGGTTGATCCAATAAGTGGTAAGTTTGCTCAATATTGTCTTAATTAGCTGTAACCTGCCTCCATAACTAAGGAACTGATTGCTCCATTGGTTTATTCTACCATGAATTAAGTCCAACAGAGGTTTACAATCCATAACACTGATTCTGCCATGAAGCTACCTCTCTACTTGAGTTGCAAGATAAGTAGAAACAACTCTTCAAGGGGTTGCTTCTTAAACCTTAAATCTCTTGGAATTCCTTCATTGCTTGCATGATTATATAAATTGAGTTTTTCTCAGCCTTGCAAAACAATGGAAGGTCATCTGCAAAAGCTAGGTATGTGAGCTTTATACCTTTACATCTGCCATGGAACTGGAACTCTGGATGCCGCCGTATGATATTCACAAGGAGAGTTGACAAAACCTTTGTGCATAGGACAAACAGGTAAGGGGATATTGGATCCCCTTGCCTCAAGCTCCTCCTTACTTTGAACAGGTTTGTAGGTTCCCATCTACCAAGATTGCCATAGAAGCAGTGGTTACACATTCCGCAACTCATTTTCTAAACAGAGGAGGACAGCCGACTGCCTTTAATATAGTATAAAGAAATAAAGAATTGACTAGGAAAGCACAAAATTGGTTATTGTGATCATAAAGTTGAAATCTTGTTTAGTGGGGCAATATATTGAATATCTGGTAGTCGGCAAATGTGGTAAAACTTTTACCGTTTAATTTTCCTAGTAACTGAATGAAAAAAAAAAAAAAAACCTTTTCTCATATCTATAAGTTCAACCTCAGTCTGTAAAAGCAGTCATGAACGACTCGGAGGAAACTTGTCTTCAACGGTATTACAATGTAGGAGAATTGTAACCAAAGGATCCATCTGTTTTCAACCCAACAACTCTTAATCTTGTTTGCCAGCTTATACATTCTGGTAAATGGTGGTGTTTGCGTCTTGTGAAACAAGCTAATCGGGTTCTCTGTACCCTATGCTAGCAAGTGGTAAAAAATAAAAATAGGACAATCATTTTATGTTGCGAAGGTCTAAATCAGAATTGACATTGGGAATTTAAGATTTCATTGAATTACTGAAAATAGGTAAGGCCTCAAATATGGCAGGTCTTTTTCCTTGTTTCGAGAATTGCAAGTTTCATTATGAAAAACATGCTTGATTTTAACAACAGAGGTGTCATAGGCATCTTTTATCATATATAACAACATCCCCTTTAATCAGGTTGTTGTTGTTTGCCCAATTTTACCAGTCTTAAAAGTAGTATGAGATAGAATTCCCCTCTCAAATCCATTTTACTTCTAAAGGATTTACACAGGATGATGAAACTATAGATGTTCTATAGGAGTAACTACTGATAATATTGTGTTTTGCTATTATCAAAAAATTTATGAATTGTAATCTTTTCATTCAACATTAGAAATTATTCAACATATGGAACTTCATATCAAGTGGTGCTCTTTGACAATACACTTTGTCTGGCAAGATAAGGCGGTTTCACAAGTGTTCCATTAGTGTTTTCTCCCACAGTTACAGAGATCCCATCTGATGAAAAGTTCTTCTTAATATAGCCTAAACCATAATGGTCGGATCCTTTCTGTCCAGAAGTGTAGCTTGTCAAGACTCCCACCTAAAAACATTCAATATATTGGTACATCTTACTATAAAACCCGGACTTTTAATAACATGATTAAAGGAAAAACAAACATTAAGATTATTCTGATTGGCTGGAGGATATAAGTTCTACCTTTTTCCCATCAATTGTGATTAGGCTCCCAGGTTCAGCTCTTGCTGAAAGGCGAATTCCCCATAACGTCTGCTTCACTCCATCATAAGTAATGAGTCTAGAGATAGTCTCTTGTCCCTTGTAACATCCTTATAAAAAATAAAAAATAAAAAAAACAAAATAATCAGAAAAATCTTGACAGTCAAGACAAGCATCAGCCTGTGAATAGTGACATACCCTTGTTTAAAGAAATAGAGTTCCAAAGTCCAGCCTCCAGGATATTGAATTCTTTGGTGAGTTCTTTACCAGGAGCAGGTCTTCCTGTATAATGGATTGTTAAACACACATCCACCTTCAAATTTCACCAATAGAAAGCAGCTATTAACATCATATCCTAAAAATACTACAATGTTGATAACTATTTTGGAATTATAAACAACTAGAACTAGCAGTTCTGCCACTAGAACATATTACTGCAATTACATCAATACGTATCAATGTTCTATTATTATTATTATTCTTTTTGTAACAAGAGTATGCAAGAGTACCATACTGGAAGATTGCAGGATGCAAAAATCCTTCCACGACTTATATTGCAAACAGAATTGTCAAAGAATTGGAGTTGCATTAGCTTAATTGTCAAAGAATTGGAGTTGCATTAGCTTTCAACTTCCAAGATACCTCTGAATAAAAAAATTACAAGGCCTACATGTTTCATGTACAGGATCCTATTTCGCAACAGAGACCAAGTGACAAGACGACAAGAATCACAATTTAACAGAGAATGCATAACTTTAACCAACTTAAAACATCTTACAATTTGAAACCCAACATTTGAATGCATTCAAGCACTAGGAGTGATTATAATCATGACTGACTGAATTTTTCTAAAAGATAAATCTATATGTGACAATATAGTAAAATAATACAATGTTTTGCATTGGTTCAATTTGATCATTGATTCTCTAGATATTTTATAACTCAGGCTTCAAGGATTTCTGCTCATTTCTACCGGTGGTGAACGCTTTTCTCTTGCTCAAAGGAAATAAGGGAAATAAGAATAAATTTGTCTGCACTTGCAAACATGGCTAAGAATCACACTGACTCAATTTCAGGTTCGTCCTATTCTTATATACATCTGGTAATCAAGGGATTCACACCATATCCTAGCCTAGTTCATAAAATTTTGTTCATAAGTAACAACTTATTTTAAAGATACTTCGGGAGAGGTAAACTTAAATACATGCGATGATTAAGTGAGCAGAGCACACCACGGACTATGCAGACATAATAAGATCCTAAACATAAGACCAAAGACATACATGTAGTTGAGGAAATTATAAAATCACACTTCTGCAATTGCACTTAAGAACAGCGATGAATATGTTTTTGTCCCTCTAAAAGGAAAATATGGTTTTTTCTGGGATTTAAAACCCAAGATTTTCAATTAGTGAGAGACCATTACTAAGAGACTAAAATATTCGATGACAAGAAGATTTGGATCCCTCTGTCTCATCCATTAAAACCTATATTTTAAACACTTACTACAATATCCAATAATGTTTTGGGTATTTTTCTAATTGCCAAGCCACTGGGAATTCGTTTATCTGTCTTTTTTCTGAACCCAACATTTGAATTTGGAAAATGAGGAGAATGGCATAATTTTATGAATGCATTGGTGCTATATTGGATTCGAGTCAGATCTGAGATTCAAGAAAGTAAGAGGTTGGTACCAGGAGGCTAATGTGTCTAGGGAATGGTAAATAATTTACATATCCGATTACCACTTAGACTTGTTGGTCTTGGAGTGTGACATTTAATCTGTCTGTGTTGTGGTTTAAGTCTAAGATGAATTTTTTTTCCCCTCGAGTACCAGACTCAAACTTTGCACAATCAAACTACAATCACAAGAAGCCTGTTAACATTTACTGCCACCATAAATTTAACTATGAAGACTGCAAATAACCATGGTGCATACCAAGAAAATAGACTAAAGAAGTCAAAGTTATCGAAGAGAAATACAATGCAGAATTCACTACCTTGAATAATCCTTAGTTTCTCCCAGACATTGGAACCCATTGGAACTGCACCCTCAGAAAGAAGCATATCCCATACAGGTTGAGCAGCAGCAGGTGACATCAACAACGAACAACCTTCTTCAGAAATAACACTGCCCACCCCTACAGTCATGGGCATTCCATTCACCTGAAATGGACAAAATTTCTAGTTTTATCCTATTAAATAATATACGTGTTGGCAATTTAACTTGTAACTTTCAATGCAAAATAAAACTCAATATTTTCTTCATTTCCTTTCCTTGCTAACTGAACCAGTTAATCCAGAAACAAGAAAGACTATGCAAAATGAAAGCATCATCTTCAAATATAAAGAATGTTAAAAACAATATTGCACAGAAAAAAAAATAAACTATATAGAAGAGCACAAAAACAAACCAAAGCCCAGCACTACGCTGTAAGTCAAGTAACTGTGAGAGGTCAAACATCAAAGGGACACAAGAATGACCAACATATACAAAGTTACGAACATATGATTGGAATCAACATATCGTTACATATCTCAACAAAAACCATGAAACTCTAAACAAGAGGGTTCTCCAAAGTGGCAACCAAGTTTTTTGTCTTTAACATAATCTTTTGGAAACCATCAAACATTTTAAAGAAGAAAATGATTTCCCTTAGCCATTAGAAAGCAGCCTCCATGGTACACTACGAGTTCTAAGATGCTTATACTTCTTTTTCATTCTTGTGCCTTTTCTTTATAAACTACTTTAAATTACCCCTAACCCAACCCCTACCATGATTTGAATCCCATTACTTATGGTCTGGGTGGGGGAGCCTAACACTAGGACTTCCTCTTTTGAGTCCACCGACATGCTTACATTTACATTATACTTATGGCTTTCTCTTCCACTAATTCTTCTGTTTCTGGTTTTTCAGGCCATATTCACTAAATTGCAGATTGGCCAAGTTAGCCAGAAGAATAGCTGCAAATCTGACAAGTAGCATGATGAGCAGATGGGGATTGGCGAAATACTGGACTAAGCTCTCTCGCAAGTTCCCTCGATCTCAAGACGTAGACGATTTACTAGGAACCATAAATCTCTGTAATCTAGATTCTATGGATTATACTAGTTTTGTCCTCTAGATTGTATATATATTCTTATAATGAAATCTATTAATTTTTGAATAAACAATTCTGCTGTTTCTGTGCCTTTGTTGATTACATTCAAGCAATTTCTCGCCTCTTAAGTTTTCAAGGCTTGAACAATCTATTCTTCATTCCTGTGTGAGTGGATCATCCTAATTTGCTGTCACAAGTTTTACTATCCAAATAAATAACATCAATAATATAGGTTTAGGAGGAATTACCAGCAAAACTCAATAATAAGCACCAAATATAAGATGAAGTCTGCTGTTCATTTTGTAAATACAAACTACAGGTTGTTGTTAACTGTCTTACAATAGAGTTCACCTAAATCTAAGTTGTGTTATCTCAATTTTTATGTCCAGTACTAACAAGAGTTGTCAAACTGAAGTTCGTGTTGCCTACATCCTCTCATCCTCAGAGAGCTCAATTAGGGTTCCTCCTCCAATCCTTTTTGCAGCAAATCTTCCTGAAATGTCCACCACATACAAACTGAGCTAGCCAAATCAACCTCCTATCTCAGGCTGTCCACCTCCCCTTCCACTCCTAAGCTTCTTGCAAATCTCTCCGAACTGCCCACGACATCCAAACTAAGCTCTCCAAATAACTTCCTTCACTTACTCCCCTTGTAGACTTCAGAACCAGCACCAACTAATCCCTTCCGACCTTCGTGCTTCCTCCACCCCTGGACATCCCCTTAAAACACAGAAGCCTGATGTTTCAAAGAGAAGGACCTAGCACACATGGTCGGGGACTCGACGCCTAGTTTAAAGCAATAATACATCACTCAACATGCTAAAGGAGAACAGAACATTGTATCTCCACCTTTGCAGGTGCTTCAAGCAGGTGCAGTAAGATGGACATCCTCCCTGTTTAGTTGCTTCTCTGATAAGAGGCTCCCTTATCCCATGGTGAGAGCCTAGGCAGAAGGAAAGTGGAAAACTATGGCCTAGAAGCAGTCTTGATTAGTGGAGAGGACTTCATTTTCAAATCCACTAAGGAATACTATGCTTTGAAGATCCTTGAACTAGGCCCTTGGCACATCAATGGGAAGCCTTTTGTCCTATAACAATGGAAGCCTAGAATGATCCTTGACAAGAGCAAGTTGAGGATGATTCCAATCTAGATACATTTCCACAACATACCCCTCGAATATTGAAGTGGGTTAAGATTGCCTAGCTAGCAAGCTCAATAGGCAAGCCTTTGTGCATGGAACACAACAGAGCTTCCAAGCAGTATTGATTACACAAAGATCTGCATAGAAGTCGATACATCCAAGGAGCTGCCGGATACTCTCAAATTGAAAAAGCTGGATGAAGACTCATTGAATCTATCATATCAATTTCCTACCAATGGAAACCTACTAAACCACAGGAAAAATCAATTTGGAGGCCAACAGGGAAGCTTTTTACTAGAGGGAATTTTGACGCATTCAATGGAAACAAACGTATAGTTCAGGATGAGAATGCTCAGGAACTCCCTCAGGAAGAAGCAAGGGAAGTACTAGAGGCAGAGAAAAATAATCAGAAGGAGATTGTTGATTTTTTTTTATGCAAATGAACTCAGAAGATGCCACAAACATGAGAAGGAATGAAAAGAAAACAAGTCAAGAATTCATGTAACAGCTGGATACCTCAGAAGCCACAAACTTGCTTCCTTTCTTGAATGAGACCCAAACCACAACAAATGTTGACACACCCAAAGAGAATTCTGAAGAAAAGACCAGAATGGTTAAGCATGGCAAATAGGAACACTTGGTTTAGCACAAGGAGGAAATCAAACCTGGATACACAACTTAAACCAAACCTGGAAGCAGAATGCAACAAACCATCAAGAAGTAGAAGGAAATCAGGGAGGAAAGCTAAAGATAGAATCCATAATGGACTCATTCATAAATAGTTATGTCCATCATTGCTTGGAATGTGAGGAGAATCAATTGCCCAAGAAAACAACAAGTAGTGAATGACTTTTTGATGGAAAGAAAACATATTTTGGTAGAAGTCCAGGAAACTGAAATTTAAAAAAAAAAAAGCAATCTCAAACCTAGCTTATGGTTTTTTGGAAAAGATTGGTTCTAACCAATCACCAAGATCATGCAAACGGTAGGATTATTATTGCTTTCAACTTGGCCAAGATAAAGAGTATTAGATGTCAAATCTGCAGCTCAATACATCCATCTGGAAGTTGAGGTACTTAATAGCTCTAGAACACTCAGCATCTCCTATATATATGTTGCTAACTTTGAATTTCAGAGGTCTGAACAATGGAGAGACTAATGCAAATTGCATGCTGGTATGAACAACCTTTGGTTAAACTATGTTCAATCAAGATTGGTGATTTTAACCACATTTTTCATCGAAATAGCCTCCAATTATGGATAAATCTCACCCCAAGTTCAAATCTTCTTACTAACTTGAAAATATATCATAACTTGAGTAAAATAAGATAAACTAGAATAAAATTAAGGCAAATTGCTTAGGAAAATCGTTGTTTATCATATTTCCATAGAATCCCCCACAAGATGTGCCCAACATGCATAGGTACTACATCACACAATAACAAAGGACTCAACATGCTCAATGACAGATTTAGGGAGTATATAAGGAAAATTGGAGCCACTGAACTCAAGTTTGATAGAAATTTCCTAAGAAAAAAACAATAAGAATCTTGACTTATCAAAAAAAAATTGGACAGGGCCATGGGGAATGCTTACTGGCTTAATCATTTTTCAAAAAGTAAAGCACATTTTGATCACCCTCTAGCTTCAGACCATTCCCCGGCAGAAGTCCATGTGGAGTTGTCATCCGGTCCAAAGCATTCTCCTTTCAAGTTCAACAATTACCTATTGGATCTTGATGGAAATGAGGCAGCAGTTTCTAAAGGAATTAAAGTGTATTTCAAAGGATTTGAAGTTTATATATGTGTGGAAGAAACTTAAACGTAAGGTAGTCAAGGAAGAACTCAAAGCCCATAATAGAAGACAAGCAAGCAGCACCTTGTAGAATATTAGCAATACGAGACTTAACATTGGACCAAATCCAATCAAGAGCTTATAATGACCCAAGGGATAAATTACAAAGCAGTCAGAGAAGGAAGCCCTTTCTACTTACTAGCTATGGAATGAAACTCATCTATTCCAAATTAAAGACCTAGAACCTTGTGGTTGGAAAATGATGACAGGAACACACACTATTTTCATAATGCAAAAACAGAAATAGAATCAGCTGCTTGCCTGGCCCCAATGGCTCTACCATATCTACTCAATATAATCTTAAAGAAGTTGTTTTATCCTATTTCAAAAATTCTATTGGCTCAGAAATGGAAGTGGTACCATGCCTACAAGTCCTCAAGACCTTTATTCCCTCACTAATCAATAAGGAGCAAGCCAAATCCTTAACAGCTCCATTCACTAAGGAAGACATCAAGTTAGCTTTATGGAGTTTAAACCCTGAGGAAGCGCCTGGACCAGATGGTTTAAAATTCAATTTCTCCCAAAAATCATGGCACTTAGTAGGTGACTAGGTATCAAAAGCTATCTTTGAACTCTTTTCCAATTGTTGCTTGCTAATTTTTTTTATTCCAAAGAAAACTAATCCTGCTAGTTTGCATGACTTTAAACCAGTTTCATGTTGCAAAATATTACAAAATCTTGGTCAAGACGCTTGCCTCTAGGTTGAAAAGCTCTCTTAAGGATATCATCAATCCATGTCAAGGGGCATTTATACGTGGTAGGAATATAGGGGACAATATCTTACTAATCCAAGGCTACCTAAGGACTATCAAGGGCTATTCAATCAAAACAGATTTCCCAAAGTTTTTGATTCAATAGCATGGTCCTTTATCATTGAAGCTAAGGATGTGATGGGGTTCCTTACATTCTTTATCAACTCAATAAGAATGTACATCACATCTGTGGAGCATCTTTGTTAATGGGGAAACCACACGATTCTTTAGAGGAAAGGGATTAAGGCAGGAGGGTTCCCTTATCCCCCTACCTATTCACCATTTGTATATAGATGCTCTCAAGATTGATTGACAAGGACATTAGAGAGATTTCTAGGTTCCTTTGTCACTATAAATGCAAGAAAACAAGATGTTTCAACTTTCCTTTGCAAATGACCTCATGCTTTTGTGTGCAGCTGAAGAAGAATATAAAAGGTGCTAATGGATTCCTTGAGGCAGTTCAGCTCTTTATCTAGCCTAAGAATCAACATAGAAAAAGCTCCATGTATATATCAGGTAACAATCAAATCCAAGCTGACTATCTGGCCAATATTGATGGATTGAAACTTGGAGTTCCCCCATTTAAGTACCATGTAGTGGCAGTCACAACCACTGGACTCACAAATAGGGACTACCAACCCCTATTCGATGTTGTCCAATGGAGAATAGGATGTTTGAGTAATAGAAACTTATGCTGGAAGAATTCAACTATTCATCTTTCTGCTTAACAACATCCATCTGCATTAAAGCTCTCATGTTTTTCTATCCCGAAGCGTCATCAAGGCCATAGAAAGATCCACTAAACTTCTTGTGGACTGAAGACCTGAACAACCACTACATGCCGAGGTGAGATGGAGTGAGGTATGTTGTTCTAAGAATGAAGAAGGATTAGAAATCCATTCTATCAAAGTTGTCAACGACATGCTCCTGGCAATGAGGATTTGGAAAGTAATAGTGGACAAAGAGCCCTATGGGTTAAATGGATCCATTCCCATTACCTACATTGATATAAAATCTGCAGCTTCAAAACCCCCTCCAAATTCTTTTTGGACAGTGTTGAAATGCTCATTTTATGGATAAGATGCAACAGAATATATATATCATCATTGGCAATGGGAACGAGACCTCTTTTTGGTTTGCAATTGGCATAAGTTTGACCCTCAATTCAAGCTTCCTTTCTACCAATAGCTCAAGCACTTGATGCCTAGCCTAGCCAAGCCAAGGTCAAAGAGGTGGGGAGGGGAAGAGAATGGACCTGAAACCTTAGATAATTTACTGATATTGTGGCCAATGTACCAGACTACAACCCCAACTTGGACAGGGAAGATAGAATTATATGGAATACCAACTCTTCTAGATCTTTTACCAATGATTCATGCTTGGCCCTAAAGTTAGACGGTTCAATTTGGTGTGGGATCAAGACTGCAATTCAAGAGCAAAGCTCATTCTATAGCTAGCAACTAAGGACGAGCTTCTTACTAAGGACAGGATTAAAGGATTGGATATTGACAACATTTGTTGTCTACGCAACCTGGACCGGGAATCTCAGCACCACCTATTCTTCAGTTATGATTTATCTGAAGCAATTTGGAGGAAGGCTCCGAGCTGGAGCAACCTCAAATGTCCTGAATGTAACCTGGAAAGTATCATTACATGGTCATGCATGCATATATTTCAATTTCTGGTACACAAGAAGGTATTCAAAAAAACTCTGAGCAATTGTGCATATTGGATATGGAGGGAAAGAAACTGTAGAACTTTCCAACATTCCCAGCTGGAGATGGATGGAATGATAGGGGGACTAAGAACCCAGATAAGGGAGTTGCTAATGATGAAAGCTCGCTCACTTCACCTCAATTATGGATTATCAATAACCTAGAATGTGTAGAGAAGAACAGAAATGACAGACAACTGACCAGTAATTTATTGATCCAATTCATCTAGCTTGCTAACCTGCTAATGTACTCCTTGTAACTAATGCAACTGATGTCTCGATGTCCCAACCCTAAAGCATCTTGATCTTTTGAGCTTTTAAGCTCTGTTTTGTAACTAGTCTCAATTAGAAACCTTCTTAATGCCTTACATGATATCCTTGTATTCTAGGCAATTCTTGGTACTTGTACATCTTTTGACATTTTAATACAATCCTTTAATTTCTCAAAAAATTCTCGTGGAACAGGCACAATATTAGGAGAAAATGATATTATGGGAATGAAGAAGCTCAGTAATATGTAACATCAGAAAAACTTGCACACAACCACATGATTAAAGGTTAGGCAAAGCAACAAAAGCATTCTCAAGATTTGCACCAGTAAGCTAACAGAAGACAGAAAATAGAAACAGACTCACAAACAAGTTTATCCATCCATTATTCTTCATATTGAGCTAAAGTATAATGCTATAAAAATCACAAAGATTAAGCGTGCTTTGTTTATTGAATTAAGCATGTTTGTTAGTAAAATAACTTCAAAAAAAATTAAAGCATGAAACAATAATGGAAAATTACTAAATCTTACTGTATAATGTCGATGTGTGCCATATGGCTCTCCCACAAGATCCCCAAGATTCAACTTTTCCATCACCTGCTTCCACAGAAGAAGCAGTAAATGACTCAGTGAACTTCCAAAACAAAACTTCAATTTCCTGATAAAATTCTTGCTTACATGTTTGCTTTCTGGTCCCGCTATAACAAAAAAGCAAGTTTTCTTGGTAATATCTTGAATCTCGACTTTGTCAGCAAAAAATATATACCTACCAAAGAATAGCATTTTTGTATGATGAAAACAATAGCATGAACTTTTCGTAAATAAGTCCAAGATGCATCTATTCTTTTCTTTTCGAACGTTTAAACAATTTCATATAATGATATAAATCATAGCCAAAGACCCTAATGATGAACAACAACACTAAAGTATCATCATATACTTTTTTCCATCAATGTTCTTACCAACAACTTTATTCAACAGTACTAAATCTGTCTCATTTAACTTTTGGCATCAATGCTTTCACCAATCAGTTTATTCAACAGTGTTGAATCTATAGCCATAGCTTAATGTAATTTTATATGGGCTTTAATGGTAAGCCATCATTAAAAAGGTAAAGTTATTTTAATCTACTAATAGAATCTAAAGTTTAGGCTATAATTGAAAACTTTTGCAAGTTTATGATTTTCTATAAATATTACACATTTAGATAAGATTACATCTCAAACTTGGAAATTGTGTAGGATTCTTTCACAATTAATGACAAAAAAAATGTTTAGAAATTTCAAGAGTAAGGAATTATTGCAATAAAGATACAGGAAACAGAGATGAAAGGACATCATCTGCTTTATTCCATGCATTAAAACAAAAAGAAGTTTCATATCATTGACAAACTTGTGCATCGATTATCAAGGCATACTTGGCATCTAAGCAATTCAGAAAAGATCAATCAGGGAGACAATTAAGGATGATAGAGTGAAGTTGATTCAGAAAATAATTAACTCTCTCCTTGTTTCCACACCACATAGAGGTTCCATAAATCTTTCATCTATATTATACCTACCAAATTCACTTGTCCACTTCAGAGGCTAGGAAAATCAAAATTTTGGATGGGGTAAGGTACCCTGTTTTAGTGAAAAAGTAGTCCTACACCTCTCTCTCTCTCTCTCACACACACACACAAATGCACACAAAAAAACCTAGCTTGTCAAACCAATTACTTCCATTTTCTTTTACTTCCCTTGAAAGGAACAAGCTTAAGCCCTAGGCCACAGGATAATAACTGCCCCATACAGGATACAGTTTTTGTAGGAGAAGACAATTCTGAAAAATAATGACAGTATAACTATCATACACTTAGTTAAAAGCATATGTTGAGAAGTATAGAGAATATACTTATTAAGCATTTGAATTATGTTGCCACAGGTTTCAGGTGAAACCAATAACATGATTGAATTTTTCTGCAAATGACCAAAAAAGTGTTATTAACAAAAGAGTAATTATGTTGCTGACAACTAAAAGTGAGGATGGTGAAACATAGTACCATGATCCATGTGTATGCAATGTCTATTGTCCTTGCTGTTGGTGTAACAAAAATTGTATCACACCCCTACAGATTTTGATCGAACAAAACCCTCTCAATTACCACATATGACAGCATCACAAGAGGGGAAAAGAAGGTAGCAAGTTTGTTGTGGACTTTATGATTAGCAGATTATCATAGCCCTCTAGATTTTACCTCTCCTTCAAGAAGACATTCAAAATTTGCAGTGCTTTGGTTGTGAAGAAATTGAATGCGGTCATCTCCAGTGACTTCAACATAAACAAAGCCCATTACAAAGAAAAAGTTCACTAAAGCATTAATGCAATAGGAAAACATGAAGTCTTGTAGAAATTATTAAAATACATTACTTGTTATTTAAGCCATCAAATTAAAGTCTACTACTATTTTATAATAATAGCTATGTCATGATTTTATTTGTTAGAATTTGGAGACAACTTTCCACCATTCACAAGAACGTGCGATTTTACGTCCTGTTATTTTTTCTTGTATATATTATTCTAGTGATTTAATATTGTTATATTATCTATCCTATGTATTGTATTGTAATAATTTTAGGTTTCCTATTTTGGAATACTAATATTAGATTGTATTTCTCTAGTATTATAAATAGAAGAGTTAAAACTTAAATAATAAGAAGTCATTCTATTCTCTAATTTTTTTCTTTAAATATAAAAAACTGCATAAAAAGGTTTAATAAAAGTCGCATTGATCCATCATTGGCAAAAAAAAGGATCAAGGGGTGAAGTATCCCTTTTTTTGTTAGGATCATCCTGTTCTTTTCTGTAAACATCTTATATTCTAAGAAGCAAACTCAGTAAACATAAACACAAAAGAAACACGAGATTGATCCCTGGTTTTTAGACACACCGCCGTGATGTAAGGAGAAGAAATTAATGGGAAGAAAGTTACCAATTAGGAAAGAATGAATACAAGATATTTGTAGTAAAAAGTTCTACAAACACTCTACAGAATAAGATAAGGATTCAGAAGTGGAAATATGAAAAAAAAATTAATATGGAAAGTTAAATGCGAAAAAGATACCTCTTATCCGCCCAAAATGTGACAAGTTGGAAACCTAAACCACCACAGAAGAATTGATGGAAAAGGAAAGCAAAGAACATAATCAACAACCACTCGCTGAAGAAATGCCAGGTTTTAAGACAATATAAACCTAGAAGCGTCATAACAGATAACAGATAAATTGTTCAACGAAATAGTAAAAAGCCAATAATTTAAGTTGAGTTGATCAACATTGGAATCAATATCATGGAACTCCTGTGTTTTTGAGAATTTGATATATAATTTAGACTTGTGTGTCAAACTACAGCAATTTCAATGTCAACAGACATTTCAATTCACTAGTTTGGCTGAGCTATTAGGATATTCAGAGGATGAGAAAGTATGTTCATTTCAATCAATATACGACAATATACATATAAAGAACTAGAATTATGGACACTCACCACAACACCAGTTCCAAATGCATTTATTGCTTCATCATCATTGTTATATGTTTGAATAATACCATCTTCTGAAACCTTTGCGCCTTCCATTGCCAACGTTTCCTGCAGGCACGCGAGAGAACTCAATAAGTATAACTAAAACCACTTAAAAAACCATAACCCTCAACTGAAAACAAAAATTACATTAAGAAATATACATACGAGGAGATCGTGATCAATGGGTGGTGGAGAAAGCTCGAAATGGGAAGCAAAGGTCTTCATTTTCTTGATGTTGTTGGTGTTGTTATTATTGACCTTGCAATTTGTACAGAAATAAGTTGTTGGCATGGGGATAGTTGTTCTTCTCCTCGTCCATGCTCCAACAGCTGCTGATGATGACGACGCTACAGTTGCCAAAGCCATGTTCTTTCTGTTTCTCTATTCATCCCAAAGCACGATTATAGGCCAAAATAGTCATCACCATAATATAATCCATATTTCGGAAACTTCTCCGCTCCTAATTCATATTTAACCATTCACAAAAATATTTTTACAATAACTTTATTCCATTCAATAAATAAAAACTTAGTCGCCCCGGTATAAATTCTTTTTTATTTATTTTAATAATTTTATTATTAAAAATTTTCACTTTATCAATTAATTGATTAATTTTATTAATTAATAAATTTGTATAAATTAAAATAAATCAATTAATTTTTATTAAATGATACATTTTTCAATTAAATTTTAAATTATTCGATAGATTAGGATAATCCTTTTCGATCATATTCTAAATTCTTTAATTTATTCAGTCCGGAGCTGTTTTTATAATGATTTAATACTAATTAAATATTTTAAATCTTAAACCTTCTTTTTTACTTATTTAACTTTCAGTCCGATTTTTAAAACATGAAGTATAATTTTGTCCCTAAGAAAACCCTGTTAAATTTAATTATTAGGTTTAGACCAAACTCAAATATAAAAAAATTTCAAAATAATAACAATTTTAGGTCATAAAGATCATATATAGTGATATTTAAAGTTCTAAACATTTTTTAATTATCTTTGAGAATATTTAATTTTTATAATGTCATCACATTAATGCTTCCTCCAATTAAATTAGACAATAATATTAATTCAATAATAACACGTCCATTATTACAAATACACAAATATATTGACTCGGTGATAACCCTTGCATTAATACTCACTGATAATCTCCATAATTATGACATAAAAATATTAAATTTTAATACTATATTAACATTTCCTTCAAAAAAAATACTATATTAACATTTGAGTATATAAGCTTTTGAGTCAAACTCCAACTTTTAAATGAACTTTGTGCAAATATGCAGTAATATAATGCCCACTTAATTTAATTGTAGGAGTATTTATGCTTAAGTTAATTGTAGGAGTATCTTTGGAGATTTATATTATTTAATGTATAAATGAATATTGTGTAAGTTCAAATTTTATAATAAAATTATAAATATTTAAATTTTGAAATGTATACTAAGAAAGGAATTAACAAAGTTAAAATTTGTTATATTAAAAATATATAAGTTAGAATATTAAAAATGAGTTAGTAAAAATTTGGAATGAAAAAATAAAAAATTTAAGAAATGTATAGTGTAATATATTTGTTATAAATAGATAAAATATACAAAGTAAATACAAATATTATAATATCTAAGTAAAAAGTAAAAAACATATATCAACAGTCGCGGGTGTAACTTATTAAGTCACGCCCGTGAATGAAACAAGATAAATTTTTTTATAATCAATTAAATGTTTTAGTTAATTAAAATAACGAAATTAAAAAAAGTCACTAGGTGTAACATGTTGTATCATTTAATGTATAAATGAATATTGTGTAATTTAAAATTTTATGATAAAATTATAAATATTTAAATTTTGAAATGTATACTAAGAAAGAAATTATGATAGAATTATTAAATATATATAAGTTATAATATTAAAAATGAATTAGTAAAATTAGTTAATAAAAAATTGGAATGAAAAAAATTTAGAAAATGTATTGTGTAATGTATTAATTATAAATGGATAAAATATACAAAGTAAATACAAATATTATAATATCTAAGTGAAAAAAACTATATCATCAGTCACAGGTGTGACTTATTAAGCCATGCCCGTGACTGAAACAAAATAAGTTAATTTTTTTTTTGTAATCAATTGAATATTTTAGTTAATTAAAATAACAAAAAAAGTCATTGGGTATAACATGTTATATTATTTAATGTATAAATGAATATTGTGTAATTTAAAATTTTGTGATAAAATTATAAATATTTAAATTTTGAAATGTATACTAAGAAAGAAATTAACAAGGTTAAAATTTGTTAACGTGATAGAATTATTAAAAATATGTTAGTTAGAATACTAAAAATGAATTAGTATAATTAGTGAGTAAAAATTTGGAATGAAAAAAATAAAAAATTTAGGAAATGTATACTGTATAATGTGTTTGTTATAAATGGGTAAAATGTACAAAGTAAATACAAATATTATAATATCTACGTAAAAAGTAAAAAAACGAATATCGTTAATCACAGTGTGACTTATTAAGTCACGCCTATGATTGAAACAAATTATGTTAAATTTTTTTGTTATCAATTAAATATTTTAGTTAATTAAGATAACGAAAAAATAGTCACTAGATGTAACATGTTATATTACTTAATGTATAAATGAATATTGTGTAATTTAAAAATTTGTGATAAAATTATAAATATTTAAATTTTGAAATGTATAAGAAAGGAATTAAAAGGTTAAAATTTGTTAATGTGATAGAATTATAAAAAATATGTAAGTTAGAATATTAAAAATGAATAAATAAAATTTGTTAGTAAAAATTTGGAATGAAAAAATAAAAAAATTGGAAATGTACATTGCGATGTATTTATTATAAATGGTTAAAATATAGAAAATAAATACAAATATTATAATATCTAAGTAAAAATTATTTTCTTCAAAAAATAAAAAAAGTAAAAATTACAAAGCACAGTCACACCGCAGTCACGGATATGACTTATTAAGCCATGCCTGAGACTGAAAAAAAGTTAAAAAATTTTAAATTCAATTAAATATTTTAGTTAATTAAAATAATGAAAAAAAAGTCATTGGGTGCGACTGTATAAGTAACACCTGTAAGTGAGTTTAGAATGTTAAGCTAACCTAACAATTGCATGCCCGTTCCAGCCCAAAAATCACTGTCGTTCTCTCATCTTCTTCTTCAACTGATATTTGTTCTCCAGTGAATGAGAAGTTGAAAAACCCAAGTGTCCAAATCTTATATTTCTTCAAATCTAAAGCTGGGACTTCAGATCTTGAGTTGGGTCGTTGCCGTCCTCTGTGGCTCTTCGATATCGCCATCTATCTTTGTCGTTGTCGCCGTTTGTTGCGTTGTGTCCCTTGCAAGCTGCTTACAATTATAGGTAATCTTTTATATCGTTAAACATATTTTGGTATTTTTGCTTTTTTATGATTTTAACGTAACAAGGTTCGAGTTAAATATAATAGAGTTTTGTAATTTCATGAGGTTTAATTTTTACATTTAGTTTATTTAGTTAATTTCTTGTTTGATTTAGGTTGATGCTTCGTTTTTTGTATACATTCTTTTTATACGGTTAAGTATTTCATTTTTTATGACTTTATGTTGACATGATTTGAATAAGATACAATAAATTTTTTAACTTTATCCTACAATTTGGTTCTTTTTTTCCTTGGTTTTTATACTCGGTTAAGAATTGTGTTAGGTTAACAATTTGTTTTGATTTGTCTATTTGGCTTAAACCCTAGTAGGCAGTGAAGTGCTTCTTTTTTCTTGGGATACAAGAGTTATACGGTACAGAAACGGAAGAACAAGGTTCTAAATGGGCGGAGCGACTCCTCCTGAGCTTGTGCACGGCTATGAGCTCCGTCTCCT
>JAOTBA010000005.1:17940761-17961378 GCA_025629845.1 Erythroxylum squamatum | reverse complement strand
AGTCTATTCTTTTTGTCTACTTAATATTATTATTAGTATTATTATTGTTATTAGTATTATTATTATTATTATTATTACTATTATTATTATTATTATTATTTCTAATTATTAATAATTTTTCGGTTATTATTAATATTATTATGATGATTAATATTATTATAATAATTATTATTATCACTAAGTTATTCTTATTATTCTTAGTTTTATAGATTATTATTGTGAATTTAATATATTATATTATTATTATTATTATTATTATTATTATTATCATTATTATTATTATCATCATCATCATCATTATTATTATTATTATTATTATGATTATTAATTCTATTCTTTTTCTATGCTTATTATTATTGTTGTTGTTGTTGTTGTTGTTGTCGTCGTCGTCGTCGTCGTCGTTGTTGTTGTTATTACTATTATTAATATTATTATTATTATGATTATTATTATTATTTCTATTATAATTATTTCGGTTAAATATTATTATTACATTTATTGCGCACTATTTATAAAATTTATTATTATGATTAGAAATCCATAGATAAATTATTATTATTATTATTATTATTATTATTATTATAATAAATTTTCTTAAGTTATTATTATTATAATCTAAGTTATTATCATGATTATTATTATTATTATTATAAATATTATTATTATTATTATTAATGTTTATTTGTGCATTGTCATAATTAATATAACAATTTTATCAGTTGTCATGATTATTATTATTACTATTATTATTATTATTATTATTTTTTGTTGTTATTGTTGTTGTTGTTGTTATTGTTAAACTTATTAAGTTATTGTTATTATAAATAATTTTATTTATGAATTATTACAATTATTACAATGACTTTGAATTTTTAATAAGTTATTATTAGTATTAAGTTAATAATACTATGAAATATTAATTGTTAATATTTCATATTATAACTGTTTGGTAACAAGTTATTGTTGTTATTATTAATTTATTATTAGAATTATTACTGTGTTAATAATAATATTAAGATTATTATTGATTTATATTAATTATTGTTATAAAATCTGTACTCACTATTCCTATCATTGTTAATATAATTAATTTTATTACAGCAAATTAATTAACTTATTATTATTAATATTTTGGTGTATTTTTTATTATTATTAGAAGAATTTTTTTGTTGTTATTATTATTCTTATTAATAATAGTATGGGGAATTAGCAAACATCAACATATAATTTTTTGTGAGCGAGAATTGCAATTTCCGCCATTTCATAAAAAAACCTTATTAAAATTAACGCAATTAGCATTAAGGATAGTCAGGCATTTCATAAAAAAACGGAAATAGCAATAAGAAGAAGAGGCAGAAGGAGGGGTCGAGAGTGCGACTCCTTGCGGTGGCGAGACTGTCCCAATTGGGGCCGTCTCGCGATCGCGAGCTTGGCCTATATGGCCGGTCTCGCGAGTGTGACTTCTCGCGGTGGCGAGACTGCCCCAATTTGCACCGTATCGCGATCGCGAGAGCTCGCGATCGCGATCGTCGTCTAATTGCCCTTTCTCGCGAACGCGAGAGCTCGTGATCACGAAAACGGCCATGTAGGGACAGTCTCGCCACCGCGAGAACTCGCACTCGCGAGACTGTATCTTCATATTATTATTATTATTATTAACAATTATGCTTTCTGCTTGAATTTCTTTCTATTATATAAGATTAAATTTGTAGTCATTATTATCATTATCCTTATTATTATTGTTGTTATGATTCTTATTACTATTATTCTAATTCTTATTACTGTGGAATATTTTATTATTGTTATTGCATTTAATTATGTTATTAATTTATTATTATTATTATTTTCCTTATTATGAATTTTGTTAGTATTATAATTATTATTATTATTAGTATCATTATGAATATTATTATTATTATTATTTTATTATTATTAGTATTATTATTATTATTGATATTATTATTATTATCTTATTTTGATTATTATTGATATTATTGTTATTGTTATTATCATCTTATTATTATAAAAATTTTATTATTATTTTTTATTGTTATTATCTTATTATTATTATTATTAGTATTATTCTTTTTTTGTCAAAAAAAAAGTATTATTCTTTTGATTATTAGTATTATTACTATTATTATGATTATTAGTATTATTGTTATTATTATTATTATAAATCCTCCACTAAGGACACCTAGGGGTTTAAAGGCTTATAGTATATGCTAAATATCATCGTACACCTACAAAAGTAATATGTATATCTTGTTTTTAATAGTGAAGTTAATTAATGTATGTATAGGTCATTGTTTATGGGTAACATTTAAGTAAACTCTCAGAAGACAATTACTACTTCGCTAGGGACATACAAGGGTTTTAAGGAAAACCTATACAAATATAATTAATTTATGTTTTAGTTAGGGGTGTTTAGTGATTTAGGATATGCTGTTAATTGCTTGAGGACAAGCAATAGTTAGTTATAGGGAAATTTGATAAGTATATATTTTGCATGTTTGTACAAGCTAAGTTAATAGTGATTTAGCAATTCTATGACATATTTTATGTGGAATTATATGACATTCTCTTAAATTTGGTTTATTGCTGTGTAGGTGACAATTTAAAGAGCAATCATAGATTTAAGCATAGTTTTCTCCATAGTTGTCTAATTGAGGTGATTTTGGAGGCATTGAAAAGATAATTTAGAAGGCTACAATTTGTAGAAGATCCAGAATAAAATCAGTGGTGGATATGAAGTATAACTGCACCCCAAAACTTCTAAAACAAGACTAACCTCAGTCTTGAAGTGTAATAAATGTTAGTTCTTACAAAAATCATTATGAGGATATGCGAAATTGGAAGTTTAATTACTTTAGAGCTCTTTTATTAGCCTATAAATACTTTCATTAGGGGTCTTTTTAGAGACTTTGAAGGCATGTGACAACCTCCTCTGTCACCAAACTTTTAGTTTTAGGTTTTCTTTGCATCAAGAAGGAATTTATATTAAGATTTGAAGAAGCTTGTAAAATCTCTTCTAGTTATTTCTTCCTTTCTTTCCTTTATGTTAAAATTATTTTATTTTATCTTTTTATGTTTTGTTTAGTAGTTAAATCCCTTGTTAAGGTTCTGTATATAGTTTATGATGGATCTTTTGATTATTATTTGTTTGAATTTATTCTCTTTGTTCTTAATGTTAGATTTATTCCTGATTACGATAGTTTCAATAATAAGGATTGTGTAAAGGGCTAACATGTGAAGTATAAACTATGCACTAAGAGAATAAATATGTTAGTGCTAGAGAACAACAATATCCTAGACTTAATTGATAACCAAATAGATTAATTATGCTTAATGAATTTAATTAGGTTAAATTATGTATTAAGAAGTAGTACTTGCCTAATTAGATATATTTTGTACCTCTATAAAGAACATAGATATTGTTGGTTAATTTTTATTTCAACCTATATAATTAGGTGTGATTGATAATTGGAATTTCACATAAATGAACATCAAAGCTCTAACATTTGTCTTTTTTTATTTCTCTTTATTTAATTATCTTGTTTTTGTTAGTTTAGCCTTTTAATTTTAGTCTTAGTATCTAATTAAGATTAATAGACATATTAATATAGTTCTTATAAGATTGCTCGAGTTTTAATAACTTATTACAATTGACTTTATACACTTGCAGATTTAGTTCAATCTATGTGCTTTCTAAAAAATCACATAAAATAAAATTAATATCAATTGCTTTTTGACAATATCTAATTAATAGAATAAAACTATGAATTTTCCAAAAAAGAAGTATAAAACTATTAGTAATTATCTAGGAACAAATATGACAGAATGAAAAAATTATTATAACAACAATCTAAATGTCCCACTCTTTTACTTGAAAATATTAGAAGATTTTGATACTTTCTTCATTTATAAAAATACAAACGGTGTTTATAAATCTAAAGAAATAAATCCAAGAATGACTAAAAAAGTTACATATATAGTTATTAATTATACTATATTATTTTGAGAAATATGTGAAAAAGGTTAAAAGTGTCATATTCTAAATTTAAAAGACTAAATATCACTTCTTTTAGAGCATATATGAGGCAATTAATTACAGAAACTTTTAAAATAGGTGAAGATAGTATTTAAAGTCAATTTCTCTTCCTATAAATTCAAATTAATTTTTGACAAAAATGATAATTTGGACCCTAATGTTTATACTAAAGTTTAACTTAGACTCAAAATTTTGGAAGCATTTAAACATAATTCCAACATTTTTAAAATGTTTAACTTAAACTTCAAATTAATAGAATTTAGTTAATTTAAGTCCACGTACGTTTCTTATTATTTTTTGTGGGCTCCTTTTGCTAGCTGGACATCCTAGTTGGCAAAAAGGACTCAAAATTGTTCCTTCCTTTTTTCTCGATGGTTTATGTTGAGATTTAAGGATTAAATCCCTAAATTCCTAAATACCCAAACATTAAAAAAAAACCTTTTTTTCACCTTATCACCATTAACGTAACTATTATTTATAGCATTGAGGTTAATAGTTCTGTAAATTAAGCAATGTTATATTCCGAGGGACACATCTTACGAACAAATATAATATTCTTTAAACAAATATTTACTACTTTACAATGGACGTAGTAACATGTAGCTGCGTAGGTATTTGCTGGACTGGGGTTATAATTTCATTAATTTTTTGAGGATATTTTTGTCAGTAAATTAGGGTTTGGAAGGCAAGCCATGCCATTCCATCCCTGATCCCCCAATTTGGGAGGTCACAAAATATTGAATTTTGGATGGCAAAGGATGGCTTCCAAAGCCATTAATTATCATTTCATCCTGTTTCAAAATAGACTACTAAACAATGGCCTGAGTCATTTGGGTCATTCCATTCCATTCCCTTCCATCCTTCTACCCACATCCAAACATACCCTAAAGGGTCTACAGTCCACCAAATTCATGTGGTCGTAACTAAAATGCCATAACTATAAGAGATTTTTCACTTCAGCTATCAAACATTATTGAATATTCTCAATGTTTAATAGACATATTATGTTTTAACTTACATGAATAACTACAATCGCACCTTTAATAGGATCATAAGTTTCACAAAGACCCTTCTTAATAATGATAGTGTAACTCTTTTCTAGTCTGAACAACACTTAATCACTTAACATATTAAAGATCACTACCATAAAATCATTTGTGATTCTTATCTTAGTATTACCTTTTCTCATCACTTTCACAATACAATAATCAATAAAATCATTAGAGTAAGTATTAGTAGAAGCCTTTAACCACTGTTTTGACACAATAACTGGTGATATGTTCTCCATCCTTCATCTATAGTGTCTTAAAATTCCTTATCAAGACTTGAAATTATATATGCTTCATGCTGATAGGGCATTGATATTTCTTCTTTATAAAATCTCAAATATCCTTTGAATTTTATTTGCAAAGAATACTTTCTAAGATGGGACGATCAACAACTGAAAGAAATATATTTTTTTTGCTTCATATCCTTCAATCTTCTAGCTTTGAGTTATACTTTCCAGAAAGCTATCAAAGTAATAGCTTCTGATGGTTTTTGAATTTCGCATTCCACGACTACCAAAAATACTTTGACTGAGAAAATTCTTCATTAGTATTGTCTAACCTCATGTGTTTTGACTTCCAAGATAACTTAGCTATAATGCCAAGTTATATCATTATAGGAACAACAATTAGAAAAAAAATGAACAGAGGTGATATCTATCTAAAGAAAAGATTAATTGGTTGAAAACTTAAATTTTTCATTCAAGTCTTAAGTCTTTATACGAACAAATACATAACTTAAACAATATCAAGTGATAACAACCTATAATCTATATAAATCAATTAGATAACAATCTACGATTTGCTTAAATCAAATATTTAACTAACTCATAAAAGCTAGGGTAAATTAGATTGAAACAACTAATAAATAACCAAGTAGACAAGATAAAATATGCAACAAGAAACAACTAGATAAGATATGAATAAAAAAAGTAATTTTTATCTCATCAATGTAAATATTATATAATTACAAAAATAATTAGTTATTAAGGAGTTCTCCTATCGATTATGTACCTTTTATTTCATAATAATGTTATTACATAACCATTTTAGAAAAATTCGTAGGAGTCAAATCATAGACAAAGTGACCTTTTCATTCAGTAAACTGTAGAAATATTTTCGATCAATTATTAAGAAATTGAGTTAAAGGTTTTAAATTAAGATAACAATAACATAACACAAGAATTAAATTAATAGCAATTTAGAAATAAATAAAAAATAACGTTCACTCTTATGTTTAGGTTTTAGTGTCTTTTTTTTAAATCCCTTAATCTTAAAGTGAGATGCCAAAAATTAAGTTTCTAAGCCAAGAAATAGAATTGGTGGAAACATAGTCTTACCTAAAATTGATAGGAGAAAGTCGAATTCAATTTTCTCTAAATTCTATCGTTACCCCCTTCTTTTTTACTTTTCCAATCCTAACGTTTGGTTTTCAATAAGGCAGAAATACATTTCTTAATTAATATTTTCTCTTTTAACTAAATATAATCCTATAAATTTTGTATTAAAATTATTCCTATAGTTATTTACTTATTAATAAAAAAATAGTGACATGGGATATTACATAAATGACGCGAAAGAGTTAAAAAAGATAAGGAGCATACCATAGTGCTAAGAAGACGAAATAGGAAAGCTCTAAACTTGGATTAGATGGAAAGTATAAGCATTATATTATTTAGTTCTTTACTGTCAAATCAAGTAGACAAATAAATTTTTAATGAGGCTAACACAGATAATGTTTAAAGCATGGAACTTTCATTTTCACAAGATGTTTTTGAAGGAAAGTACTGCTTCCAAGTGCTTTTCTTCCCCACATGTTAATGCCATCATGCCTTCCGTGGAACGTCGTACTCGTTCTGTAATGTTAACATCGAGAATAAAGAAGAAGATTCTTCATGCACTTATAGGCTTTGGACATTATGTGATGTTAAAATCGAGAATAAAGAAGAAGATTGTTCATGCACTTATAGGCTTTGGAATCATTTGAAACTTAGAGCCTTGACAGATCATACTAAAAGATTCTTTAGGTTGCACCCCTGCTGTTATTCACTTATTCTGCAAGATTTCCTTTCACATAACAATACTGTGGGATGCTTGGTAACTATTTCATTAGTTTTGTAGAGGTTTTAGTAAATGTTTCCTTTTCAGGCTACGATTTTTCAATCACACATACCTTTATATGGAATATATTCGTCTTTTCACCTGAAAAAGTTGTAAAACTTTTTAATTTTTTTTGGGGTCAAAATGCTACGTTTCAGCTTAATCATGGTATTTTATACATGTATTGTTAATGTTGTTCCTTTTACCATCAATTACTTACCACTTAACAATGAATCTTCTGATTGGTAATATCGTTTCAATTGTAACTAAATGAAATCGCAATCCTGTGAGCGAGTGTTCTACATTGATTGATCTATCAAGTTCTGCAATCAATTCTCAACTCAAAGCCATATACATATTAATCGAGTTAAGTAATCTTCGTTATGGTCATATGGGATTAATTTCAATCGAGAAGTTCTAGAATAGGTGCATAGTTACGGTGAAGGTTTATAATTTTGATCGCTAAGATTTAGTTCTTTGCTCAGATTGCAAAGACAATCATTTTAATTCCCTTAACGAGAATACTACTATAACAGAAATGTAGTAATTTAAATTGACCTGAATACTACAACCACACAGTTAAATAAAAAAAAAAAGAAATACGTGAGCGTGATGAATGAATACGCAATAGCAACCGAAATTCGTACCCATACAAACCAATCACAAAAATTCCCAATTACATGAGGATGAGTTAATTGTGTTTAAATATACTTTAGAGGAAATAGCTCAGAAAGCAAAAAATGGAAGTCCTTAGCACATTCAAGGGAACTCAATTTTCCTCAACAAATGGCACCCAAGTGTTAAACTAGATAGAGGCGGAATGGAATCAGTGCCTATATGGGTGGATTTTCATATAATACCACTTGAATATTGGTCTATAAAGGGATTGATTTAACTTGCTAGTAAATTGAGGAAGCGTCTACGAAGGGATGACAACACTAGTACCTTAATGGAAAGGATAGGGTACGCCAGATTATGTGTTGAAGTGAACCTAGAAAAAAAAACTGCCTAATACAGTGACAATTATGAAACTGAATGAAGAGGGTGGCTTAGAGGAGGACTTTATCAAAGTATCCTTCATGTGGAAACCTATAGCAAAAGAGGTCAAACAACTTTAGAAGAGGGGACAGATAAGGAAAAACAACTTTATAACTCTAGAAGAAGGTGAAACAAATCAGACTCCGGAAATTAATGTGGAATAGGTGGAGAAGGAACTAGATGCAGCCAAAACACCTGAAGGAAAAGTTAAGGAGAAAAGTGCTGAGCAAATTAAACAAGTCATAGTGGAAAATGAACTGGATAGTACACCTATATAGGAGGTAGGGGAGAGTTTAGGATTTAAGCAAAACCTAATGGAAAGCCTGAAAAAAAAAGGGAAGAAAGTTTAAGAGGAAAAACTCAGGTAGAAAGAAGTGAACATAAAAGGGTTAATATAGAATGTTAGGGGCCTCAATGGCCTGAATAAACAATTAGCAGCGAAAGATTTTGTTAATAGTAGAAAACTAAATTTTGTTGGATTACTAGAAACCAAGATCGAAAGAGACTTAGTGGAAAAAGAGTTTATGGTTTCCTAAAAGAAGTTCGAGAGTTTTGATAAACCATGAGAAACATCATTATGTTAGAATAATAATGGCATTCAACCTGACTATACTTGAGCTAGTAAATTAGTCATGCACAGATCAAGTTATTCATTGTGATTTGATTGAGATTAACTTCAAAAACATTATTAGGCTATTTATGATCTATGCCTTAAATCATAGTTTCTACCCATGGGAGGAAATAAGCAAAATGAATAGCAGTGTGAGAGGCTCTTGGTCCTTAGTAGGAGACCTCAACTACATCCTGAACTACGAAAGGGGATTGGTTTCAGATGAAAAAGTTGGATAGATGCTTGGTCAATATACAATTGATCCAATAATTCCAAAGAAGCTTAATGATTTTTGGGGAACAAATTACTTCAGATCACAGCCCTATCTTTATAGACTACGAAACCAAACAAGAAAAGAGGAAACCACCTTTTAGGTTTCACAATTCCCTACTAAACACCCAAATTTCATAGAGGTAGTCGAAAAGGGTATGGAAATTAAGATTCAAGGATCCAAAAGTTACTCCTATTTACAAAAACTAAAAGTTATAAGTGGAATTTGATGGAAATTATAAAGAGCAACATTGACCCTATGATCCATATGGAGTATAATGCACTGGAAGTGCTAATACAATGTCAAAGGGAAGCCATGATCAAACCTGGAGAAAGTATGATAAAAAAGAAAGAAGCTAAGCTACTAAAGCAGTATAATGAGGCTTTGGAGATCCTAAACTCATAATTAAAGAAAAAATTAAGAATAACCTAGCTCAAAGAGCTTGAAAGATGTACATGTTACTAATTCAATTCCATTCAAGCCAGGAGGAACAAAAACTACACAAATAATTAATTGATGATAAGGGGAAACAAATCTTAAACCAAGAGAAGCTGAAGAGGATAGAATATGATTATTTCAAGAAGTACCTTGGAATAAAACAAGAAGTAGAGGAAGTTCCATAAGAGGTGCTAAGGAATATAGGACCTATCTCGAGGTAAGACAAATAGGAAATTACTGACAAGTTACAAAGGAGGAGATAAAAGAAGCTTTGTTCTCTATACACCTAGATAAAGCTCCAGGGCCTGATGGATTCAATGGTAGGTTCTTCCAACACACTTGGGAGATCATAAAGGATTGTGTTGTTAGTGTAATCATGGATTTCTTCAAAAAGTGAAAATCTTGAAGGAGTGGAACAACACATATATAATTTTGATTCCTAAAACTAATCATATAAGTGGATTGAACGAATTCAAACCAATCTCGTGCGTGTATAAGGAGAATGAGAAAATGTCTTGATAAACTAGTAAACACTACTGAGAATGCAATTATGAGAGAAAGGAACATAACAAGTAATATAATGCTAATTCAAGAATTGTTTAAGGATTATAATTTAAAACCATCAATATAAAGTTGCACAATGAAGATTGATGTTGCTAAAACATGTAACTCAAAAAACTAGATTCCCAAGCATGTTTAGAATTTGGATTATAGAATGTATCTTAACCCCTTCCTATTCCATTTAGTTATGGAAAACCTATAATGCACTTTAATACAGGTAGAGGTCTAAGGAAAGGAGACCCCTTGTCCCCTTACCTTTTTGTACTTGGAATGGAGGTGTTATATGTCATAAAAGTAGTGGATATATCAAGGAACCCAGATTTTAAATACCATCACAAATGCAAAGGTATAAAAGCATATCACCTTGCTTATGCTGATGATGTATTACTACTTTGTAGAGAAGAAAAAGCCTCAATAACCTAATGTTGGACTCTTTAGAGAAGTTCCAAGCTATCTCTATATTGAAAATGAATTAAGCAAAAAGCTCCTTTTATCTCTTCGCAAATGTTAACACTGAAGTAACAATCATGACAATGGAGTTGGGATTCAAACATGCAGTCCTTCCTATAAGATATTTAGGTATTCCTATATCTTAGAAGAAAATCAACATGATGGATTGTATACCATTTATGGATGCAATCAACAAAAGAATCAATCACGGGTACAATAAATTCCTACCTTACAAAATTACATAGCCTAGTACTAGAACATGGTAGAGAAACAATAGGTTAAAAGAAGATGGTATGAGTTTTTAAACACCATATTATAAAGTTAATAAAGGTTGTTAGATAGTGAGATGTTTTTCAGTTTATCCAAGGTTTTTAAGCCTTATTTAATAACTAACTAGACTATGAAGGAGGTCTTGAGGCATTTGGTAGAGAACTAGATTAGTCTTTATAAAGAATTTATGTGGGATAAGTTTGTCTTCTTATTCCTATTTAATGAGTATACATATAACATATTTACAGAAAATCTCCTAAAAACAACACGTAAAGATATGTAAAATCTTTACATCCTAAATTTATGTATATCTTATATATCCCAATACTCCTCTTCAAGTTGGGCCCAACTTGCGAAGAAGATATTCAAATTAACTCTTGTCAAGTGTTTTCATTAGTATATTAGTCAACTAACTGTAATTACAAACATGTCGTATGATAATATTTCTAGACTAAATATAATCATTGACATAAAGACAATCAACCTCAATATGCTTAGTACGCTCATCGAAAATAGGTTTTCACGCAATAAAAAGGGTTGCTTGATTATCAGACTATAACCACAGGCTGTGTATGTTTGATCCCTAGCCAGTGCAAAAGCTCTTTAAGCCAAAACAACTCAAAAGTTGTTGTAGCCATCAAATGATATTCTCCTTTAGTAGATGACCGAGATACCATGTTTTGTTCCTATGTCTTTTAAGAAATAGGAGAAGTAACCAATAGAACAAAATGCCCTGTTAATGATCGCCGATGAGAGGATAACTAGCCCAATCAGAATCACAATTTGTATAAAATTGGAGATCATTATCCAATCATAGAAAAATACCTTGCCTAGGATGATCTTTAAGTAACGAACCACTCTTAATGTCACATCCCAACGTTCCACCTGGGGCACTTGCATGAATTGTGTAGAATATACACACAATAGCTCAATTTGAGTCACATAATGGTCAGCTAAATCAAATGCTCCATTAGATGATAGCACCTTTTGGGATCATCAAGTATCCACCTGGAAGCCAATACGAGCTAATGATTTTGTCCTATCTAAAAATCAATAGGTTTAGCACCTAATAACCTAATTTTAGTGACAATATCGAGCTCATAGTTATGTTAGCATAAGAAAATTCCCTGTTGACTTATAGCCATCTCAAAATCAAGGATATACTTCAACACACCTGAGTCTTTCTTATGAAAAAAATGACTAAGATAGAACTGGGAAATGGCTACAAGTTCAACATCATTGCCAACAATAATCAAATCATCAACATACACAGCACACACATAATAGCCACCCCTTTTTGAAAAATAAACAATGTATAATCAATATAGGATTGAGTGAAGCCATACGTTTTGAGTGCAGTACCAAGTTTAGAAAACCAATTTCGGGGCTATATGGAGATTTGAGGAAATGACAAACCTTATATAGATGAGTAACAACAAAGTTAGAAGGAAGCTTCATATACCAATATCAGAATGCAAAAATGCATTGTAAATGTCCATTTGACGTAATTCCCAATTTTGTGTAGCTGCAATAGACATAAATGTTCTCACAATCACCATCTTAGCCTTAGGTGTGAATGTTTCATTATAGCCTACACGTTCGAATTTGTTATTTTTCAAAATCACTAATCGAGATTTGAATCATTTAATTGTGTCATCTAAATTGTGTTTTATTTTGTTAAACTGGCTTTTTATTTGGGGAAGAGTCTCGATAGTCCAAGTCTCATTCTTTTCAAGTGCATCAATCTCCTTTTTCATGGCCTTTCGCCACTGTGGGTCACATAACACCTCTAAAAACCAAGCTGGCTTAACCTCAATAGACAATGTTATAAAGAAATATTTGATAGAAAAGTCCTCACGTGTTGCATAATGAGTAGTAGGATAAAGAGTGATGGCAATGTAAATGAATGGGGGAGGGTCAAGGAGGGGTTTATATGATGCACAATGTTGGTAACATAATCCCTAAGACGAGTAGAGTTTGATGAATGTGGTGTCCATAGGCTCAACATCAACCTGTAGTGGTGTTACGTCACCTTCACTACTAGTAACGTCACTCCCCCTTTCCTACTACCCTTTAAATTACTTTCAGTCCTCTTCCTCTCCTCTTCATGCCCCTTAGTTAGACTACCCATCAAAACCGAAGCAACAACACCATTTTGTTGCCCTACACCATTGAACAAATCATCATAACCCAAATTGAGGTCTCTGCCTGTATAAACTGTAACGGGCAAAGCTACTCCAACACTATCGTTAGAATTAGGCACCTTTTTTTAGTATAAGGAAACTTATCTTTTACAAACTCCATATCATGTGAGACAAAAAAGACACTAGACTCAAGATCGTATAATTTCCAGCCATTCTATGTTTGCGAATAACTAATAAAAATAGACCACCGACTCCACGAACCATATTCATCCCAATCACTTATATGGTAATGAGTGTAACATAAACAACCAAACGTACAAATATAGGCATATAAAGGTTCTTTTCCAAATAACATCTTATTTGGTGTTTTATCACGATTCAAACTAGTCGAAGATTAATTAATAATATACCATTAATCAAAATACAAACTAGTCGAAGATTAATTAATGATATATCATTAATCAAAATACATTCCCCCTAAAAACTAATTGGCAAGTGAGCTTGAAAATGCAATGCATAACCTACATTAAAAATGTGTTGATGTTTCCTTTCAACCTACTCATTTTTGTTAATGGGTATCGACACTTAAAGTTTGAAAAATTATACTATAGTCTATAGAATAGTTCCTTAAAAGTTGAAATTCTATCCCTTATCACTTTGTACATTTTTCACTAAACAATTAAATTGAGTTTGGCTCATAACATAAAAATTACGTATAATGTCAGGAACCTCTATTTTATTAGGCATCAAATAAACCCAAACTATTCGTGAGAAATTATCCACAAAAGTAAAAAATAATAATCACTTTAAGAAGAAACTACTTGATAAGGTCCTCATACATCGCAATGAATCAATCCAAACAACTCAATTGCTGTACTATTACTTGAATAAAAAACATCTCGCATTTGTTTTGCACGAAAACATATATCACAGTTCTTATTTTCTCTAAAGCAACTAGCACTGTTCCTGAGAAGCAATTTAACTACTTAGGAAGAAGAATGGCCTACACACCAGTGCCATAAAATGAAGGAGTCCACTGCTTCAACTTATCGTGTTTGAGCCCAAGCAATGATCCCGCTATTCACCCATACTAATCAAGATCCTCAAAGTATGGTCCTGTATCACACTCAACTTATCAGTAAATGTGACAATATAATTTATATCTTCTATCAATTGAGTGACCGAAATAAGATTGCAATTTAATTTTGGCATGAATAAAACATGTTGTAATTTAACTCATCCTCCTAAGTTTATGATTCCTTTATGGACAATTGTAGTTGACTTTCCATTAGCAAGCCTACCGGATATGCAATCATATTTGAAATTTTACTCATTATATTTTGATTTCCTGTTATATGTTAAGATGCTCCTATATCTAATAACCAATTTAAGGAAAAATTCTTACCAGTCAGTTTTTATAGAGTGGAGGTTGAACCTTTGTGTGTATTGAGCATGACATTAAATTTGTACATTGTTCATTTGTGAGCTTGAAAAGGTGAGTTTAATCCTCTTGCATCAAGGTTGTTTCGGCTGATGATCTAATAGTACTACCAACACCCTAAGCCACATTAGCAACCATAATAGTGCCTTGCCCTTATCTAGCCCTTTTTATCCACCATTGTGGTCACCTCATCCCCTATTTCCATGGCTTCTCCCCAACTAGAAGGCTATCATTCAAGGTATCCAATGATTTTATAACAATCTTGCACCTTATGGCTAGGTTTCTTGCAGTTTGTACAAACCACCTTCTCATTCTTATTGCCTTTCGACCTAAATCTGGGCACTATTTGCACTACAAATCTAACATCATCAGTTCGTTCATCATGGTCACAAGCCACTTGCTTATGCCTTTCTTCCTGAATCACGAGATAGATCCTTTACGCTCTTTAAGTTGTTTGTGCCTTTCTTCCTGAATCAACCCAAAGAGGTAAAGGATCTATACTTAGAATATTAGTATAAATATTTCTATACGGTGTCATGTCGAGTCCTACAAAAAAATTTATAGACCTTGTTCTTGTCTCTCTCCTCTATGTACTCCTTAGCAATATTACACTTACAACATCCACAACAACATGTTGGAACCTTTAAACATATGACCAACTCTTCCCACATAGCTTTAAGTAGACCAAAGTGAGTCACAACATTATGTCATTACTGTTTTCAGTTTCTTATAGCCTCCTTCAACTAATGAACCCTCATTATGATCCCAATTGAGAAATGGTCCTTGAGTTTGTACTAAAGATCTTTGACGTTATCCATATAAGTGAGCATGGGTCTAACCACTGATTCTATCGTGATCATGATCTAATGCACAAGTATAGAGTTTACACTTTACCAATGCTCGAGTTCATCTAAATCTTCCGCTAGTTCCTCAATTGTCCTGTCGATGAAAACTACTTTCTGTTTTGTCTTGAAGTCATTCTTCATTGCTTTGGCCCATTCCTCATAGTTTGATTCCCCTTTGAGAACTAAACCATATATATTGAGTCTTAGATTATCTCCGGGTTAAAGCTAATAGGGAGAGATTAAGTCCAAAATCTTGCTTTTTTTGTTGCCATCATTGTCGCGACCATTCTTCTTATTGCCGCCTGTCATGGTCTAATTTTCTAGTTGTTAGCTACTTAGGAATGTCTATTTTAATGGGTGTTTGCTATAACACATTGAAGAATTTATAAAAGATAAGTTCTACCTTCGCATTTCCATTTCATAAGTACGCATACAACCATATAGAATATTTATCAAATGTCTCCTAATACAACATATCTCCTAAAAGCAACAACTAAAGATATGAAAAATCTTTACATCCTAAATTTATGCATATCCTATATTTACATATATCCCAATACTCCACCATATGACTCTATTAGTACGAGTTCTGAGCATATCTAAGCATTATTTGTTTGTGAATCTCCTATAAATATGATATCTCTAGGTAATTTTGTCTTCTTCGCTAAAACTAGGGCTATAATTTAGAACATCATTCATAATCAAGGAGAATCCTCTAAATCTGTAATCCTAATCTCCCTCTTCATTGATATAATTAACTTTAGCATTAAGAGGAATTAAAAACTTCAAGTTCTGGTTCTCTAATGCTTGAATGATGGGTAAGTGACTCACATTGTTTCACTTATTATAGCAAAATCAAGTTTTTCCTCATTTCACACAAGAATCTTGTTTCTTGAGACACTATATTTCTTTTTTTAAAATTTGATTGAGAATCCATGAGTACATTTGTTTGCACTTGATATTCCATAAGCTCTGGCCTTTAATGATATAGGAATGAATATGTTCGGCTTAGATTGATTGTAAGTAAGTGAATAACTTTCAAAATTACTAGACAATAGCATTTTGTCTGTACTCCTTATGGAAATGGTATCTAAATTAACTACCTTCATCCTTTTACTTTGCTTTTATGATGATTTCTAAGTGAACTAGTTTATAGGAAGTTCTTTATAATTCTCTTCAATATTCTTGATTAAGTTTTGGGAATAAATAGGTGGCAATACCAATAAGTGTGAAAATTGTTGAGGACTACTGAAGCAAATTATAATCTACCAGTAAATGATAAGAAATTGTTGCTTCAACAGTTTAATTTTTTTATTTATAGTCAAAGAATGAAAGACAATTCTGAATTTGTTCTCCTTAATTCTCTAAGTTCATGTACTTAATTGATATAGAAAATTAAAATAATTATACGTTTAAAATTAACCCTAATATCACCTTACTGCTAATTACAAGGGATGAGAAAATAAGTTTTTCGTGAAGCTATGGTTTCAATATAGAATTATGTAAATGTTTTCGTTAAAGATGAGATGTTAACATCTTTGAACACGAGAGTAACCTCTCACCAAACGAAGATAAGAGGCACTTAATGATCAAATTGTGTATTGGCCAAGTTGACATATTCCAATCAATGTTAGCCACGTGACTGGAATCCACAAATGATGAAGATAAGTCCTGCATGGGGACTACTCTTAATTTAATTTATTTGGTTCTAATCGGCTCTTTAGTCTTTCCAGTACGTTCTTGTCTTGTCCAATTTATCATCCCAACAAACCAATGGCGATTTACGACAGACTATTTGTCCAAGCCTTCGTGTAGCTTCAAGTTTTTGGATACCAACTTAACGTATGTCCTTCAACTTAATTTCTCAAACTTAATTTTTAACCCTCATCTTTACAAGTTAGTAACAAATCCACAATAATGAAAGCCACACATTTAGGTTTGTCTTTGAAATATGCTCAAAGAGCGACCAGTCTGGTACAAGTTATATTTCACAAAGATTAATAATCCACTAAACATGCTTACGTTGGGCCATGATTTTTAATTTTAAATTAATTGTACTGATATAATTACATTTTTAGGGGCTCCTGATTAGTTGTAAGTATGTTTCTCAAATTGTTATTTTTACAAAGAACTTTTTCGATTAAAAGATTAACATTTTATATTTTTTAAGGCTTAAATCATTGTCAACACACAATTGAAGGTCTGCTAAAGCTTGATGTCTGGGTAGGTTTCTTAAGGCTTAAACTGAACAAAAATAAAGTAGAAGGACTCAACTAAATAACAAATTGAACAAATTTGAAAACCTAGCTATTTACATTTCTCCTATTTTCCAATTGATAAATAAGAGACATTATTTCTTAGACAAGTTCTCAGGCAGAGGACTTGGTCTGAATCGCTGGGCAAACTAATCTTGAAATTATACTTGACCACGCAAAAGTATTGATTGGAAAGTTGATGACTAGCTCGTTAAGAAATATTATAGGCTGGTAAAGTTAACTCATATAAAAGATGATGTAGTTTAAAACACAATGAGGGTCCAAAAAGTGGAAGAGAATGGAGATGAAAGAAGAGGAAGTTTTAATTAATGTAGCTCGACGGATTGTAGTTGCTACAAGACTTAAAAGGGTGGTCCATTTCTAATTCCATGGCCATGCATGGGTGACGGTGCGTGATCTGAATGGCCGAGGACTTAGGGCCACACTTCACACTCGACACCGAGAGGATGTGTGATGCTAATTCCAACACGGTTTCCGTTATCAATTATTATCATCCAATAATTAAACCCCGATGTTAACATTATAACCAATTCAGTGATAATGAGTATATTAAGGCCTCTCTCTCTCAGTGTAAAATGAAAGTTGGATTTAGAGAATGATAGCATAGCGTCTAATGAGTCCGATGAAACTAACCCCAACACAGAAGGGAATTGTTGAATTTTTTAATATGGGCAGAGTGTAGAGTCTATTAACAAGAATTGGGCTTCAGTCAACTATTGTTCAAATAACTAGAACTAGTTATAAACCCTTTAACATTTTCATGTCTAGGCAATATGGGATACTCTAACACTCCCCATCATTGAATTTTTTAATATGGGCATAATGTAGAGCCCATTAACAAAAATTGGGCTTGGGTCAACCATTGCCCAAATAACTAGAGCTAGTTATAAACTCTTTAACATTTTCATGTCTAGGCAATATGGGACACTCTAACAGGAATGATGCGTATCTCATGTAATTAATGAATTTGCACATTACGTGTACTTAATTGGGATTCTATTTTGGTTTGCATAAGTTTTTATTATTTAATTAAAAATCAAATTATATATATATTAGTTTAATTAATTCATAAGAAAAACAAAATGTTGTCTTTCACTATAATAAAACTTGCATTAGTAATATAAATATAAATAATACATTACGCTATTATGGTACCAAAGCTTAATTCTTTCATTTCCTACATTTGGAATTCTTTCGTTTATATACGTTAACATAGACCTTATTTCGACAAGGTTCCAAGTAACCAACCATTCAATACGGTGGTTATGTATATGACTTGATTATACTTGCGGATGAGTATCATAACTTTTCAAAGATACATAAAGTCATAAAACTAAAGAGCCAGGATTCTTCTGCAAAAGGGGTGATGTGCACTACACCACTTTTAAGTAACCAGAATGGTTTTGAGATCATCAGAATGGTTGCTCTTGCTGTGGCCCTAATTAATTAACCCTACATGACTACATCATAGAGGCAGGCTATGAACACTATAACTTATCATGTCTTTTAAAAGTGGCAACCTTAACTCCCATTCTTATCTTTTTTTCTCGACCACCTTATATTACACAACCTTTATCCATATCATGATGGACCCGCGATCACAACGCCAAGCAATTATAATTATTAGATTTGAACATGTCTCTCGACTTTTAGAGGTAATGCAACCATGTTACTGTTTGCTTTTGCCTTTCATAAGGGTAGTTCTAAAAATTTTGGTGAATGGCTGAGATTTATGGGACAGAATAAGACACCATAATATTAAACAGAGGAACCCGTTCTTAAGGATATATTCGACTATCATCCAGAATCAAACCATAAAGTCTAAAACGAAAATTGAAAATCCCATTTATCTTCATGCGAAAGTAGCTCATTTTCACACCCCACGCATATTGAGCATAAATAGAAATGGAAAATAGATTACTTTTCTAGCTAGCATATCTCACCCTTTTTGAATAAAGAAAGTTGGCCTACCATATTTCCACAATACAACTTCAAACTCAAAACAACTTGAACAACCACTCAACTGGGGTAAATATTGCAACACAACTGACGTGGATTTCCGCTGTCGTTTTCCATAGACTTCATCTGGGGACTTTGTAGTGTTATGTGTGTTTGGTTTTGCTTAAGAATATTCGAAACCTACTCGTATCATTATGTATCATCTCCGTTATAGGTACGCTGTACTTAGATTGCATTAGTAACTAACTAATATTTACGCTACATGTTAGGCGTACAAGTCATTAGAAGAAACACACTTTTTAAGTGTTACATAGCTATTGGTGGTCACTGTGATCATATTTTCCGGGTCAAGATCACGGGCGCTGAAAAGTGAATGAATGAAAACGATCCTCGTAAAGTAGCTATCTTACTCAATGTCATATATAGAGTTATTACTTGCATTATTTTATAAAAATATATGGATAATACCAGCAATTATTATTAGAAAAGATTGGCGAACCAATGACTTCGTAATCTTCCAGTGAGAATCTTGCTGGCTTAATATGTTGATAGATGTAACACATTATAACACGTAGTGATAGGTTTCACGTTAGATACTAAAGACAATTCTAATTGTAAGTTTTTATTTGATAAAGCAGTTCTAACTATATCAATCACAATCATCTTCGCCGACTGTTGGTTGTAGTGTTAAAAAATGTAATTATATTAGTGGAGCATTTAATTAAACTTGAATCATTATTTGGTTAATGTGTTTTGAGATTCATTGCATTTTTCTTTTGCATGTATTTTGAATTTACTATCTTATGTTTTCTAAGACTTGTATTGTTTCAAAGAGGTGTCTTATGTATCTATAAATACCATGTACTAGTTTATTTCCAAAATGGGACAAGAAATCTAAATCAAGTAAGTTATTTAAATTATTTGAGTATTCTCTTTTATCTTTCTATCAATGTTATGAATACCGTACCGAGTTCGGTACCGAATTGAGCTCTGGAACGGAACTGTACCGGTACCGGTTGGTACCGGGTACCGTTTCGGAAAATTTTTTAAATTTATGAAATAGTTCCTAAAATTTTTAAAAATTGCAAAATAGTCCATATTGGTATATTATACAGTT
>JAOTBA010000005.1:17906776-17917331 GCA_025629845.1 Erythroxylum squamatum | reverse complement strand
ATTTTCTCACCAATTTCTTTCTCATTTAAATTCATTTTAATATTTCTAATTTTTACCAAAAGTTCGGGGTCCAACATGTGGGTTATTTATAAGCTGCTAAACTGCTAAGTGGAGAAAAGGGTGGAAACAAGCCACCAATTATAGACCTGGGTTGATGGCAAATAGGAAGAGTAAGCTAAGCTAATGACATTAAATAAGCACAACTTAGAAGACAAACCAAGAATTAGGATAGGTTTTATTTTTATTTTATTTTTATTTTATTAGTGCTTTGTTATTTTTTATGCTTTATGTTTACTTTGTAGAGAGTTGAATTGATGGATGTTCATGACATGAAGTGCATGCAAGTTCCTTCTCTGACGCCATCACCACCATAATCCATATAAGTATTCTTTCCCTTGCTTTTGTTCTTTTTATTTTTTATTTTTATTTGTTATATTTTTATGTGTGTTGTTTTTAGTTATATCTCATTTCCACATTAAGGAAAATGTTTTATTCAAGTGTGGGGATGAACACACACTTGCATATCATTTGTTTGTAAATTTTGTATTTGTATTGTGTTAGTTTTTGATTAGGTTGGCATTGTGTGAACATGTGGTTACATGATATGTGCATTATATGTGTCGATGACATTTATTTAACATAATTGGCTTTCTTTCGAACTTGGTTATTTAAATTGTAAAGGGAGGTTAACTTGTGAATTTTGTGTTTTAAATGTCTTTAGGATGAATAAAAAAATTCAAAGTCAACATACACTAGTGCACAAGGCTCCCCGCTTTGTGAGGGTTGAATGAGGGTCATCAATGTACGCATCATTTCCTTTGTAATGTTTACAAAAAGGTTGTTTCCGTGATTTAAACTTATGACCTTGTGGTCACAAAGGATGAATATGCATATTAAGTAGGATATGACACTTATTCTTTTACTTTATGACTTTTTTTGGAGAAATTTATAATTAAATTCATTTAAATTGGTAGGCATCATTAGTAACCTTTCATCAGAGTGACTGACTAAGAAGAAATAAGGTAGGCTAAGAAATTGACAAAAGAAATGTGTTAATGATAGCGCGTGTCAAGTGCATTGCAAAATTTACCTAACTCCGCACACTCAAGTTTGTAGTTGTGGTGAGTCGGGATCATATCCTGATATATGCTTAATTGATTGTATAATTATACCATAACACATAGCTATTAATGAGATGAAATTGCTTAAGATAATCACTTTGACTCATATGTGATTTTAGGCACAATTCAGAAGCCAATAAATTAAAGTGAGTTAAAAGGACGATATTTGAGCCATTTTTTGAAAATTAATACTCACTTATCTTTATGGAGTAAGAAGAAGAAAATTAGAGTAAGAAGAAAACAAATTCAATCCAAAAGAAGACAACCAAGAAGTAGCCATGGGAAAGACCAAATGCAAAATGACATAATAGTAAGAAATTAAAGCAACAATACGACAATATCACATGGAGCTAAACGACAGTAGACGTTGGGTGTTTCATGAAGCAACGTGTGCATTTCATGTAGTAGCTGGACCAAAACGACAGCATAGGAGGATAGGCAAGTAAGAAGATAATGCCAGCACCTGGAAGCATGAAACAAAACAACGTGCAGCAGGTGGAAGCAAGGAGACCAAAATGACATGCAACAAGTGGAAGCAACGAGGACAAAATGACAACAACAGACATCACGCCAAAATACAGCACAACTAACAAAAAACTCAGACTTTAGGAAATAATAATAAAACACAAAAGTGAGGAGGGTTTTAACGTGTTGGTTTTGAAACCAAAATAAGGAAAATAGCATGGGTTTTAGAAGAGAATAGAGGTTTTGGTCTTTGGGGAACGTTTTGAAAGGGGGGCTAAAGCATTATTTTTGGGAGCTCTTGGTTCTAATGAAGATGAGGGGTAAAGCTCTCAACCTTGGGAGACTCATAGAGCGGTAGCTTCCCGATGCCAGTTCGGAGGCGACATTGATGCCAACAACCTGGTTAAGCATTCCTTTCATTGATTTGTTGTTTTCTTTCTCTCTTTAGAAAGTGATTGTGTTATCCTTTATGTATAGATTTGGTTTCATGTATAAATGATTATGTTTTTATTATAGTCCGATAATTTGTGTATGAACCCATTGGGTGTTGTGAAAAGATGATTTTAATGCATTCATTGGATCGTTTTATTACAAACCCATTGCTAGAATATTCAATATAATCCGTAATTGTTATGTTGAAATTCATTTGTAGCGGCTAATAGTTCATATTCATTAGGGACAGCATAACCTACGTTAAATAATGCCTCGTATGTGGTTGTTACCTTGATTAATCAGTTTTTGTAATTCGTAATGTTACTACACAATTGAATCTAGAGATTGTATCCTAGGTTATTTTATGGTTAAGTTTAATTAACGATCGTATCTTGATTAAACACTACCTAAAGGAAAACTTAGGTTAATTATTAACCCACAATTAATAGTTGCTAAGAGAGGTTTGAGAACGACAAATCATTGAAATATGTTTAATTAGGGTGTAGGCCGAGATTGAACCAAAGAATCAGATCCCTACCGAATTTCCCATTTTTATCTTTTCTTTACATGTTTTCTTTAAATTGCTTTTGTTAATTATTTTAGCTTTATTTATTTTCTTATTTTTAAAACCAAACCCCCAAAGCCTAAACACTAATTAATTTCATTTCATAAACTATACACACACTCTTTGTGGGATCGACCTATACTCATCACTACTACAGTAGTAGGTCTAGTTTATTTTGACTAACGTTATGACACTCTGTCATATCCATAGGGAATGTTCAGTAAATTTTCGTAACGAAATTAATTGATGCAAGGAAAATAAAAAGGGGGTTTCTTGGGTTTTACGCAATTTAGAAAATAAAGCAAAAGTAAATTAGAAAAAACAAATTATAGCAAACAATCGAAAATGATTAAAGTGTCAAAGATAAGTAAAGTCCGGTTCTAGGATCAATCTTGGCCTATACATGATTAAACATATCCTATCATCCTAATGTCTTCACCTCTCTTTGAACTATCAATCAGAGGCTAACAATACACTCTATTAATCCCGATTTTCCCTTAGGTTATGTTTAATTAAGATAGATCGTTAATTAAACCTAGACACCGAATAGCCTAAGATACAATCTCTAGATTCAATTTGGCAACTGCATTATGAAGTGAAAAATGATCAATATAAGCAGTAACCTCACACGTTCGGGTTATCTAACCTAGGTTACATTGTTCCTAATGATTCAAGATCATTTGATGCTACTAAAAAACATCAAATGTAATGATTATGGATTACATTCCACATTATAACAATAGGTTTGTAATAGAACAATCCAAATAATGTATTAAGATCATGTATATAAAAACCTAATTCAATCAACATAAACAACAATGACAATCTGAAAAAAGATTATAAACATTAACAAGATGGGTAGCTTAATCGTGACTCGATGTTGATTTCACCGTCGAATCGGCGTCGGAAAGTTAGCCTTCCATCTCCTTCTTCAAGCTCCAAGCATCCACCATTATTGCCTTTGTCAGTGTGAAAGACGAGAGAAAATGACGAAGAATGAAGGTGTTTTCGTTTTTGTCCTGAATGTGTCTTTTGTGCCATCAAAACATTACCCTTTATAGTTAAAAACTAGGGTTAAATAGGAAAGATGTCCTTTCTCACGCCCATGAGAATGGGCTCACGGGTGTGACATGCTTTGTCACACTCATAAGTGTGTGTCACAGGTGTAACTAGTGTATCACACTTATGACATAATTGCCACGGTTGTGACAAACCCTCTCACGGATGTGAGAGACCTCTCACGATCGTGAGAGGTATTGCATGGGCATGAGAAGTTTCTCATGCCTATGCACCAATATGTGGCCATGAGACTCTTCTTCCTTTGTTCCTTACTTCACATTCTTTCTTGTCTCTTCTTCCTTCAATCCTCTTCTTTTTCTTGCTCCATGAATCAATAGAGTGTGGACATTGAGAAGATGGATTCAATGAATATGCTTTCGGGTCACTTTAGCTCCTTCACTTTCAAAATGTACCTAAAATCAACTATAAGCTAAAGTGAGTATTTTAAGCATTTCTAAGGCATTAATCACTAAATGTAGTAAATCAAATGAATCAACATTTAGGCACATATCAAGTTCCCCCACACTTATCTTTGACTGTCATCAGGCAAATCGTCAAAATGAATATCACAAACCAAAACGCTTACTCATTTTCCATATTTCCTAAGATTAGATAATCATAAGTAAAGACGAATGACTTTCAAAACTTATAGCAATAACTCAACATTCAAAGCTTCTACTCATAATCAATTAACATTCATCATCCCTAGAAACTGAGTAATTTAAAGGTAGACTTAGATAAAAGGTATTTAAATAAGATATTTCCACAGGTACACTCAAATACTATTCATGATCATAACAATCCACAACTTTGCATATCATTTCATTTCTCCACTACTAAAAGTTACATGCATAATCATGAATCAAAGGACTTTTCTAGGGTTGTAATATGGTAAAGGGTAAGGTAAGATGTATTTTGGGTAATGTAGCGTAAAAGCCATCAAGCTAGTAAAGCAAAAGTAAAACTCCAAGAAATATCAAGTGCACAAGTTAACATTCATTCAAAATTGGGTATCGTCAGCTATGATGAATGCAATAATTATATTTCACGACTCAATTCAGCTCTCACACCATACCATATGAACATAACACAAATAGCGCTCCATCCAAAACAATACCTGCCTTATATGTAATATATTCAAACCACCCATTCAATACAACCTGGGGGGAAGGACTAATCATAAATAACTTTGCAAAACATATGCACTTCCTCCTTGATATTTTTATTCAAATATTTTAACTTTCTTTTCTTTCTTTTTCTTTCTTTTCATTTAAAAATTAAAAGAAGCTACATCAACATAGGAATTCCATTGACAAGACGTAAAATAGCATCCCAATAATAATAATCATCCCACACATATGCACAACCCCACACTTATACTTTTGTACATCCACAATCATCAACAATCAGCAAATGCTCCACTAACTTTAAGGCTTGGGTAGGACATTTGGTTAGGTTTAAAAGCATGTAATGTGGTTTATACAAAAGAAAAGGCTAATAAAGCTCAAAGGGGCTAACAAAGGAAATTTTATATAAATGGGTAGGCTATTTGGATAATGTAGCTCGTAAATAACAAAGAATGCCTAATCATTTTCATGAAAATGCATGTGATAAAAATGTGGTCTTGAATAGAAAATCAAAGCAAAGTCAGGATGTACATGTCATGAAGGTCACACATGATAAAAGACAGTGAGACTGATATGGATGTGTCAGTCTAATACAACTCAAAATCTCATTAGTTTTTGTGCCATTGATTTTTATAGTCAATTAATGCTCTAATTATAACTATATAATCTTAAAAGCAATAGAAAATAAGAAAATTTTTATTTTATTTGTTTGATTTTGAAAACTGCCTAAGACGCTATATAAGCTATAATTAAGTTCAAAACATATATAAAAACTAAGATCTCCACCCCCCGCACTTAAAACTTACATTGTCCCTAATGTAACATCAAATGGAAGAAATGGAACATTTCACAAAACTAGCAAATGAAAAAATGTAAATAAACAAAAATTGACTTCCCTTGGGTTGCCTCCTAAATAGTGCCTTTGATTATTGTCACTAGCTCGACTCCCTATTGCTTTCATCAAGTGACATCAGTCACATCTTCCATCATCAACACTTATAAATTCTCCATTTGGAAGCCTTCATAATACGACTTCAAGCAATGACCATTCACTCTGAATGTTTTGTCAATTTTCAGACTCCGTATCTTTACTGCTCCAAAATCAAAGATACGAGTAATAACTTATGGATCAACCTAATAGGAATGTAACGTACTTATAAATAATTTAAGCTTAGAGTGATATAGTATCACTTTCTAGCCCACCGAGAAGCTTTTCCTCGAAATCATTTTATCATGAAAAGCCTTTATCTTCTCCTTATATATCATAGCGTTTTGGTAGGAGTTATTCCTCATCTCCTTCAACTCATGAAGTTACAATTTCTTGTATACACCCACATCATCCAAATTAATGTTGCATCTTTTGATAATCCAATATGCCTTGTGCTGTAATTCCACCAGAATATGACATGGCTTCCCAAACACCAATCTATATGAAGACATCTCAATTGGTGTTTTGTAAGCTGTCCTGTAGGCCCATAGTGCGTTGTCTAATCTTACGCTCTAATCCTTCCTATTGGGCTGCATAGTTTTCTATATAATTAACTTGATTTCTCAATTTGAGACTTCAGCTTGCTTGTTAGTTTGGGGTGGTAAGCAGTGGACACCTTATGCGTGATGTGATATTTTTTGATTAAGCTGCATCATAGTCTGTTGAAGCTGCTACATACCTTGACTAAGCTGCTACATACTTTGACTAAGCTGAAGATTGTTAGCAACAGAGGTCTTGATAACTTCATCAAGAGATGTACCTGAACTAGAAGAGGAGGCTCCTTGTGCTCCTTGTGGCTTTGGTTGAAATTGTTATGCTCCTTGCAATTGATTCTAGAAGTAATTATGCAGCCTGTTTCCTCTGTAACTTAAGTTGGGATGATCCATCCAGCCTGGGTTATACGTTTGTGAGTACGAGATGTATTGATTCAAAAATTTCCCTCCTGCAACATTTACATACTCCATACTTCTCTCTTGTAGTGTTGGGCACTCATAAGTCAGATGGCTCATATTCAAACATCTTTGGGATACTTTCACTTGTTCCTGTACAACTGCAATCTGTCTCACAAAAGATTTTAGTTCATCTAAACGATGTTCAATAGATGAAGTACTTACCTTGTTTACTCGTTGAACATCATCGCGAGTATCAAATTGTCGAGTGATAGGGGTCATCTGCTCAAGCATAATCATGGCTTCAGTAGGAGTCTTCTCATAAAGTGCCCCACCACTTGCCACATCAACTAAACACCTCTCCATCAGTAATAATCCTTCATAGAAATATTGGATGAGAATTTATTTTGGTATATTATGGTGCAGACAACTGGCACATAACTTCTTAAAATGCTCCTAGTACTCGTAAAGAGACTCTCCATTATACTGCTTGATGTCACAAATCTCCTTTCGAATACTTGTTGTCTTTGATGTTGGAAAATATTTCTCTAAGAACAGTTTCTTCATCTCTAGCCAAGTATTCACACTCCCGACTGGTAAATCAAACAACTAATCCTTTGCTGCATCTTTGAGTGAGAACGGGAAGGCCCTCAACATGATTTGCTCGTCTGTCACCCCAGGAGGCTTCATGCTTAGACAAACCACATCAAGCTCCTTGAGATGATTGTGCGCATCCTTACTTGCAAAACCATGAAAATTGGGTAATAAATGTATTGATCCAGACTTTAACTCAAAAGTAATATGTTCAATAAAATTTGGAAATGTAATGCATAATGGTCTTTGAGTTAGGTTTGGTGTAGCCAATTCCTTCGGTGTTTGTGAGTAATATGTTCAATAAAATTTGGAAATGTAATGCATAATGGTCTTTGAGTTAGGTTTGGTGTAGCCAATTCCCTCGGTGTTTGTGAGTTTGTCATCATTTCTTCAAATTCATATTCCGAGTCTCCTATCAAAGTGTTTGTTGCTTCCCTTCACAATCTCTACAGTGTCCTCTCGATCTCCGGATCAAGTTGCTCAAGTTCTCTACGAGGAGATCTGGTCACTACCATACACTAACACTAACAAGCATTTAAAAATTAACAAATAACAAAAAGAAACAATTATAAACAAATATATACACAAAACACCAACTAAAATCAAAAACAAAAATTAAATCACCACACTCCCCAATAAGGATGCCAAAATTTGACAACGCGTATCGAGTGCACTACAAAATTTACCTAACTCTGCTTACTCAAATTTGTAGTTGTGGTGAGTCAGGATCGTATCTAGAGGGAATGTTCAGTTAATTTCCATAACAAAATTAATTGATGAAAGGAAAATAAAAGGGGCGAGGGTTTTGAGTTTTACGCAATTTAGAAAGTAAAGTAAAAGTAAACTAGCAAAAACAAATTATAGCAAGCAATCGAAAATGATTAAAGTGTTGAATATAAGTAAAGTCCTATTCTAGGATCAATCTCGGCCTAAACATGATTAAACTTATCCCATCGTCCTAACATCTTCACACCACTTTTTGAACTATTGATTAGAGACTAACAATACACTCTGCTAATCCCATTTTTCCCTTAGGTTATGTTTAATTAAGATGCGATCGTTAATTAAACCGAGACACCTAATAACCTAGGATACAATCTTTAGATTCAAGTTGGAAACCACATTACGAAGTGAAAAATCAATATTGGTAGTAACCTCACACGTTTGTGTTATCTAACCTAAGTTACGCTGTTCCTAACAACATCAAATATAATAATTACAGATTACATTCAACATTTTAGTAATAAGTTTGTAATAGAACAATCCAAAAAAGTATTAAGATCAACTATATAAAAACCCAATTCAATTAAAACAAACAACAATAACAACCTGAAAAGAGATTATCGACATTAACAAGATGAGATAGCTTAACCGTGACTCAGCATTGATTTCACTGTCGAACTAATGTTGGGAAGTAAGCCTTGCATCTCCTTCTTCAAGCTCCAAACATTAGCTATTATTGCTTCTGTCAGTGTGAAAGACGAGAGAAAATGATGAAGAATGAAGATGTTTTCATTTCTGTCCCTAATTTGTCCTTTTTGTCGTCAAAACATTACCCTTTATAGTTAAAAACTAGGTTTAAATGGGATAGATGTCCCTTCTCATGCCCATAAGAATGGACTCACGGGTGTGACATGCTTTGTCACACCCGTGAGTGTGTGTGTCATGGGTGTGACTAGTGTGTCATACCCCGTGACACACTTGTCATTTTTGTGACAAACCCTCTTATAGCCGTGAGAGGTGTTGCATGGGCGTGAGAAGTTTCTTATGCCCATGCACACTAATGTGTGACCGTGAGACTCTTCTTCCTTTGTTCCTTACTTCACATTCTATCTTGTCTCTTCTTCTTTCAATCCTCTTCTTTTACTGGTTCCATGAATTAATAGAGTGTGCATATTGAGAAGATGGCTTTAATGAACATGCTTTCGGGTCACTTTAGCTCCTTCACTTTCAAAATGTACGTAAAATCAAATATGAGCCAAAGTGAGTATCTTAAACATTTCTAAGTCATTAATCACTAAGTGTAGTAAATCAAATGAATCAACATTTAAGGACGTATTAGGTAAATAAAATTCCTATTTTGTTGGCCCTTTTTAAGAAAATTGGGTTAAGAATAGGGTTGGTAACTTGTTGAGAGTTGTGATATAGTTGATTAACTAGGGGCATTCACGACAAATTGCTTGTCTTTGGGCAAAGGGCTAGAATAATGCTCCAACCAAGGTAAATAAAAAAAATCGTAACCTAGTTGAGTAACTAGGGAATATTCATAAAAAGGTTCGCATCAAAAGACAAGGGGGTCATTAAAGAGAATAGCAAAAAGGTGCTTACAATAAAATTAAACCTACTAATCTTTTAAAAATGGCAAGAATTTTCATGAAGAGTTACTTAGTGATAGTTTACCTTTTCAACTGATAAATAATAATAAGGGTATGCTTACAAATGCCATAGGTGTATGAATACAGTGTTAATATTTTGAATGATATGTGTATTCAAATCAAAGCATTTAAACATAAATGGAGTAAGTTAGTGTGTTGGCCGTTTTTAAGTGGTTAATGTTTGAGGTTAAGTTAATTCCATGAGATTTGATGTCATTTTACCATTATTGCATTGTTGCATGAATGTGTGTTTATGTGTTTTGTTTGTTTTGTGGTTTCAGTTTGCTTGGGGACAAGCAAAGATTTAAGTGTGTGAATGTTGATAGTTGTATATTATAGTATGTTTTTTTAGAGATTTAAGTTTGTTTTTAATTGTTTTCTTGGATGATAATTTATACGTTTAGGACTTATAATAGTGTTCTTGTTAGTGTTTTCATGTGCATTAATTGTTTGATTGTTTTAGAGCAACGATTTGATCTTAATATTATGTTTCAAAGGTTGTTTAATGTGTTTGTTAACAAGTGGAAATGGGAAAATTGAAGAAAAGATGAAGGACTTGAAGAACAAAAACACGCACAATCGTGCATGATTTTTGCTTGATTATGCATCCCTATGCATAATCGTGACAGAGAGTTTGGATAGGATGCAACTTTCTAGCTTACGAGATTTTTGTACTTTTAATGATTCGAGGTTATTTTTGGAACCAAAATAAGTGGGGAAACCCTATAAAGAACCCTAAAAGAATCAAGAAGAAATTAAGGCAAAGAATAACACCAAAAAGGGGGCTACATATAAAAAAACAAGGAGATAAAAGTGGAGACAACAAGATCAACTCCAATTTTTCAAAATTTCTAGATCAAAACCTCTTTTCTCTTCTTATATTTCATTGTATTGGATGTTAATTTTGATTAGTGGGATGTTGAACATGATTATGGATTT
>JAOTBA010000005.1:17860519-17889843 GCA_025629845.1 Erythroxylum squamatum | reverse complement strand
GTGACTTCCAGTTGATTGACAAACAAATCCGTCAGGAGTACTTTGCAATGAAATGTTGTTCTCTTGATAAGCGTGATATCCAGAAGCATTATAAACGCATGACGAAAAGGTATTATCTTTTGAATGGGTGGAATGATATTAATCTTCGATATACTTTTATATCATCCCTTCCAGATGAACTACAGTCAGAACTACAAAGGATCATAGTTTCTCTACAACGAGACATGTCAACAATAACTCTTGGAGAAATCTATCAGCTTGCATTAGCTTCTCTTGATAAGTTATGTGATCAGCATACCTTGTTCATGAATATCATTAAAGGTGGTCCAGCTCTCAAAAAGGCTTGCAAGAAGCCTTATCTCCAGATCAAATGCAAAGATAAAAAGTCTTGTGAGTGTCATAGCAAGAAGAAAACTCATTCTTCTCAAGTCTACCAAAGGAGAAAGATCCACAGGAAGAAGGAAGGCGTGAAGCCTTGGAAGCAAACCTTCAAAAGGAAGAACGATAGTACTAAACGTAGATTCATGCGGTTCTTCAAAAAGTCCTAATATTGACAGAAGCTAACTCGATGTTTTCTTTGTGGACAACCAGGACACTTTGCTCGTTGGACCCCGAACTTTTCAAATTTGTCAAATTTGGAGTTCGGGATTAAGAGATATGATTTTTGGAAAATTCGGTTTTATATATAGGTTTGAGTTATGTTCTTTTGCTTTTAATCCGACCCCTTTTGTAATCTTTGCTTATAATTTCTCCGTCCAACATCCGATTGACTCGATTTTTGAAGCGTTGGATTCCTAAGACATTTAGCTACTTTTTCATGGAGAATTATGATTTTTAGGAGATTAAATGAAAAGAGATTGATTGAACCAAAGTGAGAGGATTGGTTAAAGGTTATGAGTTAGATAATTTTCTGAACATGGTTCAATATTTTGAGAAATTCGGGATCTGTGGAGATCCGATTGAGTTGATTCTTGAGGAAAAATAAAATTGAGACATGGGGCTACAAGTCATCTGAAGGACTCGAATTTCAACTCAGTCCCTAAGATTTTCAATTTCTGAATCGAAGTTGAGTGTAGTGCTCAGTCCCGGTTTTGTAATGGTCTGAAAGTATTTTGGCCATAACTTCTTCATTTCTGAACCGAATTGAGTGTTTTTGGTGTCATTTTAAAGATGAAACATAGAAGAACATTTCTCTAGAAGGAAGTGTTACCAAATTATGTCATTTACCTGCTCAAAATCAGGAGGCAAGATGTCAGTGTTTAAAGGCTAAATGAAGGGCAAATTAGGAAGTTCACTTAAGTTATATTGTTAGAAGGCTTATAGGCAAGGGTCTTTTGGTCATTTACCATTCATTAAGTGAATGAAGTGAGGTGGCTGTCATTTTCAGTGGGAGGAGTCGATACTTTAGAGGGAAAAGAAAGAAAAGAAATGAAAAAGAGAGGGAGAGAAGAAGAGGAATAAGAGAAGAGAGCAAGGTGGGGTTTCGGTTTTGATGGGTTTCAAGCAGGTTTTTTTGTTGTTTTCAAGGGGAAAAGATGAAAGAAGTCAAGAGCTTTCTTCCAACCTAAGGAAATTTTGAAAATGAAGAAGATGAAGGTAAGTGATGATTCTTAAGCTTTAAATTTTTAGTGAGATTTTGGTATATTTGGCTTAAGATTGATAAGAATTTGAGATTTCTAAGGTTAATTTTAGTGATTATGCTAAGATGATGTTTAATTTTGGATGATTGATTAATTAGGGTTTATGTTATTGAATTAGGGATTTTCGATTTAAGTGAGGACTGAAGGAATTGAGGCTTAAATCAAGTTCCTAGCATGGAAATGAGGTGGGTAACATATTTATAAGTTAAATTATGAGTTATCTATGTGTTTTCGAAAAATAAAGAAAGAAAAAATATTTTTTAAAATTATTAATTTCGAAAATATTGTTTAATTTGATACTTCCGAATGATTAAATTTATTGTTTTGAAATGAATTAAGAAAGTGCTAAAATTGTTTAAATTTATTGTTTTTGAAAAATCAAGAAAGAAAGTATTTTCGAATTTTATTGTTTCCGAATGATTTTGAAAATTTGTTATAAAGGTTAAATTCATTGTTTTAAATGATTTGATAAATGGATGAAAAAAATTGCTGAAATTCATCATTTATGAAAATTGTTTCATTCATTGATTTTGAATGATTTTGATAAGATTGCAATAATTGTTAAATTCATTGGGATTAAATGTTTTAATAATGGTTATAATTGTGCATTATGGATGATTTGGAAATTGCTATGTGTTACATTCTTTGTTTTTGATATTTGAGAATTCTTTGTGTTTGAATGATTGAGATTAGGTTATATGAATTGGTTTGACGTTGTCAATTTCTAAATTTAGATGTGTCTAATATGACATAATTATGAAAACTGAATTTTCCGAAATGTGCCTTCGGGCAACTCTGATTTTCAAGTATGAACATATCTGTTATGTGAGTTTGGTTAGGTCCCCTAAGATTGGTCAAGTGCACTTGCCCTGCCCTCTAGTGGCATTGGAGTTCCTTTTAAGGACTCCCATAAATTCAGCTACACTGGACCGCTATACGGGAAAGTGTAGTACGTTCCGTTCACGGCTGCACAGGACCGCTGTGCGGAAATGTGCAGTACGTTTTGTTTGGACCAACACAAACCATTTTGATGTGGTTATGTGTTTTTGAAAATTTGTGATGTATTATATGCTATTGTGTGTACTTATGTGCTGTATTCATGTTTTGACATTGTTCATAAATTGTGGGAAAGAATTTGAGAAGTTTGAGAAATGAAAAAAAAATTGGGGTTTTCAATCAGGAAATCTTTGAACTAGTTTAGGAAATGTTTGAAAAGTTGAAAGTTTGAAAAATAAGCCTTTTGGTAAAAGTTTAAGAAAAATGATTTTTGCTTATTTTTCAGTTGATAAATGTGTTATCCACTGAGCCGTCGAGCTAACCCCCCTTTTCATCCCTATCTCCAGGTTTCGAGCGGGAGATCGGATGAAAAAGAATCAAGACTTTTGTTCGATTTCGCATGTCTTGTATTTTGTGTAATTTTGGGATTTTGATATTGGTATTGTATATGGCTTGGAATGCTATTAGTGATTTGTAAGCATTAATTTATAATGTATACGTATAATGGTTTTGTGTATTAAATTGAGTTACAAGACTTGTATATGATTATGGATATGAGTTGTAATTGTATATGAATATGATTGGTTGGGAATAGCTTGATTTATGAATTTGCATATGAAATTAAGATGAATATGAATGGGATTGATTATGAGTATGGGATATGGATTGAGAATTATGGAAGTATTTAGGTATAGAATTGCGTTTGATTGTGTTTTGGGTTCCGGACGGGAGGTTCGATGATTTGATTTTTGTTTGGGATTATACAAGTGTATTTTAAACCCTTTGCAGGTTTGGGTTTCTTAGAATACAGCCGTTATGCTGTCTGATTTTTGTTAAATTGGGCGGGGCTAGTTTGTATTTTAGTCATGTGCAAGTTTCTATGGAAAATGAAATAATAGGAATTGGATTAAATTGATGAGTTAAGAGATATGTATGAAAGAATAAGAAGTTTTTTTTTACAAATTGAGTTTTGCATGAGGATGAATTTCCAAAAAGGGAAATAGTATGGATCTAAGTTGTTTTGTTTAAAGATGGATTGATTAGAATGAAAAAAAAATTTATACCGGATTTCGGATTGCTTTAGTCTTAGGATTTCCAACGCGACGTGGTTCTAAGATTTTCGTTTCCCGGATGTCGGAATTCAGTTTTTGTTCTCCAGCGATTTGCTTTCGTTTTGGAAGTCCGATTCTTCGATTTCGCTTATGTTTTTGCTTTCGCAAAATGATTTCTGATCGATTCGTTTGCTTCCGTTTTCCGTATCGGTTTGATTCGATATCTTCGCTTTGTTTCCGCTTCAGATTGTTTTGTTTTCATTTTTCGCTTTGCGTTTTTTTCGGTTGGGGTTCGGTTCCGAGATCGGGTCCCAACAAAGGAGATGTCTACTAAGCAGGGAGAGATCTTAGATGAAGATAGGTCATGAATGTGATTGAGGATGAATCCTAGATTAGCATGCACATATTATTAAGATTTTCAGAAAGATTGGAGGGAGTTGTGAAGGTTAGAGATTTTGAGATAAGGGTTCATCATATTTGGGTTAATTAGAGTAGGAATTTAAGATTATGGTTAGCTAGGGTTAATATGAAACTATGGTTAATTACAATTGCTCTTAAATTATGGTTAATCCAAAATTAGTGTTAATTAAGATTAAAATTAGGATTAATTAAGGTTAATATGAAATTAGACTTAACCCTAATTTAAATGAGTGGGACCTATAATATGTCTACGTTTCGCATCATGGTGGGTCCTATATAAAAAAATAAAAATAAAAGTGTCACATCAATACTGATGTAGAACTTACTTTACGGATCCTTAACCCTGTTAAGAATTTAAGGCTTCAAACTATTATGATTTTGAAATATTATGATTCTTTTTTTATACTTTGAAATGTTAGAGTTTGACCTATATTTTGATACAAATGTTGCTCAAAAGAGACTTTTTACCATAAATTGCACTATTACATGCCTAAATGAGAAATTTTGAATGTATATGGATAATTGAAGAGTTAATAAAATAGGTTTCTTGATATTTAGCCAAGGTGATTAAGGTTAACTATATTCTAAACAAGTTTTAAACTTAGGTGAAGAATAAAAATTGAGTTTAAACTTTCAACATTATTTTCTATCAAAAGTTATCTCTTACCTTTCAAAATTGTCTCTTTGATACCGATAAATATTTAATTATCTTACTAATAAATATTCAAATTTGTTTAATAAAACATTTAATTTATTTTTATGACTTTAAAGCGATTTAATATTCTTTTATTTTTATCTTTGCTTTTAATATTCATATTTTTCATTTTTCATTTTCCTTATGTGTGGAGAAGTTAGAACTTGTTTATTTTTCATATTTTCCTTAATTCAAACGCCTTTAGAAAATTGTAATAAAATAATCATAAATTAATAAAACAAGCTTTTTAATAAATATTCAGTAAAAATCCCTTTCTTTAAAAAAATTTTGAAAAAAGAAATAACACTCAAAAGTAGTAACGATTGGTAAAATTCATCCTTAACCTATTTATTTGATCTTAAATCATATTTGCGTCCTGTTTGAGTTTTTTTCCATATATTTTTTGCCTTAAAATAAAGTATAACTTGATTGTGATAAGGCCACTTTGTTGGCCCAACCAACTGATCTTTAGAGCGCGGTCCAAACACATCTTGAAATCTAATTAGGCCTAACTCATGCCATCCAAGATCTGTGTCGATTGAACTTTGGATGCTCTTTTTGTCGCTTTTTTGAGGCACTAGTAGGCAGTGAAGTGCTTCTTTTTTCTTGGGATACAAGAGTTATACGGTATAGAAACGGAAGAACAAGGTTCTAAATGGGCGGAGCGACTCCTCCTGAGCTTGTGCACGGCTATGAGCTCCGTCTCCTTCGATGCACTTTCACTTCTCCACCACCACAGCCACAGCCACCGCCACCGCCACTTTCACAGTCAGACGTATTAAACAATAAAAATCTGCATTCACATATCAATGAAGTCCTCAATTTGATCGAGTCTGGAAACTATGTCCAAGCTCTTTCCTTTTCCAAGCTACTCCTCCCCCACTCCCCTGCTACTCACAATTTCTTTGCTCACACTTTCTACTCGGACCTGGTAGAGAACATGGAGGCTTTTCTTCTGGAGGACAGTGACGAGAATTCTGATATGGCTTCAAGGGTTGTCTTCGTCATTTGCTTGCTGTTGCCGCTTTCTTCTGCTTTATAAAGATCAACATTACTGGGTAGCTACAGCTTTGTCGTCGTCGTAATCATCATTATTATTGCAATAATATTATCTTTTAAACAAATAATGAAATAATGGTTTGAGATGATAATAATAGTAACCCATTTTTATTATCATTATTGTTGTTATGTTGTTGTTAGACCTCTGGACGAGGAATTGCCAAAATGTCCGGTACCGTGCACAGTTCTAGAAGATGCAGAATTTTTGGAATGGGAAAATTGGGCGTCTACTCAGCTCATGTCTGATGGCTCTCACTTGCTTGCTAAGTTTTCTAATCTTCAGGTACCTTTTTCATTTCAAATACATGTTATTAATTTCTTTACAAATTGCATGCAAAAAGCACTCATCAATTTGTTTTGTTGTCTGTAGTATCTAGTTTTCGCTAAGATGTTGGTTATGAGGACAAGAGATTTGTTATTTCAAGGAAACATCTCTGCTGTTCATGGAATTAGAAGTATTTCCTGGTGGTTGATCAGGCTTCTATTCACCCAACAAAGAATTTTGGATGAGCAATGTTCTTCTCTGTTTGATCTATTACAAGTGTCTATGAATGAAACTTTGCATCACTTTGGCACTTTGGAGAAACTTCAAAGGTACTGGGGTTGCAATTTGTGTGATCAAGAAGCATCCACTATCATCTCAATGATCCATCTTGAAGCTGGAATGGTTGAACACATTTATGGACGGGTGGATTCATGCAGGTACCTTTTTATTTTAAGTTTGATGTGCTGAAAAAATTGCTTCAATATAATGCTTATATTATATGTTTAATATCCAAATGCACTTAGACATGGAGTCAAAGATGTTACGAAGAATCATTTTCTTTTTCCTTTTCTTGATACTGCATTTTCATAATGAAAGTTCTGTCCCAATCATTTTTTATATAGATTAATTTGCTGGTTGATGATATTTGGTAACAACTTCTAACTTGGCAAGTACAATTTTATGCAGTTAACTTCCGCTGTTTCCATTTTGGTCCATTTCTTATATTCTTGTCATTGATGCAACATTTTAATCTTACATTTTTCATCAAATAAACAATGTACATGGCCTTGATACCGCTGTTTTCTCCCTAGCTAAGAGTTTTTTTTTTGGTTTTTTGTTAATTTCTAGACCTCATGATTTTATAAGGAAATTGTAATTTATTAAGATCCATCTAGTTGTGCATTGTTTAATGAATGCTCCATCATACCAGCCCATTCTTGTGTGCACTAGTGTAAGTCAATTAAAGTTCACGCAAACTTATTTTAGGACATAAATTTAGGTGGTGCTCTCGTCTTAATGATGTGTAGTCCAACATTTGTATTATATGCAGACAAAAAGGATATTGGGCAAGATTAGCATTTTTACATGGTTGTTGGACAGAGGTGAGAGAAATAAACTTACACATTTAAAGAGAAATGTATACATGGAAAAAGAATAATGACAAGATTAACATTGCTCTATGGTTGTCATGGGAATTGAGAGGTGAGAACTTTTTCATAGCTCAAATAATGCATGCTTCATATATGTTTTGATAAACCTTTTGTTTTCATTGTGAAGAGCGAAGTTGATGATCTAAACGATCATCTATGTCCTCTATTAAACCTTGAATAGTATACTTTGTGCTTTATCTAGGTTCATTGTTTTTCAACCTACATTTTTGATATGTTGTATCCTTAAATTTTTGCCCTTATATGAAGTCCTTGGTACTGCTAAAGAATTTCGTGAACCTTTTGATTCTTTGAAATTGGCCCATCTTGTTTTAAACATATTTTTTGTGAAAAAGGGTGTGAAGCTGTATATCATTTTAGAAATGTTAATTTCTTGGTATCTAAAAGTTGTGGGATTATAAGAGATTACTCTCTTTTCCTAGGGAAGTATAGAATTCTAGGAGACTATTTTCATTTCCTAGGAGGGTGTGGAATTCTAGGAGCCTGTTTCAATTTATTAAGGGAGTGGAATCCTAGGAGGTTAATTCTTAGAGATTGTTTCTTATTTTTCTTCTTCTCTAAGGTGTATATAAGCGTTTATCCTAAATCATTTGGGAATAAGACAATTCATTTCCCTTCTATGTTGTGATATGGTATCAGAGCCTTAAGGTTTTTAAGGAAAAATTTGTAGCCTTCATTGAAATTTCTAGCAACTATCATAGCTACTTCTCTAATCATTATGCAACCTTCATTGTTGCACTTTCCCAACCAAAACATACTCCTTCTCATCAATGTGATTTCTTTTCTTTAAACTCTAATCGTAAACACCTTGTCTAGAATCACATAAATTAATTATATCCAAAAACCACCAAGCTGAGAATGGGGCAACAAGGAAAACTAGAAAAAGGCTGCTAGTTTAGCCCACATCTCAAAATAATAAAAATGCTATAGGAATTGGGAGAATTTAGCAATGGAGATATTGAAAAGCTTTAAAAGCTACTAGATTAGATAAATAAAACAGTCGTGTGAGTTCATTAGCTCTCTCAGGTAATCCTTCTTGTTCAGTTAGATTTAATGCCTTGGAAAAATCCTTTTGCCATTTATGGGTGATAGATTCAAGCGCCACAAGCCATACAAAATTTTTATCCAATCAATTTAGAACTTACACTCCTTGTCCAAGTAATAGAAAAATTATTGTTGTTAATGGGTCTATTATCATTGTTGTCCCCATCAATCAATCCATTAATCTTGTTTCTATACATAAAATAACCATAGAGATGAACTGCATAGCCATTTTTATTCTCCCTTTTGTGAATTTTAGGACCAAAGTTTGGGGAAGAGGATTGGACTTGTTAAGGAAAAGGACATGTTGCACTACTTGGAAACTTCAAACCAATCCTGTATTAGCAATAGTAATACACCTTTATCACTTTTATCATCATAAAAAAGGGATGTTATTTTGTTTCATCATTTTGTTGGGGTCATCCATCATTTGCAACTTGCAAGGGATACAAGCTTTCATTGTGATTTGTATGAGTTTGTCAAACACACCTATGCGTCTTTTCCCATTATCAACAAAAAAAACTTCTACATCTTTTTATTTAATTCATAGTGACATATTGGGTCCTTCTCCTGTCCCTAATATTGGTGGTGCAAGATAGTTTGTATCCTTCTCATCACATGATTTTTCTTGTTGAAAAATAAATCAGATGTGAGTAACATTGTCCCCAGCTTTCATTCTATGATACAAAATCAATTTGGTACTAAAATTAAGCGATTTTAGTCTAATAATGCAAAAGAATATTGTAGCCAAAATTTGTAATCATACTTTCAAAACGAAGCATTATTCACGAATCATCTTGTATCTATACACCCTTGCAAAATGGAGTGGCCAAAAAGAAAATTGATCATCTTTTAAACACCACTAGAGCACTCCTATTCCATCATGACGTGCCAAAACAGTATTGGGGAGAAATTGCTCTCACATTTGCATAAATGGTCAATAGGATGCCATCACGTGTAGGTTCCAAAATACTTCTAGCATGTCTTTCTCACTTTTATCTAAGGTTTTTGGATGCCTTGCATTTGTTCATGTTCATGGTCTTCAATAGGAAAATTGGAGTCTAGAGTAGTGAAATTTGTCTTCTTAGGATACTCACCCAATCAAAAGGGCCATAAATGTTATCATCCTCCTTCTAAGAAAATTTGTGTATTTGTTGATGTAACATTTATCGAAAATGTACCTTATTATTCTCAACCTTATCTTTAGGATGGGTCTATATCTAAGCAAGATAAGGAAAGAGAAAATAACCTAGAAAATTTGTTTGACATCTCTCTTTCACCATCACCATCTCTACTATCATCTAGTCGTAGGGTAGAATCATTTGAGTCAAATAGGGAACTTAATCCTAACTTTGTGATGAATGATAAATTTGATACATATGTTCCTATTGATAAAAGGCGATTGGAATGATGTATTCAAGAAGGTCAGTTTATGGTCCTGACCTGAAGACAGTCCAAGAATTGGCTCCAAATCATCCACCAATAAATGAGGTAAGTGAGAAATGTGAACCATTCATTCTGAAATGTCTAGTGAAATTCAAAGCTAGGATGATGATAGTGAGTTACCTATTGCTTTGAGAAAAGGAACTCGAGCATGTACCAAGTGACCTTTGTATCCTCTATCCCACACCATGTTCTTCAATAGATTTTCTCCTCCCTACAAAACCTTCCTTATTAGCCTAAGTACTATTCCTATACATAAGACTTTATTTGAGGCATTATCAAAGAAGAATGGAGGAAAGCCATAGAGTTGAGATGGATTTAGGGATGGCAATGATCCGAGCTGTAATGGACCTGTTATTGCCCTAGCCTTGCTTGACCCTCTTTAGACATGGTCTGAGCTTGGCTTGAAGCCTAATCATGCCTGGCTCATGCCACCTAAGCCTGAGCTTGATCAAGTTTTAGGTGACCCGAAGCCCACTCAAAGCTTGACCCAATTCTACCCAACCTGACCGGACCCATCAAACCCTTTCCATCGTCTTCTTCCTCTCTCTATCGCCAAATCTAGAGATTCATCACTAAAACTCATCGAAGAGAAGAGATATATTGCCAAATTCACCCAAATTTGTCACTAAAATTCAAGCAATTTCTAGATTTAGGTTGGAACTAGAAACATGTTGAAAAGCAGTAGGTTCTTTTCATATGCAACATATGACAAAATAATAGTAGAAAGATTGAGAGAGATGGAGAGGAGAAGGGAGAACTATGAGAGAAGCATGAGCATAAGAGCCATGAAAAGTAGTTGAAAAACAAACAAAGAAGAAGGGATATATTGAGGGAGAGCCATGGAAAAAAGTTGAAAACCAAAACAAAGAGTAAAAGTGACGAAGGAGAGTAGAAGTGAGGAAGAAGAAAGAAGAAGAAAGGGTTAAAACATCTGGGCCATGGGTTTTTATATATAGCTGGGCCTCAGGGCTCGAGCCTGAGCCCAAGCTAGGCTCAAAGTTTGAAAATTAGAAAAAAAAGCCCACCCGACCACGTCAAAGTCAAAGGGATTTTGCCGAGCCTATATGAATGCATTAGAAAAAAATAAATCCTAGGAGATAGTAGAATTGCCAAAGGGGGGAAAAAAAACCAGTGAGATGTAAATGGGTATTTACCTTGAAGTATAAGGCTAATGAATCTTTTGAGAGGTATAAAGCAAGACTAGTGGCTAAAGGGTACACTTAGACATATGGAGTGGATTACATTAAGACCTTTGCTCTTGTTGCAAAGATGAATATGGTAATAGTCATTGTACTCTTGGCAACTAACTTTGATTGGGAATTACAATAGTTTGATGTAAAAAAAACACATATCTCCGTGGTGACGTGGAAGAAGAAATATACATGAATGTTCTTCTTGGATTCGGTGACAATATGGTGGGTAATAAAATTTGCAAGTTAGAAAAGGCTCTTTATGGTTGAAGTAATCACCAAGGGCATGGACCAAACTTATTGAAATTAGCGATAAATATCTCACATATTCTAGTACAACATGGTTGGACCAAACTTATTGAAATTGATAGGCACTTTTTTAAAGAAAAATTGGAAACTGGGTTAATTTGTATGACTTATATTCCAACTTGAGGATAGCTTGCAGATGTGCTTGCAAAAGGGCCAAGTACCCAAGTACTTGAAGGTATCCTTGGCAAGCTAGGAATGACAAATCCTTATTCACCAGGTTGAGGGGGACTGTAAAAAAGGGTGTCAAGCTGTATATCATTTCAAGAAAGTCAATTTTTTGGTATTCTATGAGTTGTGGGGTTCTAATAGATTGTTCTATTTTCCTAGGAAAGTATAGAATTCTAGGAGACTATTTCGTTTCCTAAGAGAGTGTGGAATTCTAGGATAATATTTTAATTTCCTAGGAGAGAGTAGAATCCTAGGAGATTAAGTCCTGGAGATTGTTTCTTATTTTTCTCGTCCTCTAAGGCGTATGTAAGCATGTGTCCCAAATCATTTGGGAATAAGACAATTCATTTTCCCTTTTTGACATTTTCCTTAGCTGAATAATTTCCCTGTTCTCAGATTGCATTTTGATTCTGCGGAAACTACAGCTAGGCTTCAGCTTTCTCTTACTGGGGTTCTTGGCTACCGCACTCTGCATCAGGTACAATGTCACAGTTTTAGTTGTAATCCAAATATTTAAATTGTTTTTAAGAAAAATTCTGTGATTGTTTTGGCTTACAGGTGGAACCAAGGGCACAACTGGTGCTGGTTGCAAATACATCTAGCTTTGATGATGGAAAATTTTCAACAAGCTCTGGTGGGAAGCTCTGTGACTCTGACTCTGTGAGTGCTGAAGATAATATTTATCCACATGAATGTCGAGCCTCTGAATTTTCTGACATACTTATGACACCAAAATTAGTAGAGAATGGTGATGAACATGGAAACAGAGTAATAGGCAATACAACTGGCAACCCTGGTGCCGCTGGCCCTTTAAATGGAATCCAACAGGCAGTGGTTCTGGCTCACAGTCTTTTAATTGAAAAGAGTCATCGAGATGATGAGTTGCAGAGTAAGTTATTTTGTTTGAACAATAACTGAACCTTGTAATTGATACGTTTAGCACTGTTTTATACCTTTGCTCTGAATGTAAATACCTCTCTATTTTACACATATACGTCCAAACATGCGAACAAAGTATACGAAGTAATTCTTGACCCTTAGTCTTGGAAATTTTCAATGGATGAGCTATGTTGCCTAACATAACTTCTTTTTCTGTTTATCTCTTAGCTTTTTTTTTTATATGACGATGTGGCCTTTTCTGACTAGAGATACGAAAACTTTCTTTTATAAATCAATTTTTTATGCAAGTAGTATCATTTTACTGGAATTCTTCTTCTGGTTGGAGGATTTTCTGCCTCGGATGAACTTGACCAATGCCCAGCTATAAGTAATGCAGAGTTCATTAAGAATCATCGTACACTATCTAGAACAAATTAACACTTAAGGTTTGTGAACCTAAAGCTCACTTTGTCTAGGAATTTGTCAATGCATGCGTCTTTTTTGTTTCATGGAAAAAATGCAATTAGAAAGAATGATGATATATGCTTCCAAAGAAATGCTAGATTGTGAATCTTCCAAGTTAACATATTCTTAGTGCAACTAGGCTATTAGAAACGGTTACTTTTTTAATTTAAAAAATAGTCTAGGATATCTCAATTCTATTTGGTGGCTAATTAGTGGGTTATTCTTGATAAATAAGATGTGCAAAATCTTCTGTTCACCGACTTTGACTAGAGGTCCATACACAGTGTTAATACTTTGTAAAGTCCATTTACTAAGGGTGCTTTCTATTTGTGCTATGCATTACCGTCTCTCTTTATGTCAATTCTTTAACTAATTTAAATTGTCCATATGGACTCCTAATCTAGAAATTTAGGATTCAATTGGTCTCTAGTTTCTGTTGTTGCTGTTAATAAACAATGATCCCTTGAACATATCTAAGATGCTGAATTATACATTTTGGGCATTAAAGTTCTCATTTGTTTCAGGGTGGAAGATGGCTCCGTATATTGAAGCAGTTGATTCACAGCCATCATTGGTTTTTTCTGTAAGCAGTTAGAGTTTGTGTAATTGCTTTTTGTAGCACATCTTTATCTCTTTAATTGAATTCGATCACAATGAACTCATGGGAAAGGTACCATAGTTTAGGCTTTTAAGTGAGTGAGGCTTGAATCAAATGATAAACTCAATTTAGAAAAGTTGACATGATTGCCAGCTGCATTTGTTATGTTGAATTGTTGTTAATGTGGTAATATGTGAATTGGGCTAGGCCAAAGTCAATAACTCATACTTTTTTTTTTATGGTTTCTACAGTGATATTACGATTGTGGTAACTATATGAGATTCAATATTATGTTACCTATCCCATATAAAATTTCTTATCTTAACATATTTTAATTATTTTATTTTGAAATATTAGTATTACCTTTTATACCCTAATTTTGTCTAATTTATCTTTAACATTTTTCTTTTGTTTTATGTTGGGTACTTTTGTCTCATTTCATCTTGGACATTTTTGTTTTCTTAAATGTATGGACTTGAGTTGTTAACCTATGGGCTGACTTGAGTCTTGGAAGTTTTAAAATTCAAATTCTAGATGAAGCTCTTCCTAGTGAGAATTATTCGAAGCTTCCAATCCTTGGGTTGTTTGTTTATCTGTTTCAAAATTTTTATTATAAATGAGAAAGGCCTTCAACTTGTTGGGGGAATTTTGTCTATACTGATTGGAAAGGGTTTCAGTTAGTTTGATTGGGGGATTTTTTGTTTTTGATGTTGATTAGGCGAGCTTATCATTATTTTGTTTGAAGAATTCTAATTGGAAGTGATGACTTTGCGGAGTCTATCATTATTTTGAATAGATGGTCTAAACCTAGTTAATAATAAGTCATCCTATGTTTTTTTTTCAGGGTTTCAGATTGTTGATTTCTTAGTAATTGGTCTAGCATTGGATTATTTGTTCTCACATATTGTTTGGAGCCCTTTCTATTATCAGTTCCTGTGCTTTATGTTTATTTCTTTTCCTTTATGCCTTCCTGACATTATCTTTTTCTTTCTCTAGCTACGATGTTTCAGCAATTTGTTACGCATTCGATCGGAGTCTACTCGCACTCACACAGTGGTACGTGCTTTGGAAATGATGAGAAAATTGGTATGTAGCCTATCTTCCTTTTGATTGTGATTGATCTTCTTTTAAGCATCGTACTGTTTTTACTTTTTGAGTCTACTACTGAAGTGGCCGTGTGAAATAGGAAACAAACTTGGCTGATTAGCAGCCAGCTTTAGAATCTTTGAGAGAAAGAGAGATATTGAGATGCCAAGGACAGATTATTAGTAGGAGTCAATATTACAAGTGTGGAAGGATTTTACATGTAGAGACTTGAAAGATTCGGGACCGTTGGCAAACGTTGATATGACCATGGGTGAGTGGCTTGTCAAAGGTTTTGGTTTTGGTTGTCTGGTGCACAAAATGCACAAAGTTGGGGTTGAACTACATCAATGGTGGTGGCCATCAAGGGCTTTCCAGGCCCCAGATGTTTTTGACTGTCAATGGTGGCTGTTGGTGAATTGCAATCGAGTAGTACTGAGGAAAGGGAGCGAGCTAAGTTTATGCTTTTGTGGTTGTATGTCCCTTGCACTCCCCGTTCTGCATGCCTCTATAAATACAAAATTGTTTTGGTCAAATTTTACGTTACAATCTGCCCTGATGAGCTGGATAGTGTTTGAAGGATCAAGTCGGCCAGAGAAGAAGGGAGTGTGCTTTTTTCTTGTCATTTTTCTGATGTAAATTCTTTTAGGTACCTTTTAGAACATTTCCATGTTTCTTTTAATTTTCCTTTGTGGTTATTTCCTTTGGTTTTTGTCTTTTGATTATAATTACTTTCCAATTTATTATATTCCATATAGGAAATAGAAGACGCAATCTTTCTGTTTCTGTTACATTTTAGTTGTATCTTTACTTTTGTCTTTCTATGTCAATCATTCCTTTGGAAATTCATTTTCTTACTTATGGATTCCTGTTTATGTTGTTTTAGGTGGAATACATCCATGAACCTTTACCTGGAGTGGCGGAACGGGTTCCCTTTTGTTACGTGGCATATAATCCCACTATTCCTGCCCTTCAAAAGTAATTGGTTTCCTTCTCTTTAGTTGCATCATAGTTCTTGCATTCCTTAAGTTTTCTTGGTATCTACATAAGCTTCTGTAAAATAAAATTCTTTATACTCCTTATTCCTCTTTACTTCTGTTCACTTTTATTCATCTTTTATTTGCTTGCTTTTGCTTGGTTTAGGGAATATGGTCAGCTGTTGGTGAGCTGTGGCTTGGTGGGTGAGGCGATTAAAATATTTGAGGATTTAGAGTTATGGGATAATCTAATTTACTGCAACTGGTAAAATGTCCCTGATACCATCTTTTTATTCTCTTCATGGGTTATATTAACTTCAGTAAAGTTCTCTATGATATGTGGATAATACTAAGAAACACTGCTTATATGATATAATTGTTCAAAACAGCCTTTTGGGTAAAAAGGCTGCTGCAGTGGAGCTCATCAAGAAACGACTATCCGAAAGGCCTAATGACCCAAGGTTGTGGTACGTAAGCCCTTTTCTCTGACTCCTAAATGTGTTTTACATTCTGATTTCTTTATTATCAATGTAATGAGATGTAGCATTTTGTTTGTTGAAGTCCTAAAGAACTTGAGCAGGAAGTCCATGTAAAAATTTTTATAGGTCTGTGTGATGTTGTTCTGTAAGGTTTTATAAGAATATTTGTTAGTTTTTTAAAGTGTCAGTGGCGGCAAAATATTAGTTCAGAGAAGGTGCTTTGATTCAGTTCTTAATATGTTTCTCGTTAGATAAACTTTCGGTTGTTATTTATTGGAGTTTAGATCAAGTTGGTCGTCGAACTTCATCTCAAGGTCCTATTATACTTTGGTATATTTATGCACTCAAAAGCTAATTTATCATACTTGGGTATATTTATGCACTCAAACGCTAATTTGTTTCTAGGTGTTCATTGGGTGATGTTACAAATAATGATAGCTACTACAAAAAGGCCCTTGAAGTTTCAGATGATAAGTCAGCACGAGCTAAGGTTGTATCTTGTGTAACCAAAATTCTGTTTTTAAATATGTTGATATTTTACTTTCCCTTTTCTGTGCCAGCGATCTCTTGCTCGAAGTGCGTACAATAGAGGAGATTTTGAGACATCTAAAATCCTTTGGTATGCTTATATGTTCATCTTCAACTTATGAAGTGTGCCTGATTATCTCATTGTCAAATTCTAATTTGAGGGAAAGCAACACTTGATTTTGGTGTAGGGAGTCGGCAATGGCGCTAAATTCCTTATATTCAGATGGTTGGTTTGCACTTGGTGCTGCTGCTTTGAAGGTTGTATTCTCTTTTGGTTTATTCATTAGTATTTATTACAATTTTCTATCAATCAATCTTTGGTTGATGCCTTCCATTTTCAATGTTGATTCAGAAATTGGTCATTAAATGATAGTGCAGGCAAGGGATGTTGACAAGGCTCTGGAAGCATTTACTCGAGCTGTTAAACTTGATCCTGACAATGGTGAAGCTTGGAATAACATTGCTTGTCTGTATGTTGTTTTCATATTATTCCTTTTTTGTTCCTTGTTTTCTTTAAGTATTGTTTTCGTTCCTGAACTTGTTTTGCTTTCATTTGAATTTCCTGTTGTTATTTCTAGTTTTGTTTTTCGCTAAATGGGAGTTTCCTCACAATTCATTATATATTTAATAATATTTTGCTAGATGGATCTCATATAGGCTTGTAGTTTGACATTGTTGTGTATCAAACAAGACAGAAGTAACATCGTAGGGTTGATTATTGTTATTTTGCTATTCTACCATTCTTATTGACGTGGAGAGCCCAATAAGCATTCGATCTCCAGTAGTGAGATGGATATATGGGTATAGTTTGCTGTAACTAAAACTGAGGGATACTTTTGGTTTGCTTCTAGAGGGATCAGTTGGGGTTAGAAGGTGTGGTTTTGAAGAGTATTTCCCAACTCATCCAGTTGAAGAAGTCATACATACCAAACTGTAGTTTCTTGTATATTGCCTACTGCAATCTGAAAAATTGCAACATAATAGTTGCTCCCTTGATGATTTCTCTTTTTTCACTTCGAAATAAGTGTGAATCAAGTGAAAGTTGTACTTGTGGCATTTTTTTACAAATTACTTTATAAACTTTTGGTAGGTTGTATTTTCATTACTGTGTTTTCGATTCAGATTTATTAGTTCCAGTCCTTTAACAATTGTATTTTTAAGTCTATACAGCATGCAATGTTGGCATCTAGTTATTAATGCAAGCACCCTTTGGTTTACGTTAAAAATTTTCCTTCATTTATTGTCATAAAAATTGTGAATTATGATGCATATAACTTATGATGCAGACATATGGTCAAGAAGAGGAGCAAAGAGGCTTTCATTTCTTTTAAGGAAGCCCTGAAGTTTAAGTATGGCATTGTCCATTTCATATACATTTCACATTTATTATTCTTGTCGAGGAATGCCCTCAGTCTTTCCTTGGATTGATATGGATGTCATATTATGACATGACTGTGTGGCAGACGAGTCAGCTGGCAGATGTGGGAAAACTTCAGTCAAGTAGCAGTAGATGTGGGCAATATTCGCCAGGTACTGTTGAATATTCATGTTTGTTGGTTTGCATCTACAAGATAATCTGGAAGATTACTTTTTGTGCTAGTAGCTTGTGGCATTAACTTTCTAGAATATGTTTAATTCATAAAAGGTTCCCATTTGTTCTGTACTTTCAGATTAATTGAACTAGTTATTTATAACTAGTATTTGGACTTATAACTTCCCAAAAAAAAAAAAGTATTTGGGCTTAAGCTCTCAAATCATGAAATGAAATCATTGAGAAGATAAAGTTACTCCCTACGATAGAGAAGTATCTTACAAATGATATTGCAATACTAAACTTCATGTTTTGTTAGTATTACATTTGCTTTGAGAAAGGATGTGATGACATTCATGGATATACATGTAGAAGGTGTCATTCATGCAACTTAGAAGATAACATAGTGTTGAGATACTAAACAGCTGTAAATAGATTATACTTAGATATAGATAGGCTGTAATTAGATAAGATAAGTTTGAAATCCCTTAAATTAAGGGATTACATTAGATAGCTTTAGATAACTTTCCAGATTTAAATTCCTACTTGTAATGGCCTATATACGGCTGTATACTTTCTATTCAATATATCAGAATATTATTCTCCATTTTCGTTCATGGTATCAGAGCTTTGCAGAACACTCGGGGAATGATTTCATTTGGGTCGATCAAAGCCATGCAGGTCGACTCAGAGGAGATCTCTATCACTGGCTCGTCTGATGTGGCTCCACCAGCATCGAACCCATCCTCTCTCCATAACAGTGCTGATAACTCCCAAGCCACTATAGTCAGTCACACACTGAATGGGAATAATTATCTACCATAGTGCCACTCGGTGCTCATGTTCATAAGAGGGAGAGGAAAAGAAAAATATTTAAGCACAGTGCCACCTGCTGCATCCGACCTGTCAGACCCAAAGTACTAGACTTGGATGGCTGAAAACAACCTTGTTATGAGCTGGTTGATCAACTCGATGCCCTAGATGTCAGCGAGCAGTTCGTCTTGGCAACATCTGCGAAAGAAATCTAGGAAAATGCCAAACAAACTTATGCTACTATCGAAAATACTGCTGCTTTGTTCCAAATTAAGAGTCTTTTTAGAGAGACCAAGCAAGGAGAAAAGATAGTAACTCAATATTACACAACACTGGTGAAGCTGTGGCAACAATTGGATCTTTATGATCCTCACTAATGGATGTGCAATAAAGATTTGACTTGCTACAAGAGGATTGTGGAACGGGAACGAGTGTATGAGTTTCTGTTGGGTTTAAACTCAGTTTATGATGATGTTCGTGACATAATCATGGCTATCAGTCCTCTTCCAACTGTCACGGGAGCAGTCAATCTTGTTAAGTGTGAAGAAAGCAGGAGACAACTGGTTCCTGGGACTCTAAACAACAATAGGGTTCCTGAATCCTCAGTTATGGCTACCAAGGGAACTATTGGACCAGAATCAAAGAAAAAATCAAGCTAGCTTTGGTGTGAACACTGTCAAAAAAATGGGCATACCAGAGATACTTGCTAGAAAATCCATGACAAGCCGCCCAATCTGAGAAACAGAACCAGAACAGAGAGCAAAAGTTATGCAGCTGCTGGTAATGACAAAGTAGAAGGTGAAAATGTACCGGTAAGCAAGGAGCAGGTCGAATTAGAAAAATTCTGAGTAAGTATGATCTAAAAGCTAAAAAGGTTGTATCTACGAGTCATATGGTAACACATGCACTGCCTTGGGCATTAAAACCCTAAATCGTGGTATTTGGATTGTTGATTTAGGAGCAAATGACCATATGACCTGTGATAATGTTAGACCTCCTATTACCAAGGTCTATTCTAGAAGGGTAAAGGAAAGGGTAATCGAGTAATGTTACCACTTTCTGTTAGAATCAGGGGGCTGGTGGGTATTACGTGCATGTGGGAGGGGAGAGAATAGGAGAGTTTGTTGCATGGCTAAAGTAAGAAGTTGGCTAGGATAAATGATGTAATGATTAGGAGGGGAAGGGCAGGTTATGACTTAAGAACATTCTGGTGAGCCTTAGGCTAGGAGAGAGCAGCACTCTCGAAATTGTCTGCAAATTACATTGTAACTTGGCAGATTTGAGTTACATATTAATAATATTCAGTGACAAACCTCTCAATTACTGAGAGTTCTATCACTGGTATCAGAGCAAAGATCCTAACGATGGCTAATAAGAAGGGTGATCATCGGATGGATGGAATTGAGAAAGAAATCGAGAACTTGCGTGAAGATTTTCAGAAGAGTTTTGAGCTACTGAGGGAGGAACGGAGACTGGAGACAGAAGAAGTGCAAAGAAATTGGGAGCGATACCAGCTCGAGATGAAGGAGTTACGTGAAATAATGACGATGTTTGTGAGTCACAGAGAAGCCGGCAAGAATGGTGGGATGTCAGGCAATCACCGAAAGGAGGAAGAGGTGCGAGTGGACAAAGGGAAGGGACCGATGGAACCAAGTGGGAGTCGTGGGCCAACGTCGGGTGTCGAACCAAGGAGTGAGTTCCGACGACACTCCTCGGACATTGTGGGTCGGACTAAGCATCCATTGGAGTATGGGTAGAATAACCCGACCCATCCGGAGCCATTCCAGGGGTGGGCGCATCAAGTAGGGGTTCGACGTGGGCCACTGGTGGGAGGAGAGTTAACCAGAGCAACCGAGAAAAGAATGGAGAGGCTATACGGAAGAACCACCACCTGGGTTTGTGCGACAAGGAGGACACCGAAGGGGCTGTCGAACTCGGCAGGTGGAGATGCCAGTATTTGACGGAGACGACCCGGATGGGTGGATTTATCAGGTGGAGCGTTTTTTCTCGGTGGGAAGGTTCAATGAAAGAGAGAAAATGGAGTTGGTGTCCCTTAGTATGGAGAAGAAGGCTTTGGCATGGTTTCGATGGGTGGAGGGTCGAAGACCAATTAGAGATTAGGAGGAATGTAAAGAATTGCTTGTTAAAAAATTTAGACCCATCCAAGAAGGGACCCCGTGTCAACGTCTTCTGGCCATCAAACAAACAGGCATAGTAGATGAATATATTTGTAGATTTGAGGAATTAGCTGCTCCATTACCAGAGTTGCCTGATGAAGTGTTGGAGAGTTCATTTTTAAATGGGTTGTCGAAGGAAATCAGGGTGGAGCTCTTAATTGCTAATCCTAGAAGTTTGGGACGAATGATGTCGTTAGCACAATAGATCGAGGAAAAGAATAAAGTACTAGGACGTGATAAGGGAAACAGGGCCATGGGGGGTAATAGAATAAGCGGCTATGGTGGATACAAAATGTGGGATACAGCCGGAGACAATGAGAAAAGTGGGGTTAAAACAGGGAGGGCCACTGCCACCGACAAAGGAGATAGAAATTTTAAACGCTTAACATTTAGTGACCTACAAGAGAAGAAGAGACGGGGGCTATGTTTTAAATGCGATGAGAAATATACACAAGGCCATTGGTGTAAAATGATAGACTTAAAGGTTATCACGGTCTTAGATAAAGAAATAGAAGTTAATACGTTGGAGAATGTAGAGGAGGAAGAGGAGCAAGAGGTGGAACTGCAAAATGTAGAACTTTCAGTAGGGTCGGCAGCTGGGTTAACTCTACCCAAGACGATGAAGGTAGTAGGAGAATTGGAAGGGGAGACCGTGGTGATCCTCATCGACAGTGGAGCCACCCATAACTTTGTTTCGAAAGAGTTAGCGTTGAAATGGAGTTCCAAATGGGACCCCACTGACAAGTATGAGATAGTAGTGGGGAATGGAGAAAAGGTAGCAGGAAATGGGGTCTATAGAAAACTGAATTTAAAGATACAGGAGCTAGAAATTTGTGAGGATTTGCAGCATAGATGTTGTTCTGGGCATAAAATGGCTGAGAACACTAGGACATGTCCTGAATAATTGGTGTACACTAACTATGAAAATAAGAGTGGGAGGGAAAGAAATTATTATAAAAGGGGATCCAATCTTGTCGAAATCCATGGTGAGTGCAAAATCCCTTTGTAAGGATCTCAAGGAAGGGGATTTAGTGTATTGGTTACAGATGGTAGAACAGGAGAAAGATCCGTAGGGGATGATTAAGCTAGATGATTCGGAAATCAGCAATATATTGGAAGAGTTTGGAGGGGAGTTTCAATGGCCACAGACATTACCACCAAAAAGGGGAAGAGAACACCACATCCACCTAGTCGAAGGAGAGGGACCAGTCAGGGTTCAACCCTACAAATATCCTCATTTTCAAAAGAATGAAATTGAGAGATTGGTCAAAGAGATGTTAGAATCGGGAATCATTCAAACTAGCACATCACCGTATGCTAGTCCAGTTCTGCTAGTCAAGAAAAAAGATAGATGGTGGCGTTTTTGTGTGGATTATCGTGCTCTAAACAAGGTGACCGTACGAGACAAATTCCCGATACCTATAATAGAAGAGTTGATGCATGAGTTAAGTGGGGCAGTTATCTTCTCTAAGATCGATTTGAAGTCCGGTTATCATCAAATAAAGATGAGGGAGGAAGATATTGAGAAAACCGCATTTTGAACTCATGAAAGGCATTATGAATTTGTAGTAATTCCCTTCGGTTTGACAAATGCCCCCGCGACATTTCAATCCTTGATGAATCAGATTTTTAAACCCCATCTCAGAAAATTCATACTAGTGTTTTTTGATGACATCTTAGTTTATAGCAGAAGTAAAGAGGAGTATCTACGACATTTAAGGGTGACTTTGAGTATTTTGAAGGAACAGAAGCTATATGCTAATTATAAGAAGTGTGTTTTTGGTCAGCCACACCTAGAATATCTGGGCCACATTGTATCAAAACAAGGGGTTGCAACAGATCAGTCCAAGATTGAGGCAATGTTAGGGTGGCCTAAACCAGAAACTTTGAAAGAGTTGAGGGGGTTCTTGGGGTTGACAGGTTATTACCAGAAATTCGTAAAAGGGTACAGCCACATTGCATGGCCATTGATACAGCTACTCAAGAAGAACAATTTTAAGTGGACAACGGAAGCAGAGAAGGCTTTCAATAACCTGAAACAGGCCATGACCACCGTACCAGTTTTAGCCTTGCCCGACTTCAACCAACCTTTTATTTTGGAGACTGATGCTTCCGCTTCGGGTGTGGGAGCAGTGTTGATGCAAAATAACCGACCGATTGCCTATTATAGTCAGTCATTGTCAGCAAAAAGAAAGGGACAACTGCTTATGCGAGGGAACTTATGGCTATTGTGTTGGCTGTCCGGAAATGGAGATCTTACCTCCTAGGCCATAGGTTTGTCATTCGGACTGATCAGAAACCATTAAAGTTTCTACTAGAGTAGCGGGAGATTCACCCCGATTATCAGAAATGGATCACCAAACTAATGGACTTTGACTTCGCCAATGAATACAAACTGGGTAAGGATAACAAAGTGGCGGATGCTCTATCACGAGTATAGTATCAGGAAGAGTTGCGGACTGTAATGGCATGCAAAATCATAGATATAGAGGTAATCTTGCAGGAGATAGAAGCTGATAGCAAGCTGAGGGAGTTGGCGGAAGCTGTCAGCCGAGATCCTAGTTTCAGGCCCCCATATACGGTGAAGCAAGGCAGACTCTACTACAAAGGCAGATTCGTAATCTCTAATAGTTCTGCCTTTATAACTAAAATTATGAAGGATGGTCATGAGAGTCACTTGGGAGGACATGGAGGACTGTTAAAAACATATAAGCGCATTTCTAGGGAGTTGTATTGGGAGGGCATGAAGAAAGAAATCTATAGATTTGTGGCAGCTTGCTTAACATGCCAGCAGAATAAATACCTAACGTTATCTCCAGCAGGATTATTGCAGCCCCTTGCGATTCCAAATCAGGTATGGGATGATATAACTATGGATTTATTGAAGGGCTCCCAAAATCCCTTGGATATGCATCCATCTTAGTGGTGGTGGATAGGCTGAGCAAGTATGCTCACTTCTTACCCCTTAAGCACCCATACACGGCACAATCAATGGCTGAAGTGTTCATCAAGGATATTGTGAGGCTACATGGATTCCCTAGATCGGTAGTTTCCGACAGAGATAAAGTTTTCATGAGCAAATTTTGGGGGGAACTATTCAAGGTGCATGGAACCGTCCTCAAATTCAGCTCATCCTACCATCCTCAAACCAATGGTGCCACGGAGCTGGTGAATCGGTCAGTAGAAGCCTACTTGAGGTGCTTTGCATGAGACACCCCCAGGCAATGGACAAAGTGGTTGGGCTGGGCAGAATATTGCTACAATACATCCTATCACGTGGCTCTTAAAACTACACCTTTTAAGGCATTATATGGAAGGGATCCTCCTCCAATTTTTCAGGGGATCAAAGGTTTCAGCAATGGAGTCGGTTGATGTATTACTACAATAAAGAGACCACTACTTGACCAAAATTAAACAGCACTTATCTAAGGTACAAAATGACATGAAAAGCAGGGCTGATCAACACAGGCGAGCAGTAGTTTTCCAAGTTGGATACATGGTATGGCTTAAGCTAGCTCCTTATAGACAACTAACGGTGGCAAGAAGAGTTAGTGAGAAATTGCCCCCCTGGTATTTTGGTCCATTCCAAGTGCTAACAAGGATTGGAGAAGTGGCATATGAATTGCAATTACCCGAGACAGCCCGGATTCATCCTATCTTTCATGTGTCACAGCTGAGAGCCGTGGTGGGAGAGGATAAGGATAAGCTGATTCTACCAGACAGATGGACAAGGGACAAGGAGTCAATGGTGCAACCTGAAAAGATCTTAGCAGTAAGACCACTAGGGGGATCCAAAGAACTGGAAGTCTTGATCAAGTGGGAAGGCTTAGTAGATTCGGAAACTACTTGGGAGAAGTTCGATGACATAGTGGAACAATTTCCAGATTTTCCCCTTGAGGACAATTTGCAACTTATGTGGGGGAGCAATGTTAGACCTCCTATTACCAAGGTCTATTCTAGAAGGGTAAAGGAAAGGGTAACCGAGTAAAGTTACCACTTTTTGTTAGAATCAGGGGGCTGGTGGGTATTACGTGCATGTGGGAGGGGAGAGAATAAGAGAGTTTGTTGCATGGCTGACGTAAGAAGTTGGCTAGTATAAATGATGTAATGATTGGGAGGGGAAGGGCAGGTTATGACTAAGAACATTCTGGTGAGCCTTAGGCTAGGAGAGAGCAGTACTCTCAAAATTGTCTACAAATTACATTGTAACTTGGCAGATTTGAGTTACATATTAATAATATTCAGTGACAAACCTCTCAATTATTGAGAGCTCTATCAGATAAATCTTTATTTGTTGATACTCAACCTTGTCAAGGTCATGAAACTGTCAAGGTAGCAAATGGACAGGTTCTTAAGGTTGAAGGAATAGGAACTGTTATAATAGCTGATAAACTTGTCTTAACTGGTGTTCTTTATGTACCTGGTCTGGATTGCAACTTGTTGTCTGTGAAAAGACTTACTAAAGAGCATAATTGCACAACTAACTTTTACTCTAATGGGTGTGTTTTTCAGGATTTGGAGTCGGGGAAGAGGATTGATAGTGCTAGGGAATTTGATGGATTATATTACATTGGCAGCTCGAATGGGCGTAAAATAATGAAATTGCTCTTTGGCGTTATACTCTTGATCTTTTAGAGGAAACTGGGATGTTAGGAGCAATGCCAGCAGAAACTCCTATGGAATCAACATATAAGTTACGTCTTAAAGAGGGTGGTACACCAGTGGACACAGGGAGATATCAAAGACTGGTGGAAAAACTGATTTATTTATCTCATACTCAGTCAGATATCAATTTTCCTATTAGTGTGGTAGTCAATTTATGAGCAATCCTCAAGAGGAACACATGGAGGCAGTGTTTAGAATCCTGAAGTACTTAAAAGTGTCACATGGAAAGGGGTTATTCTTTAAGAAAGAGGGAGCAAGGAGCATTGAAGTTTTCACAAATGCTGACTAGGCCAAATCTGTAACTGACAGAAGGTCCACAACAGGCTATTGCACCTTTATGTGGGGCAACTTAGTTACTTGGAGAAGCAAGAAGCAACCAGTGGTTGCAAGAAGTAGTGCCAAAGCAGAGTATAGAGCCTTGGCAATTGGAATATGGATCAAGAGGCTCCTAGCAAAACTACAAATCACAATAGAGCCTCCAATGAAAGTGTGGTGTGATAACATGGCCACAATAGGGATTGCAAAGAATCCTATACACCACGATAGAACCAAACATGTGGAGATAGATCGTCATTTCATCAAAGAGAAAGTGGAATCTAGATTAAATGATCTTGCCTATGTGCCCACCAACAGTCAACTCGTAGATGTTTCTACCAAGGCACTTGCAAGAGTCAGATTGAAGAACTTAGTTGCAAGATGGGAATGATTAATATCTATTCACCAACTTGAGGGGGAGTGTCAGTAGAATATTATGACTAATATTCCTGTCAAGATACTAAACAACTGTAAATAGATTATATTGAGATATAGATAGGCTGTAAATAGTTAAGATATAATAAGTTTGAAATCACTTAAATTATAGATAGCTTTAGATAAATTTCCAGATTTAAATTCCTAGTTGTAATGGCCTATATATGGCTGTATACTTTCTATTCAATATATCATAACATTATTCCCCATTTTCGTTCAGCGCCAATTAGCATAAGCTTACAATTTTGGTGGGTTTATTATATGTGGATGGTTCAAACGCTTCTAGGTTAGCTGCATTCACAACCATAGGCTTCCTTCTATTTTACTAGGATCAAACTTCAAGAACAAATGCTTGGTCATGACATGTGCACTCACACAACTTCTAAAGGTCCAGAAGAGAAGTTTATAATGTAGTTCTATCTCCAGTAGTTTCTTTTCCACATGTCTAAGCGTCTAAAAGTTAAGAAACTTAGTGAAATTGAGGCCAGATAAATATTTTGATAGGGTACTCAAACAACCTAAGACCACCGAGAGGCATAGTGCTAAAGGCATGTATTCAGTTCAAAGTAAATCAACAGCCTAAAGGATAGGAACTACTTACTGGTTTTGGCTCAAAGATAGAACCACAAGATGCTTCAAATTTTTAAGTCCTTCCCAGGAAATAGATTTGTCAGACAAATCGTTTCCATTTAGGAGCAATTTCTGCATATAATCATGATGCATGACTAGTATGCCTTATTTTTTATATTCAGAAAATAATTGCAATGAGAAGGGATGAGTTCCGCACACCTGCAAGGAACTTAAATAGCCAACTCGGGCTGGCAACTCCTGAATCATGTTGTTACTGACATCAAAGACTCTTGCAGAAGATTCACAAGCCCACACTTCATCAGGTATTGCCTTTTAGATTGCAACGGACATAAATAATCAGGAGATATCCAATATTTTCATCATTATTCCAACACGTAAAAGAAACATGAATTGCTTTATACCTTCAAGTTGCTCTGGCTCAAACCTATAACACCAGTGACCTTCCATCGTTCCAAACGATTCTTATCAACACCAACAGCACTCGTTTCATTCATCGGCTTAGAATTGGTAATAGCTCTTGAAATTGGCCGACTCTTGGCTTCTTTTAGTATTGGACCATCCTGTTCAAATAAACCCCAAAATTTAAAATCAAATCCCTAAAATATCTTAATCAAAATTACAGAACTACTTAACATAAAGAAATTCCTCCAAAAAATCTTCATACTACCATCAAATTCAGAAAGACCAACAAAAAGATGTAAAGTTCAGCCAAACCACAAAAGAATAATGGAGAAAAGAAAAGAGAAGTAATAAGAATACCCCTTGGTGCAGGCCTTGAGATGCCATGAGCATGACCTTAGCTCCATTCACCACATCCAATTGCCTCAACGTCATGGCGTCGGTCAACAACTTCCCTGCAGAAGAGGACGTGTCATTAAAACTCTTGCAACACGTTTCGCGGGAGTACGTACACACACCCCCGCGGACAAAGGGTCGAACCTTTAAAGATGAGTTTTTGCCCACGAGGAAGAACATTGGTGAGAGGTTGAAGAAGGTATTTGAGGTCTTTGACTGTGGAGTCTTGAGGAGTAGTGATCGCTATCGATCTTCCACTAAACTTTACTGTTATGGAAATCGACTCTGTGTTTTGCACTTCAAGATTGGTACCACCGCCCTCCATGATTTCTTCTTCTCTGTAAGTGTTCTTCGTCGTTTTTGTTTTCCCGACAAAGAAAAAACTTTCCTTTTAGATTGGCTGATGGTTGATCTGACCGCTGTGATGCCCGACAAGTCGTTTCACTATTGGGCAACTTGAACCGCAAAACTAGATCCAAAGTGCGAATTACTGCGCTTGATGAATTTTTGGAAATTTAATAAGTATTTTTTATTACAAAAGCTTTTTTTTAAATGAATATTTAATTGTAAATTTTTTTAATTTTTCTTTATTATTGGAAATGTATTTATTAATAATTTTTATTATTAATTCAAAAAAAAGTTGTATATTCATACGCGGAATTATGATGATACCTAAAAAGATATCTATGTATATCTTTTCGAGAACCAATTGGCGATACTTGGTTACAATTTCGAATTCGTTACGTATTAATTAATATTCGATTAATTGGCCTAAGGTTATCGACAAATTTATTCTCCACTATGCGGACTGTGCTGGGGAGATGAATGTGTAGAAGAAAGAGTATAGTGATAAAGAGATTTTTTCCAAAATCATAAGAGCTATTGACTTCTTTCTTTCGGGAAGGGAGGGTTAGGAAAATCCTAATGATTGCAGCTTTCTCCAGACCTCTGGGAACTTTTTGAATCAAGTAACATCGTGATTCAAAAGGTTCTCAATGTTTTGCCAAAAGTTTGTTATATAAGTCAGCTCTCATAGTGTGACGGGCAATGTATACAAGGCCCGGGAACGAATTCACCGCCGTATGGCTGACCGGCAATTACTAGCGATTCCGGCTTCATGCATGTAGCACCCCACTCCCGCAAGATCCGAACCCGACATCGATGGTGATATCCGAGTCCGTATCCGCGAAGATGGCGTGCTAGAGCACTCAATCATTCAAAAGTCGGTGTAAATTTTTTTTTAAAATCACTAACATATTTTGCAGAAATCGATATTCAGATCGGGTCCACTTTCATTCATAAATATTTACAATCATAACAATACACTCAACAGGATTTCAATAGCCATTTAGGGCCCATTACAGAGATAAAACATCTCAGTCATAAAGACTTTACATGACAACAAAAATCCATTTGTATACACATGGTGCAAAAATTTTGGAATCCATTGTTTATACAAAAATCGCGGAAAACAAATTTGTACAAAATAATAAAATACAGAATGCAGACGCAACTGATCCCGACCTCTTCCTTCACTCACATGC
>JAOTBA010000005.1:17765189-17789111 GCA_025629845.1 Erythroxylum squamatum | reverse complement strand
ATTCAGAAAGAGAGAAGAAAATTGTGACAGAGAAAGAAGATATTCTTTCCCTGAGGAGCAGCCATTGCTCTGGTTAGCGAGTGATCATCGGATCCTCTTGTAACAGCAGTGTTACCACTGGTTTACTATCAATAATATACTAGTCTCTAGCTGATCAAGCTAGGGGTTCCTAACAATCTCTATTTTACCCTTTCCCTCTCTCAGTAAGTTTCCTATCTCTTCAGTATTGTTAGTCATTCTTGCTGTCAACACTACCTTCACTTTTAGGTTCTGTTTTTCATTTTATGATTTTTGGGTTTATGGAAAGGAAAAAAATAGCCAGGTGAAAAAAGAAATCAACCAAAAAAGGGAAATGCAATAGAAGACAAAAAGCTACCACAAACAAGAAAATCGAATGAATATATCTATATGTATATATAGGTTGGACATGTCAATCATTCACTTGAATGTCTTACGAAGATCTAGTGTGTTAGGATGAGTATTATATATATTTCAATATAGGAATGTTATATATATTCAATATGAAAAAATTATCATTTATTCTAATATAGGAATATTTGTGTATCCTATAGGAGAATACTTACTATTTCAGAATATTATATCATCTTCCTATGGAATATTATATTTCCCTGTTATTATAAGTGGATGGGCTAAATATAATGAATAATACATCTCCGAATTCTTCTTGGTTTTCATGTTTGTAGATCTGGGGTTTACAACCAAACCACATTAAAATAATAAATATAATATATATTCTTCTCCCTTATCTTCCTCCTTATCTGTCTTTTATCTCTAATTTTGCATGGTTTCCAAGCTAATTTAACGTGATTTTATAACTAGGTTAAGTGTGTCTTTCCACATCCTTCTTATATATGAACCACTTGAGGGCTAGCCCATGCACTTCTTGTCAAATTTGCACTTGTAGCTGTTAGTTGCTGGTTTGAAATTTTGCATTACACTAGCTCTTTTTTTTATGTTATTTACCAACCTCTCTGGCTTAGCTCCCAGACCTTCATGTTATGCAGCTGATCAAGGTGTTGATCCGCCCTTAAAGTCACATGATAGACAGTAGGTATCCTCTGAGCTGAAAATTTTTTCTACAATCGGCTACTTATGAACTTTGCCTTTAAGCCATTTTTAGCCTTTTAGACTCCTTTTCTTCACTTCGAATGAAAAGCTAATCAAACTTCTCCATTTACTCCTTGACAGTCATAGTTCCTTATGACCCAATTATGATTCTAGAGTTTATCTTGGTCATCAGAAGACATGTCTTAGTTGTAGCTCCATCTCTTATTGGGTCCGACTTGCTCTGGTAATTTTTACTCTAGTGCTCTTCACCAAATTTGTAGCATTCCATTTGGTTTCATATTTACAAATCAGATCCTTTCAGTTGTCTGATGTGTTGCACTTATCAAAACAATCCTCTATGACTCTTTCCAATCTAAAACCTATGTGGATCCAGCTTCCTATCAAAATCAGGTACTTCGACATGCAATTTCTTAGAATATCATCATCCATGTCAAGCATATCAATTCTGTTTTAACATCTGAGATTTCGTATAGGATCTCCTAATACTGCAGGTTGATCTCTTTACCTTTAGGGTTGACAATGGGCCATGCCCGACCTGGAATTTTGTGTCCCAAGCCTTCCCAAAGCCCAATCAGCCTAAGAGTCAAAACAATGTTGTTTTGTTCAAACTGGTTTAGGTCGGGTCAGGTTGGGTTGGGCTAGTCCTCCCCCAGCCCGAGCCTGGTCCCCCACTCCAACTCTAAGCATACCACAATAAAAGGTTCAATCAACAATTTTCAAATGCAAATTTCATTGTACTTTAATGGGGATTCTTGCTTCCTTGTAAACTTGAATTCCAAACATAATGTAAAAGATACTACATGACTATCACTTTTGTAGTCCTCATAGTCATCAAGACTAATATTATCTAAAATATCCTTGTAAACAAACAATTGATTTAAAGAGTGCAGGTTTAATATAAGCAGCATTGACTTTGATGGTCGTAAGAATACCAAAAATGATGGCTTCCAAGTTTTTCTCTAATATGAAATAACATGCGTCAAGCTTGGCATAGAATTAGCAAATAGGACTTACATTATTCGTTTTAGTGTGTACAGAATGCAGTCAAGAAGTCGCATTCTTCACCGTGAAACCAAACTTATGATCGGGGTTGAATGAGGTTTCTTAAGATGTTTTGCATCAAATTCTGACAACTATGTCAAGTTCTTGTTTTTGCTATTTCAAACAGAGTTGTTATATGTCAGGTTCAGAGTTGTTTTTTGAAGCTCGGGGCTTTGTTTAGCTTTGTATATAATTGATGAATTTGTGACTTGGTGAATTCGATCTAAGCTTGGGCTATTTAAAATTTTGTGTGGATCATGTACAGGATATTGAATGCTCAAGTGGGAGAAACGTCAAGGCTAGCATGGCTAGGAGTGGAGGCTGATCCTCTGGCACAGTCAGATAACCTCCTGAAGGCTTACAGCAGACCCACAGAGGAAGTAGGCGGACAATCTTCAAAATGGTTCATCTCAAAGAAAGCCCTGATTTCTGGGCTTGGCCTACTTGGCATCAAGCAAGGAAACGTTGATTCAGTTGATGGAGAAGCATCACCACCAAGGGCTAGAAGAAAGAGAATTATAAGAAAAAAAGTCTCTTCGTAGTTTTATTTTAGTCATCATCAACATCCAATTTTGGCAGCTTTTAGATGACATGAACTCAAAAAGCGTGAAACTGGAGAAATTAAATCCAATATGAAGTGTTCGCACTTTGATTCGTTTCCTTGGTACTACTGGAGAGAAGTTCCTACTTGACTTTGTAGTAAAGAATATTCGCTTTTGTTTTTTCTTTTGTTTTCTCGTTTGTAGTGATTACAATTTTTGCTTCTTACAGTATAGTTTGTGTAGTCAAGCAGAGCATCCCAAATTGAAAATCGTTTTGTTTTCGGGCAATAACTATAGCATTTCTCAATTATGGGCAAATGTGAAAAAAAAAAATCATTGGTCTATCGGAATTTTTAATGGGAAACAGTTAATGTCCAGTTGTGATTGATAACCAACTGATTTCCGAGTCAAGGATCTAAACTAATCTAATTGGTCCGTCCTTGATTCTTAGCTTCACTATTAATCCACCCAAGAAGACGTAGCTCAAAGGCTCACTTTTCACTTAACCTCATAGCTATGCCTGTTAGCTATGTAAACAATTAAATTATTATTCATCTAAGATTTTTTAAATCCCATTTTGTAAGCGATTCTTCAAAAAAATCATGGCAAAGAAGTACTGTACCTTTTCAAATTTTGTAATTGACCTTACCAAACTCAAATTTTAAACATATATATCAACAAACGTATAACATGTTAATTTAGTACCTTCCATTGAGTCTTCTGACTTAACAGAGGAGCGTATTAGATACAGTATCCAACTTAAATAAGGGAAATGATACGGCGAACGGATGAGCACCAAATTATCCAACCTATGTTATATATTTTATAGCTTCAAATCACCTGTGCCATTTTTCCATGTGTCATCTGTTCCGATAACATCCCACCCATCTAAATTTTCTCTTTCCCAGTTATTGTATAATTGGATGTTGTTTGGAACATGAGGGCACAGGAAAAACGGCACAGAGGATTTGAATCCATATTTTATACCTATCGATTGATATTGTATTATATAAATGAGAAAAAAAAAATCTTATCGTATTAGATTATTATGTTCAAATGTACCATAAAACTTAAAGTTGTACTGTACAGAAATAAAGGTTGAGATACTAAAAAATTCAAATAAAAATTATTTTTTATTTAATTCTAAATTTTAATATTTATTACAAATTATAATCAATGACTGTGCAATTCGTATTATAGATATTTTGTTTGTTAAAAACGTAGCATTTAAGGGCCTTAGTATTTTAGTATAATGTTAAAATTAGTTAATTTTAATATATTTATTATAAATTATAATAAACGACTAAATTTTAGTTATATAAAAAGTAAGGAATTACCATATTCAAAATTAATTGTATTAATTCCACACTGTATTAATATTAAAACTAGTATTTAGTATGATATTTTTATTGTTAGTCCTTGGCTAAAGGCCCAAATTAGGGCTTACCCTTTTTGAATTTGATCAGTTTAGGACTTAAACTTGTATATTGTTCAAAGAAAGTTTAAAATTTCACGACTCTACTCAATTTAAGGCTTTTTTGAACGCAAATTAGGGCATGTTTTATACACACCGTTACATGTAGACCAGTTAGTCTTTAGATGCCTCGTTAAGAACACATAAGTTATTGTCTAGGCTAGGTGGAATTTAAGAAAAAAATTTAAATTTCTACTCTTCAATCCTAAATCAACCATTTTTTTAATAGGTGTTTTCACCATGGTTCTCTTCTCTCGGTTACGCCTTCACTCCTATCCCTGCGCGCATCATCACTTCACGCGTGTGCCTTCACTCCAATCTCGCTTGTGCCTTCTACGTTGTGTGAGTTCTCTCTTTTAGCGTTGGAGGTGAATTGGTAGTTGGGTTTTTGGAGATTTGAAACATACATGTGCTCTGATTAAAGATCCTAGTAAGTAATGACTCATGCTCCCTTCTAATTTTTGTATGTAATTTATGGTGATTGAATCTTCACTTTATTCCTCTGTCCTTTTCCCTTTTATGGAAAGTTTCATTAACAATGTTACATTTAGGTAAATTACTTTATCTTCTTTAAATGAGTTTGATTATAGGGCTGAATAGCGTGTAAAATAGAATTGTTTTCATGTTCAATTCTATTATACATTTGTATGTAGGATATGATCAGTTTTCTCTTCCCCATCTACTTGACATTGTATGTAAGATATGATTTATGTCACTTGGTTTAGCTTCATTGGTGGTTATCCATGTTTTGTTTATCTCTATCCGCTAAGTTTAAGATAAAGTATGACATTCATGGAAGAGATGCAGATTCTTAGGAGCAAACAAATTTAGTTCTGTAGACATCATTTAGTTATAAATGGGTGCACAATTAACATTACAACATTGTGTTTCAATATTTGAGAATGAGCTCAAGTAGTAGTTCTTCAAGGTAATAAGGTTGATTAGAGGATTTAGTTTGTTGTTTTCTTGGTTGTAATTTTGTGTTAAGTTGAAATTTTTGAAATTTTCATCTTTGGCAATAGAGGAACGAGTTTTAAGCTTGATTTGAGATCATACAAGCTGATTTCTTCAACTTACCCAATTGAATGGGATTATGAACGGAGAGGCTAAATATTATTACTGTAGCTTGAAAGCACCTATATGGACTTCATGGACTGATGAAAATACAGGAAGAAGGTTTTATGGTTGTCGACTCTTTCTGGTAATTTTTGTACATTTTTATGCTGTTTTAACTAAATATGTTCATATATTTAATTAATGAAAATTTTTTCTTTAATGGTAGAGTGAAAATATTTGTGGATTTCATGAATGACATGATCAAAGATTTTATCCAAGAGCAAGGCAGATTATTTTAGAGCTGAAAAACATAGAGAAGATACTATAATATCAAAGTAATCTATTGAATGCTGAAGTGACAGAGTTAAGAGAGAATGTAGTAGATGTTTTGCAAGTTGAAACGATTACAAAAAATTTGAAGTTAGAGAATGAGTTAGTTGCTATGAGGAGTAGTAATGATACACATTCAACAAAGTGTTGTAAATTTGTTGCTTGTTTAAGTTGTGTTTAGTAGTTTTGCTTATGTTTGTTAGCCTAAATAATGAAGGCAATATAGGCAATATAGCCTAGAAAGAAAAAGCAAATCATAAACAAAAGATAGGTTAATCTCAACTTCCAGCATTTGATATGAAACTTGAAACTAGCTTCCCAGCCTAATGCTATGATCATTCAACATAGTTAGGTCTCAATGCATAATGTGAACAAATAAAGAGAGATTGGATCCCTTTGTCTCAACCTTTCTCCCCCTGTTATTATGTTGGATAGTTTTCCATTTACCAAGTGAATTTTGGAGGTATTATAAGCCTCTTGCTTGATCTTATTTTGAGTTTGAACTAATCTTCCATTCTATTTGTGCAATTTGATATTCGATTGAAGTTTCTCCTAGAGAGAATGGTCTTATAGAAGAACTTAGCGCTTTTATTTCCTTCTCTAAGCCATTTGACTCTTAATTTTTGCCTAAGAAATAAATTATGGACCTTTAGAGCTCCTAACTATTCAATCAAGGCTGCTTGCATCATATTTTCTTAATAAAGTCTCCTAGATTTAGTTAAAGATGTTTTTAAATATGCATGAGTTTTTTCTAGCATTTATAATTATAAGTTGAGGGTTGCAAAACCTTTTTTCATTCATATTTTTAAGATTCTTTTTCACCATTTAAAGCATCCTTATACAGATAAATGATATACAACCACCAAAATTTGAAAAATACCTCTAATTAATACTTCTTGGAATCCTTCAACTTTTGTTAGATATTCAATCAAGTGAAGGGGAGCTTTCCTATACTAACTTATGGTTAGGTTCTGAATGATAATTGGAGAATGATCTAAGAAGAGAGGATTATTAAGGATTGTTTCGCTTTGTAGAAATTCATCCAACCAGTTATTAGTGGCCAAAACCCATCTAGATTTTTTCTTATGTGCCAATTTCTATTTTTTTAATTCCTTTAAGTCAAGAAATTTTCTTTATACTTTAGATCAATAGCTTTTATGTGATTAGCACAAATCCTAAAATCTTCATTGAATTATTTTAAAAATTTGTTCCCTTCAGGTTTAGAGTATAAGGGGCACTATATTAAAGTCACTTAGAATAATTTATAGAGAGTCAATTCAATAATGGATATCTATGATTTTTTACTATAAGGAATTTCTTTGGAATGCATAATTGGACTTATAAAAGAAGTAGAAAAAACTTAGTCCTCTCTTAAAGCAAGCTTATTGAGAGACGAATAATTCAGTCCATAGATAAAATGTTTGAGACCTTAATTCTATTTGGATCGGCAATGACTATAAATCCATTATAATGAAAATAGTAGATGGTAATGATTTGATAATGCTTCTTCATATAACAAGAAGATATTTTTATTTCTATTGTACAATTAAATGAACTTTTAACTAAATGATTACCATATGGCTTGTATAGATACACAAGGATCTAAGAGTAACTTTAAAAAGAGATTATTTCGCTATATGGTCACATTTCATTTCCTTCTTACTTTATGTTTTCTTTTTTTATTTCCTTAATAATGTTTCTTCCCTTAATAACACTCTCAATTGAAATAAAGGGCTACATGTTAGACTTATGCACCAATAATGTTGGAAATTAATCAATAAGTCACCCCTAAAAAGTTAACATTTTATTTCTTTAAAATGATTTTTTTTTCTAATTTTTAGTAATCAAACTAAAGTTGTAAGTGTCACATGTTAACTTTTACTTTAATAGAATAGCCACTTAAGATTTAAAGAAAAAAGGATGTAGGAGGGCAAGGAATTTTATCTGTTACAAAGCATCAAATTAAGATTTAGAGGGACCAACTACTTTTCTGTTATACTCTGATTGGTAGGAAAGATGAATTTTTCTACTTTAGCAAGTAGAACTTCCATTCTTTATAAACCAATACACAAGTTAAAGTGACACTCTAGTAAGCTTCAGTTCACCTATTATAAGCTACTTAAAAAGAGATAAAGTCATTAGGTTAACACTAGAAAACATAAACAATTAATAACATTAGAAGCACTAAAATGGCATAGAATCATAAAACTCCTAAGATCCTTTATCTTTACAGGTAATATGCAAGTTACACTACACTCCTTGGTTAAAGGAACCATAGCATAATCCTTAAGTATATTCTTTTAGAGATATTCTTCTTCAAAAACTTGTTATATGAAGGGTATATTGATATGCAACTTCTTAAAAATATTTCAAACTTGAAGTTTTCTATTATTTTCTTTAGCGTCTGAGGTTATAAAATGGGTAGCTTCTAGGGTTTGAAAATGGTTCAAGGTGTATGCTCCTGATCATTTTCGGTTGAAGATGAAACTAATATAATTTTGCTTCTGCCCATCTCATTCATACTATCTTCCTTAGACTTCTCTAACCTTTGCACTTTCTTATTTTTTCCAATATCATAATCAAATGTTTTACCACTCTTAAGTATAATGGCTAATACTTGATTCTAGGACTTACCTTAATTTCAAGAGATGATGCGTGAACCAAGCAAGCCAACCCCTTCAACGAAGACTGGAGCTCGAATCGAGCGACTGTGAAGATGCGTCAACCAGGCAAGACAACCCCTTTAACAAAGGAAGAAGCACGGATCAGGCAATGGTTAAGATGCATTAACCAAGCAAAACAACCCTTGCAAGAAGACTGGAGCAAGGATCGACTGACGGTGAAGATGCGTCAAAGAGGGAAGACGGTGGGAATTTAGGGTTTTCTGTGACTTTTACTTTAAGGGATTTTTTTTACTTTAGGGAATTTACAAAATTTAGGGTTAAAACTAAGCAAGCTTTTACTCTTTTAAACTTGGCATTTTAAAAAATAGTAACAGTGCCTCGTTGTACATTGTAAATGTACGTGTAAAACACGTCTTAATTTCCATCCAAAAAAGCCTTAAATTAAGCAGACTCATGAAATTTTAGATCTTCTTTGAGCAAGTTACAAGTTTAAGTCCTAATCTAATCAAACTCAAAAAGGTTAAGCCCCAATTTGGGCTTTTAGTCGTTAGTCCTTCCATTACCTTAAATTTTCTAGTAAAAACAATTAACAAGAAATTTGTTATACATTAGTGTCATCCAAACTACCTATATGAAGAACTAATGAATTTTTGCTCATCTACTTTATTCAAACATCTTAAATTAACTTGTTGCCTTCCTCATCAAACGTGAAGCCCAAATTTTGAAGTAAAAGAATTAACAAGAAATTCATTATACATTAATATTATCCTTACTTCCAAACATCAAGAATTGATGATTTTTTCTTCGCCCACTTGATTCAAACAGCTTATATTAACTTATATCCTTCGCCATGAAACATCAAACTCTAAGTAGTTGTAGAAACCAAAACAATAAAAGACATTTTCTTCCCTGACTATTCAAATTTGATTTGTGACAATTATAAGAGACAAAACATGGGAGAAAAATCAATTAGAAATTTTAGCAAACATTGAGAAACCAAGGGTCAAACATAAGTTTAAGCATAAACCAAAAAATCATTAAAAAAGCAACTATTTAACAAATTCACATTCTCTTAATTGAAAGTAGAAGTCTCTAAATTCTTCTTTCACCCTAAAATATACACCTTATAGATGAAAACACCAAATATATTACCAAAAGCTTAAACTAATATGAAAGAAATTTAAGTTTAAAGAATTGATTACTTAATTTATAATTTTTGTTAATTAATTAGATGATTTATCTATTAAGTCTTAGGATCTATTAATTTCACATCTTTAACTATTATGAAGTAAGGGGGATAGTAATTTTTCCTACTTTTATAATGTATTATAAGGTAGAAGGAATTGTAACAAAAAAAGTGGTCTAGAAGATGTTAATGGTGATCAATGTGAGGACAAAGGAAGGCCAGTTATTAATCACTTTAATGACTTCTTAAGATATGAAGCTAAAACCTCATCTTTTATGCAAACTACGAGTGCCTTTATCTTTCCCTGCTTATCACAGGATCAACTAACTTTGCTCTACTCACCTTTCTCTTATTTGAAGATTGAAAAAGCTCTGTTTAGCATGCATCCTAACAATACCTCTCTTTATTAAATTATTCTTTCCTTTGTCTTGTCCCTAAAATTTCTAACCCTTCATCCTTCTTAAATTATAAACCTATTGCATGTTATAGTACTGACTACAAGATCATTTAAAAGATTTTAGTCTCAAGATTAAAGATTATACTAAGATGCTTAATTAATTCCTCACAAGGCCTTTCCATACCTAGTAGGAATATTGGAGACAATATTTTAATAGCTCATAAATTCTTCAAATCTTACCATAGTAAGAAATTAATTAGAAGTTGTTATTTGAAGATTGACTTTTACAAAGCTTTTGATTCCATTAGATGGAAATTTATTCTGAATGCTTTCCAAGTTTTTGGTTTCCCCAAGGTCTTCAATCAATGGATTGATCAGTGTATCTCTATTGGCGAAGACAACTTATAGTGTCTTCGCCAATAGAGATCCTAATTGTGTTTTTAAGGTGATAAAGGGATGAAATAAGGTGACCCTATTTCACCTTACAATTTCTCTTGAATTGAGGTTTTGACTCGCCTTATTTCTTACAACATCTGAAAAGGTAAGCTTTTTAAATATCATCATAAGTACAAGCCTCTAAAGCTTTTTAGTTTTTCCTTTGTGAATGATCTAATCTTACTTTATGGAGCTTATGATAAACAAGTTGTTGGTAACCTCATTCTATCACTTGAAACAATTTTCAAAGCTCTTAAAGCCAAATATATGCTTTTTTTGCTAATTCTAGTGTTCTAGCTCATGAACTTTCCAACATTTTAGGATTCAAACTTTATAGGCCACCTCAAGAACTTTCAAATATTTCAAGGTTCAAACTTTATAGGCCACCTTTTAAATACCTGAGGATCCTTATCATTACCTTTAGACTCACTTGTGTAGATTATAATCCCCTGTTTAATTCTATTTCCAAAAGAGTTGAAGCTAGAAAAATTATGCTTTATCATATGCAAAGAGGTGTCAACTTATTAATTCTATCCTTAACAATCTTCATATTTTTTTGGATTTCACATTTATACTTGTATCATAACTTTGTTAAAGAAATTAAAAGGATGCCAAAGAATTTTCTTTAGATTGGTGGAACAAATAACGATAGCCAAGATAAGCAGGAAGGAATTATGATTGCCTAAGGAATACTTTGTCCTTATATTCAGATACATAGGAATCACTAAGAAAGTTCTCCTTGCCAAAAGAATATGGAGACTTTATAATGATCATTAATTTTTATGGGTCAAATGGATACAAAAGGAATATCTCAAAGGGAATAACTTTTGGAACATAAAGAACAAGCTTGAAAACTCTTAAATCATTTACCAAATTCTAAAACTGAGATATGTCATTAGAATGGGAATGGGGAGACAACCAGCTTACGGTTTAAAAATTGGAATGCCTTATGTCTCTTTATTGATTCCAAAATTCAGCTCACTTTAACTCTCTATTCCAGTTAGAGCAAGATTTAAATAGATAATTAGAGAGGGGGTATGTCATTGTGAACAATTAAAGTTCCCCAATCATGAATGCAGTCCCAAGCTATAATCCTAAGTTAAGAAAAGAAGATTTAACTATTTGGTTAAAGTATAAGTCTAAAAGCTTCAAAAATAGGTCTTATATATCCCTTTTTAGAACTTTTGGATAGATTATGCCTTGGAGGAAACTATATGATGTAATGGAAACTTACCTAAAGCTTCCTTTACCCTTTGGATGGAAGTTAAAAAAAGGGTCAAAAGCTTTTATAGGATCAAATGGAAAATCAATGGTATTTTTTTTGCAGGAACTTAACTAAAAACCTAGATCACTTGTTCTTCCAATGTGCCTATACATGCAACCTATATTGTTATCATGAAACTTGGTCTCAAATGGTAAGTTGGTCTATAGGGTTTAAATTTTAGAACAAATTTGACTTAATCATCTTTAAGAGTAGAATGAGTTATTGTGACTATGGACTTTAAACAGAAAGAAACAATATAATCTTTCAACAACTGGAAAGGGATACAAAGTCACTTTTCATATATATCCACAATTGGATTAAGGAGGTATATATATATATATATATTTGTTCTAATCGAATTGAGGAAAGGTGGAATGATGGAAGGATATATATTTGTTCTAATCGAATTGAGGAATGGTGGAATGATGGAAGGATCTATAGCTTTTAAAATTGTTTTGCTACTCTACTTTACAACGCAAGGATCAAACATTACTCTATTTTTATTCTTCAATAATGTTTTATCTTGAGCTTATGTTTATATTAGGGGTACTTGTGCTTTCTTTGTCCTATATAGGTTGCTAACTAGGGTACCTCTTGGTCCCTTTTAAGTTATTTTGACTTGTATTGGAGCTTCTTTTGTAAATTCTAATAAATGTCATTTTTTCCCAAGAAATAATAATATGAACATTAATAATATATATACTCCAATTTGAAGGGGAATGTTAAGAATTATGCAAACCATTTGTATAAATTATCTATGTATATATACGATTGAGGTTGTTGATGTTTAATTTTGCTCAATTTTTATTCTATCAGTTCAATTCTTATTAGATATTACCCTATGCTGATATATTCAAAAATTTTAGTTGTACATATTTTCATTTTTAATAACATTCAATTTGCATTATATTTCCTCATATTTAATTTTCATCAATTTACGTCATCTTAGTTTTATTATTTAATTTTTATTTATTTTAAGTATTAATTACGCCTAATTAAATTTTAATTTCAATCATTTAGACAAAATGGAGTTTAATTAATGACTAATTTCTTTTAATTGAATTTTCACTTATCCTAAAATTTTACATTTTTAGGATATGTTTTTTATTTTTGAAGAAATTTGGGTAAATAAAAAAGGAGGGGACTAAATTAAGAAGCATAAAGGGATTAGATTGAAGAAAGAAAAACTATCGGCAGGGCAAATATGGAAAAAGAACCATTTTCTTAAAAATTCCATACTTGAGAGAATTAATAAAAAATAAAAAAATGTAACAATTGAATCTCATGCATTTTGTTTTATTTTGCTTTTACTATCACAATAAGAGTTTGTTTTTGTTAATGAAAAGTAATGATTGCCTTTTTATGTAATGACTCAATCTTTGATTTAGATTCTACGTACAAGTTATACAAAGAAAACTTAAGAGTCGAATTTGGGAGAATTTGTTGGGGTTTAGCTTTTGAATGTATATATGGTCAGTGTTAATTACATGTTGGATAGTTCAAGTCAAAGCAGATGTATTGCAGAAGAAGAAAATAGACCTAAATCATAACTTTTGTTTATTTTGATGTTATAATTCCGTTTTGTTTAAGATTACACTCATTGATAGCATATGTAAAAATTAATGTCGTGATTTTCCCATGGATTGTTTACATATATACGATGGAATTCTCTCAACAAAACTAAAATTATTTTAATTGTATGTTTATGTGATTTTTGAATTGATTACTTGAATATAGAATTAATTTTATCACATGAAGTTATTTTATTAGTGGCTCTTATGTTGGTTAGAGATATTCTTTTGTAGGGTTATTAATTACTACAAAATGTAAATATTAATTCTTTTATTACTTCTTTACCATTCATTTTCTATTCGGAAAACTTTAAGAAGCCCATATAGTATTTCCCCTGCTAAAATTGAAAATAATAACTTTGTGAGACTCTACTAACAAGTATGTTAATGTTGGCTAGATCATTTATTTTACACACACTTAAGATAGATTTATAATATCTAAAGGGCCTAAATCTAAGACATTCACTCAATAATATAAGCCGAAGCCTAACAAAAAGTTGGATCTAGCTCGAATTCAAGAAATTTAGATCAATTCTAAGCGTAAGCCTAACTTATTATGTGTAATAAATATGTACCTTTAATATTTGTATATATATTTAATTGATCTTAATTAATTTAGATCACTGATTTGTGAATATTTGAGCTCTCTCTTACTATTTTTACTTTGATTTTTCTCTTTAGCTTTTGTCTTGTACATTCTTATCGACAATTAATTCAATTTAACCTTTAAAAGAGATAAGTGGAGAGAGAACCAAACAAAAAATTCAACAAAATAATTTTCCAAAAGCCTAATTTTCCTTTTTTTAAAACTCAAATTTTTTAGGAAAATGGTCAAGAATTAAAAATCAATTGGACTTGTGTGCAGGGACGGAGCACTGGGCCCCCAAAATTAAAAAAATTAATTTTTAATTTTTAATTTATACACACACACAAGGACGGAGTTATTTGGGGCCCAGTGCACAAATTTAAAAAAATTAAATATTTGAATCTTCCTATCTTAAATTTCTAGCTTCGTCACTGCTTGTATGACTGCCAATGATAAATTATGCTCTTTTAATTTAGTTTGAGTTTATACATTAAGGCTCGTTTGGGATGGCATTCTCTTCCTCTGTCCTTTTTAAGTTAGGGCTAATTAGTCCATTAGGTTAAATTAGTTTTCACAAAGTCCTTTTTAAGACCTTTAAAATCATCTTGCATTTCTTTTTAACCAATAAACTGATATGAAACAAGCTGATTTCACATCATAAACACTTATGTTCATTCCTTTTTTTAAAAAAATTATCTAATCCAAAAAAAAAAATTATCCTTACAAAACTCAATCTAATCATTCTTGATCTTTAGTCTAGTTTATCGAAGCCTTTTCTAAAATTTCAGCTCTTTAGGGACCCTTTTATCCTTTCAAGTAAAAACCTATATATTACCTCCCTTCTTTATCAATTTGTTGAATATGTACTTATATAGAAATCTCTATTTACCCTTTTAAAATCAGTTTTCACACTTGTTCAATTTAAACCTTATGATATAGTTTAGGCATCTCCATGTATTTTATTTTTGAATATTACATCAAATCATAAATTCCTAGGCGTTTATTCAAATACTTTAGTTTTCATTCCATTCTTTTAAATATCAATTCAAGCATCGTTTTAAGCTTTAGGTAAACTTACAAACTCAAAGACATTCAACTGTAGTTTTCTATTCAAGTTGCTTTTATTAACCTCACATCCAAATTCATTTTCTTTTGAAAAATATCCAAATTTATAAAAAATAAGGTGCCTAACACCTTCTTTATTTTATAATTTGACCCCAAACTCAAATTTTCTAGTTAAGGCCTTTATAGTGCTTCCTTTAGGTTTTTCTCTACCTTCCTTTAATAAGGTGGAGCAATATATTGATTGGAAAAAAATTTAAACGTATGATCACATCTCTATTTTAAGACATTTGAATTTGAGACAGTTACTACATAATTGACACATTCTTTAAAAAATAGCGTAGGGAGGCAATTAGTTAGGACAGGGGCAAGTGGGTTAGAACTTAGAAGTTAAACAGTTATAGCAGGTAGACGTATAGAATTTGGAAGTTAAGAAAATAGTGAAAGACAATTAACATACACAGCTGAGTGGGCTAGAAGTTTAACAGTTACGAGTGCAAAAAGTCTAGAATTTCGAAATTGAGAAATAGTATAAGACAATTAACATCAACATAGTTGAGTGGACTAAAAGTTAGAAAGTTAAGCAGTTATGAAATTCCAAAAAGTGGAAAGTGGTAGGTAGGTAGCTAAGATGTAAAAAAGTGGGTGGTTATAGCCAAAAAAAATACTTAAGGATGGGAGGACTATGAATTCACTAGGATCCGGAGGAAAAAGGACATAACACAATCTCGAGATCAACACAATACAACAAAATTTGCTCTCTAGAGAGATCAATCATCCTGTTCCGTACACATTTTGTTATTTTCTAGCTTCATTAACTTTGCAAGTTCATCTTTATTTTATCAAATTATGTTGTGTAGCTAATGATTCCTTTTGTAACAGTTAATTACTTTCTTCATTTCAATTCATCTTAGCTTAAGAAATTTCATCTTGTAAGAGAACTAAGTGGCATCAAGTTTTAGCCTATCTTAACTTTTATTCCTTATAAAAAGGAAAAAAAGAAATCTAATGGCATATTGTCCATTAATTTTAAAAGTAATAAACATATCAAAAAAGTGTTAAAGATGTGCACTAGGTTCATTGGTACTCCACCAAATTGATCTTATTGCCCCATCTATATTATAAAAAGTTTAATCTGAAGATTATTACGAGTAAATAGTTTCTTATGAAACTTAGTTAGACACATTCCAAAAAGTTTAATATGAAGATTATTACGAGTAAATAGTTTCTTATGAAACTTAGTTAGACACATTCCAAAATAAGAAAACCATTTCTTAAAGTTCTCCTTAGATGATTGTTGTTACTATCATTTTGCCCTTAATTACCACCATTATTTTCGAGTTAATCTATCATTTCATCTTTATCTCTTATTGAAGTCTTTGTTTAGGTTTTAAAAGTTCTCTCAAGCTCTAGGTCAAAAGGTTCCAAATTTTCATAGAGTATCTAGTGATTGGTTATTTCTATACCAATAATTAAATTACCACAAGTGCACGGCATAACTGTAGGTTGTAGCTAATACAAGCAAGTACACGTCGATCTCATAAAGATGGTAAATACCAATAGTTACCCTTTTCTTAAGATTAGAAACAATATTGAATGCAGGAGAAAGGAAATTACTTAGAAAACTCAATATCAAATAATTTGTCTAGGTAATGAATCCCCCTAAAAATTATTAAATAATTAACCTTTTATTATACAATTATATCATTGATTATTGGACTATGAAAATTCATATCTTATATCAATAACTCTCTCAAGAATACTAACAACTAATCCATCAGTTGATAACATAAATCTTTCTAGTTAAAACCTCTAGGATTGCATTATCAATTTATGAATTTCGCTATTAGGTTTGACCCTAATCCAGAGGATTTATGTTAACTTATCTCTAGGTTTACATACAACTCCTTTCAATTATAGTAGATCTATTCATACAAAAAGATTTCTCAATCTCAATCATATGAAATCAAATCAAGTACTAAAATTTTGGATATATTAGAACAAGAATAAAACTCATAATTGAATCGCAATAAACCAATTAATATAATTGCATTAAATAAAAGATCAACACTTATTGTTATCCCAAACTAAGGTTTATCATACCTAGATACTAAACAAGTTTAGTTAAAGATCATAGAAAATGAAATCAAAGATAAACATGAAGGAGAACTAATAGAAAGCAAATAAATCATAATTTTAAATCTCCTTTTTTCTTCTATTGAATCTTCTTATAAGTTTTATGTTTCCTGTTAGTTTCTATCAGATCTCTTTTGATGTTACCTTCATATTCTCCTTGTCCGTTGATCAAGAATGTTGCCCTTATAGGTGTCTCACATCTTAAATCTGCTACGAAACTCTTCTCTTTCCTTATTTAATTCATGTCCTTTTATAGAAAATTTTAGGATTTCTAAGATATAGATGATCACTTACACAGGCATGTGAGAGATCATGTACAATCAAAACACTTAAATTTGTGATTTTATACAAGCACAGAGACTTACACGAGCAATATACATAACTGTGTATATCAAAACTCCACATGACCAAAACTCAATTTCTTCAATCTTCACTTGTTTACAGAGACTTACACTATCTCTATACACGGTCGTGTAGATCCTTAGTTGCTTTAAATCTTCGTTTTATACCTCATTTTAATCTTAATTCTTCTTCTTTTGTTCTATAAAGGCAAATATAACCTATAAACGCAGTTGGAGAGAATTAAGTACCAAATATACAACAAAACTATGAAATAACAAGTAAAATACATCAAATATAGGTGTATAATTATAGTCAAATACGCATTTATCAAACATCCCCACACTTAAGCTTTTGTTTGTCCTCAAGCAAATCATAATCTAAATTATTAATTTTACAATATCCATCCTTTATTAATTTCAACTTATCCATTCATACTCTAAGTCATCATGTCATATTAATTAAATTAACATACAAGTAAAATTAAGTTATCCTAAAACTAACATCATAAGTCGATATTAATAATAATCACGTTAATATTTTTACTAAAATCAAAAATATGAATCTTTACGTTTTACTCAATACATTAAAGTGTTTAGGGTGAAAAGTATCAAACTCTCAAATCAATGCATGGTAGAATTCTTACTATAGGCTTGCACTATTATCACATTTCCACCACTTACATATAAACTGGAAACAAAATTGAAAGGTCTTTATAAGGTGTTAATGGGACTTAGGTAAGGTATGATTGGGGTAATCAAAGTGAGATAAAATTAAAGAATATTTACACAAAGGAAACATTACAAGAAACTTGTTCACAATATACATGTCCTTCAATTATAAATCCATTGGTACTACACATTTTTATGCTTGCAAAAAAAAATGAGCATTCATCATGCACCACAGTTAAAGAAATATTGGATCTTTCAAATTTTCAAGTTTAAAATGTTCAAGTAATGAAATTCAGAGTTCAAAACAGTAAAAAGGCTTCAAGAAAAGATAAAGTGAAGGTTAAATTTTAGGTTATAATCAATGAAAAAGGTTAAGGCTCAACTTGGTTTTGCTAAAGGATAAGATATGGTAAGGTAATTATCAAAGAAATAGGCTAAACAATTGTTGAATTTAAGTACCTTTATCACTTCAGTGCTTCTAATTTAACAAAATATGATATCAATATGTATAATAAAAGCAAGTACTAGAGTTATTCAACTATGCACGATAACACACCTGAAGGAAATAAAAAAAACTAAAAAATTGTTGAAATTTTACTTTTAAGCTCAAAAGTTCACAAAAAATGGCTATATATGTGAAAATAAAATGCAATTTTTAGTCAACTTAACTATCTCAATGACTACTAATAATATGACTTATAAAAATAATTTTATTCCAACTATCATCCTTTTGCATACTAATTCAAATTAATATTCAATAACGAAATATAGTATTTATGGACATATTTCAACTAATACAAGATATCACTTAATAAAGTTTAATAACAAAGAATATAATAAGCTTAATAAAATCATTAAAATCATTAACCCCTTTCCCACACTTAAGATTGTACATTGTCCTTAATGTACACAAAATAAGCATATATGAAAAGTGTGAAAGTGGAATGTGGTACTTCCCTGAGTCATTAGCTTTTGTCCTTTTGATTTTTATGCTTTAAGATATGATTAACTAACATCCTTACAAAATATAAAGAAAAAGGGATTAAAATAATAAATAAAATAAAACAAATATTAAAAAAATATGGAATAAATTTAGTACTAATATTTAGACAAAAAGAAAGAAAATAATAAATATACACAATTAAAGGTAAAAAGAAAAGATACAAAATTTAGGCATCTCTCTTGTGGTGTGACCCAGGCTGGTTTGATGATAGAGTGTCCTCAAGTTGATGATCCTGAGAAAGTGGACAAGCTGCTGATAAAGTACCCTCGCCAGATGGTGGAGGCTAAAAATCGATGCTTTGACGACTCGCCATTAACAACAATAGCTCTCCCATCCATTTGACAGTGGTCTCAAGCTTACCCATCTGCTCCATAAGCCCCACCTACTATCTATTCAGTCGAGTTATCATCAACTGCTCCGGGTGAGATGTCCCCACTCTTAGCATGTTCTAGCTAACCTCCTCTAATGCAATCCCTCTCGTCTAGGATGCGGTGACTGTAGTTGTGGTGGCTCCTCCCTATATCCTCCTGATACTGCTGGCTCGTCAGGGTACCCAACAAATCTATATGTGTCACTTGTGGTTCCCTGACATTTGCGGACCATACATATGTGTTGCATCACTGCGAGTTTTAGTGCTACCATGATACCCATTTGCTACATCGGTGGTAATCAATCAAATATCCCCATCCATCATGTAAGTCTGGTCACGTACGGCTCGACACAGATTTGTCGACTTTTCTTTCTTCGCTCTAATGCCTAATGAACTGGGCAAGTGCATGCACTAGGTAGATTGGCGTCCTCTCATTCATACTCCACAATAAAACACGTTCAAATTCGCAACGGTTTCCCAACTGTCACCTCAACCGCTTAGCATATGACTCAGAATACCATGAATGTTTCTGAGCGTGGGATGTTATAGTGTGGACGTTTTGGATTTACTTGGATTGTAGTCTTCCTTAGAGCTAATTGTATGCCAGAAGTGCCGAGAGACAATCCATATGAAAAGTCTATTCGTAGTGCAATGTACTGTAATGTCCCTATGAATTCTTAGTCGTAAAGACCCATCGTGATGTAAAATTCCAAATAGCTCATCTGGAACATATTTCCAATCATCCAGAACTGGATCGTATTAGGTCGATTACCATCGTAGCCACCTCTCTCAATGAAAAATATGGGGAACACCTCTAATCTCAACTCCTGTAGGAGGATTACATGATCTTGAAGAGTCGGTGACCATACACCAACGTTAATGAGGTCCCAAACTTGTTAGGCTAAACCAACTTACTTCAGCACCTCTTAGTTTATAAATTTGTCAGTCAAGTTTATTATGCTCACTAATTTATTAAACATGAAAATGAACTAGATAAAGAAAAATTAAACACATAAAATTATGGACAAATAATATGAAGCAAATAAATAAAGAAATAAATAAAATAAAATAAAATAAAATAGGCATTAAATAATTGGAAAAATTATCTTAAGGCCTAATAAATCACCAAATTAAAATTAAAAATATTGTAATTAACAAATTAAGCTAACATAATTATTTAATTACAAATTAAACCCTAATTTTGGAATTAAAAAGCCCAATTTCACAATTACATAAAATTAACGAAATTAAACATTAAACTCATGCAAAAATAAAAACGGGCATGCAATTAAACATAAACCTACGTTAACTATAAAACATCTAATTGATCCTAATTTCATGAAAAAATATCACCATTTAACAATTAGTGAGCAAAATCGCACAATTCCACAATTCAGGTTGAATTTTCAACCAATTAAAATGAAAATAATCAAATTAAATTAATAAATCAAATGGGTATGGATTAAATTCAACTATTATACCACAATCAATCAAAAATCACATAAAATCTCACAAAATCCCTAAATCTTAAATTTGACATTTTTTTGCAAAAAAATCCCTAAATAATGCAAAAGACTCAATGAATCATGTATAAACAAGTGAAATAGATAAGATTACCTACTTCGGTGTCAAAAAATTGCAAGAAAAACGCAAAAAATAGATTTGGGAAATGAGAGGGCGACAGTAGGGAGTGAGGGAGAAGACAGAAAAGTGAAAAAATATGTGAGGATTAGGGCATTTTTAAGATGAGTAGTAGACTTGCACCGTCTACTACATAGCCATGTAGCTAATCGTGTAAGACGAGAAGCACGTATCTAACCGCATAAGCCTACACCAACGTGTATAGAGAGCATGTAGCTCTTTGTAAATGTGTGCAACTTCAAAATTAGATAATCAAACTTAAAAATTTTGCACTTTAGCATTATAACACATTAACACGCATACCCTAACACCATAATTATAAACAATCTTGTCAAGATGCTTAATGTTCTAATCCTAAAAACACATCATTAAAATAAGAATAAAATAATGTGGAATTTAAAATAAAACCTAGATTAATTCATGGGTTGCCTTACATGTAGCACTTGGTTAATGTTATTAGCTCGACATACCCTACAAAATACTGTCATTCTGGGTCTATAATCAATGATTGACTTCCACTCACTTCTCCACATAGCAGTTTCGTAGCCTACAAATAAGTAATATGTTGCAAAATAGTAATAATAGCATAATGTATAAAATTAATAAATCTAATAACTTTAGTAATGCCGTTTTATTTACAAACTATTAATAAAATAAGGGATAACAAAACTCCCTTAATCTTTAGTTGACGTAAGTTTGAGAAAGTGAGAACATTTCGTACTTTAGGTGGCTACCAATGACTCATCAGTAGTTTCTTTATTTGGTTCCACCGCTAGTTCTTCCTCAACCACCTTTGTTTATTCTTCTTCTTTTTTTGCTTCCTGGACAAAGTTTCTAGCTCAACTTCTTCAATTATCCCTTACCACTTTTCTACTTCCTCTTCTAGGATAAAGGCTTCCTCTTCTTCTTTATCTTTTTCTTCTGGAAGTTTGTTTCCACTCCTGAGGGTGATTGTCATTCCATATTCTTTAGTATTTGTTTCATTAGTACTAGGAAAACTCTCTTGCATTTCATCAGATAATATCTTCACTAATTGGTTAACCTGATTCACCATATTATGGATACAAGCGTGTGTTCTCTGATGCCTCATGTTTGATTCTTGAACAGATTTGACGATTATACCTTCCAGAGTTGGCTCCTGAACTTAAGGTGCTTGATGTTGTAAATATTCATCTAGAGCATAATCGTTTCATCTATAAGCATAAGAATTGCTCCACTTTGAACTATAAACATTCTCGTATGGTATACCGTGAGGTTGGTAGTACATGCTTGGTTGCTCCTACATATAAGTCAATGTCTAACATTCATGATTGTAATACTTACTCCCACAAATTTCACAACACGATATAGAATTCGATTAAGCTTCCAAAAACTTATTAGGAAATAGTTCTTTCCAATATGGTGATATTACATATTGTGATAACATATCATAGCTCACATAAGAATAATGATTTCTCCATGCATCCATTATGAGTTATGGCTATAGCTATAGCGATGAATCTCAAATCCTAACAATAAGTCACAAATTCAAAGTCAAAGTAAAAAAGTTCAAAAGATAATTAAATGAATAAGACAAAAATACAATAAGATACAATAAAAATAAAATAAAATAAATACAAAAATAAGTGTTAGATTAATATAATCTAGGCTTTCCTAATATTATCGTCTCCAACAACGACGTCAAAAATTTGATTAGTTATTTTTATACCAATAATTAAATTACCGCAATTCCATAGCATGGCTTTAGCACAGATAAGTACAGGTCGATCACTAAAAGATGATAGTTACCCTTTTCATATTATCTAGCATAAAAATCGTATTTGGGTTTTAATTAAAAATAAAGCTAAACAATTAAATTCAGATTGGAAACAATATTAAATGTAACGCAAAGGAAATTACATAGAAAACTCAATATCAAATAATAATATCTAGGTGATGAATCCCCTTGATAGACATATTTGACTATAATTATACACCCATGTTGGATTTATTTTGCTTGATATTTTATAGTTTTGTTGCATATTTGATACTTAATTTACTCTAAGTGCATTTATAGGTTATAATTGTCTTTTTGGAATAAAAGGAGAAGAATTCGGATGAAACTGTGGCAAAAGATGAAGAATTGAGCAACTAAGAACCTAAACACCTGTGTATAGAGACAGTGTAAGTCTCTACAAACATGTGAAGATTGAACAAATTGATGTCTGGTCGTATGGTGTTACATGCCTTTGTATATTGAAGTACACGACTATGTACGTTGCCCGTGTAAGTCTCCGTGCTCATGTAGAATTATGAATTCAGGTGTTTTTAAATATACACGGTCTCTCACACGCCTGTGTAAGTGATCATGTATATAAAAGAAACCCTAAAATTTACTATAAAAGATGTGAGTGAAGGCAATATATAGAGAACCGATTTTTTCAGTAGAATTGAGACATAAGATACCTAAAGAGGCAATGATTTTGATCAAAGAATAAGGAAAATACGAAGAATACATCAACGGATCCAGAGATTACAGCTTCAACCCTCAAATTGCAAGAAGACTCAATAGAAGGGAAAGGGAGATTTAGAATTATGATTCTTTATTTTCTATTCATTTTTCTTCATATTTATCCTTGATTTTGCTCGTTATGATTAGTAATTAAACGTTATTAGTGTTTAGGTGTGATGAACCCTAGTTTGGAATGACAATAAGTTTTAATCTTGTATTCAAAGCAATTATATTGATCAATTATTTAGATTCAATTATGCAATTTATTCTTATTCTAATATATACAAATCATTAGTGCATGATTTGATTTCGTATGATTGAGATTTAGAAATCATCTTGTATAAATAGATTTATCATAATTGAAATGAGTTGCTTAAAAAACTAGAGATAGGCAAACCCAAATCCTTTGGATTATGGTCAAACCTAATAGGAGAATTCATAAATTGATAAAGCAATCCTAGGGGTTTTAATTAGAAAGAATTCTATTAATCAATTGATGGATTAGTTGTTAATAGTCTCAAGATAGTTATTAGTATAAGATACTCCCTCCGATTCATAATAAGTGTCGTTTTAGAGGAATGCACACTTATTAAGAAAGTTAATGAAATGTCTGA
>JAOTBA010000005.1:17742610-17755146 GCA_025629845.1 Erythroxylum squamatum | reverse complement strand
GGGCAGGTTCATGGGGCGGGTACGGGGGATGGCATACCCGCCCCATACCTACCCCGTTGCCATCCCTATTGGCGTCTACTTTTTTCACATCTCAACTCAACAAAGACTTCTCCAATAAGAGGGAGCAATTGTCTCTCAATGATCCTGCCTCTCACCTCATCATACTCAACATTTAAACAGATTAGGAATTTAAAGAACGTATTATCCTAAACAAATTTTCGGTAATCATTAAAATCATCAGGAGATTTCCACTCATAAACATTAAACATATCTAGATCCTCCCATGCACGCTTTAGGGAATTGAAGTCCTTGGTAACATTATCCTCACCTTGACTGATTTGACCCAATTTCAAAGTCAGCTCATATACTTGTGACTAATTTCCTAAATCATAGTACATCTGATGGACATTGTCCTATAATTCCTTGGCTGTATAATAGCACATATAATTGGAGCTAATATTTGCCTCAATTGAGTTCACCAGCCATGTCATCACCGTAGAGTTTTCTGCATCCCATATTGCATGTGTAGGATCATCTATAGCAAGTTCCTTCTTGTCTCCAGTTAGATAGCCAATCTTGCCTCTTCCAAGAATGAACAATCATACGAATTGAGACCACCGAAGAAAATTTTCTCCAGTCAGTCGTATAAGGTAACCTGAATGGAGTGGGATTCAGAGGTAGGATTACGAGTAGTAATAGCTGAGTAAGGTGGCTGGAGGATTCTGTAATGTCAGACATAGTTGTCTTAGAGGGATGGCGACTAAGGTATATTCTTGTTCAGGGTGCTCTGATACCATATTAAAAATAGAACCTAAACAGAGGAATAGGTATTACACCCCTTGCACTTTACATTGTCGCATAATATATAGACATTACAGATTTCTATCCTAGGAATTTGCAGTTGTACATGATAAGGTCCTGATTTGATTTAGCTAATTATTGTTGTGCATGATATGTTCACGATCTAATTTAGCTAACTTATTGGAATCAAATATAACAATAACAACATTTTCAATAGGCTTAATAAAAGACAAACATAAGTTAATAGCACTCTTAATGAGCTATCAACAAAAGGGCTCATTAGGAAAACTCATTAACAGCTAATAGACTTAAGTTCTCAAAATTGAACTCGACTTTAATATCGTGTTAATTAACTTTGAGTTTAAGTGAAATTAGACATAAATAAGAAATAAAAAAGAAAATAATATAAACATACATTTAACATGGTTTACCAATAAAGCCTACATTGTTTACCAATAAAGCCTACATCCATGAGCATAAATTTATCTCACTAAACACCATTTCGCAATCAATCCTTAAGTCAATAATTTGGTGCTAATGATCACAAAATTAAACATCTCTCCAATAACCTCTATCAATCTAGAACTTCATGTATTATCACTCTCGCTAATGGATCATTCACAACATTGAGTTGCATTAAGCAAATTAGTCTAACTCTTGTTGCTTTATCATCTACATTATATCTCCAATAGTTTCCCTCAACTTGCTTCAAGTTAGTAAATTTACAAATCACTTAACTGCTTTGTCAAAATCTTTCTATCAATATTCAAAACCTCAAGACAAAAGTGGTACAAGACATGAATCTCAAAGCCTCCATTATTTTGGTGGGCCATCCTAGCATAGACAAATGTATACAAATCCAATGGCAATGCCTCTTTCAAACCTACACATAGCATGGTGGTCAACTCATGATAGGGATATTTGTAACACACATGTTGAAGGTGAGAAAACCTTTCTGGAGTTATGTGGTAAGCTTATCTCTCAAACTTTGTTCAAGACGAGTTAAGCCCATATGAAGAAATGTGGGGGAAAGGAGAGGATACTTGTTTTCCCAAAACATTAGCTATAGATACCTCACTTGATAGCACTTAATGGAGATATAATACTTATTCATATCTCTTGCAAGAAAATTAAGGAAGAGACTATTTTTATAAAAAAAACCCACATACGAAGGGAAAGGCATTCTAAACTCTCAAACTCTCTAGTAGTCTTTCTAGACAAGCCTCTAACTTGAGCATCGAAGTGGCTGAACCGAGAAGCACTCTTGACACCTTTGCCTTGTGCAAATCTACTATAGAAGGAGGCACAAGTGATCAGGGAAGGATGACAGATCATAAACATAACAAATTTTTGTAGCATCACTAGTCCTGCAATATCTAAAACTAGTTGTCATTACTTTGTATCTTTCTTAGATGACTATTCATGTATAATATGAATTTTCTCAACGAAAGACTAATCTAGTTTTTTTTTCTAGCTTCTGCTCTTTTTATGAAGTTATTAGTACTCCATTTAGGGTCTATTTGTATTTTATGCATTATTTTTCTTTCGCATTTGTTTCCCATTTAGCATCTAATAACATTATTAATCAATGTTCTTATTCACACACTCTACAATAAAATGATGTTAATGAATAGAAGACACATCATATGAGTGAGGTAGACTATACTTTATCCCTTCATATGTATCTTCCTTTATAGTTTTAAGTGATGCGATTCTTACTACTTGCTATTTAAATTATTGTATGCCATTCATTATCAAATACCCTTTTATATTTAATGAACCACATATCATCGACAGTTCTTTATTTTCATGTACCCTTTTCTATCTTATTTCCTTAAGATACTATTTACTCTACCTCCACGTGTCTTTAGATGTGTTATTATGTTCATCAATAAGTTTTAAGATAAAACTAACTAGTTGCTTTTATGTCTTTGTTGAGTTGGATTAATAATGTTTATCTTTCGACATAAATCATTTCTTTGTTTACATTGATATCACCTTCAAATTTTTTCCCTTACCCTCTTAGCCTCTCTTGCCCTAAGAAATGTAAGTAATTGTTGCTCCTCACTTCTCTATTCACTTTAATTTCACCTACTACACCACCTTGTTTCGATTTGCTTAACTATAGTCATCGTCCAAAATCTCCTATTATATCACTTCTCTAATGTCCTCAATATCCCAATGTTTGCAATCCAACCACCAAAAGACTTACAGATGGACTCCTCCATTATAGCGTCTATGCTATAGTATCTCCATCCCATCTCAATTACTAATTTAGAGTAACCTATTTCTCTTCATAAAGGTAAAGGATCTTATGTCTTGCCCTTTACATAACTATCTTACTTATTCTCATTCGTCTTCTAGTTATGATGCTCCTTTGTCCTTATTGTCTTCAATTTCTATTCCTAAGTTTGTTACTGAGGCCCTTCAACACCCAAGGTGTTTGTTGAACAAATTAGAAGAAGAATCAACGGCTTACTCGTTCACCAAGACTCTCATCTTATTTATATAGCAATAGAGAGCTAATTAGTAAGGAAAAGAAATCCCAAGGGATTTAGGAGATCACTAGAATCATAGATACATTAGGATTCCTAAGACTTTCCTAATACTCCCCCTCATGCTAGAGCGTACATATCATAGGCTCCAAGCTTGTTACATATAGATTTCACCTAAGATCCCCTAAGAGCTTTGGTAAATAAATCAGCAAGTTGATCTTTTGACTTGACATAAGGAGTTTTGATCAGTCTCGCTTCAAGCTTCTCTCGAATAAAGTGACAATCAATTTCGATATGTTTAGTCATTTCATGAAAGACCGAATTAGAGGCAATATGAATGACTGCTTGATTATCACACATTAACTCCATTGGAGATGGATGCTCAAAACCAAGTTCCTTAAGAAGATGCTTCAACCAAATCAACTCACATGTAATGTATGACATGGACCAGTACTTAGATTCAGCACTAGAGAAAGCAACAACTGCTTGCTTCTTGCTTTTCCATGACACCATGTTTCCTCCCATAAAAACACAATAACTTGAGGTAGACCTCCGGTCATAAGAATCTGCCGAATCGACATTTGTATACCCTCGTACTTGAGTGTGTCCATGATTTTGGTACAGAAGACCTTGCCCTGGTGATCTTTTCAAGTATCTCAAAATTCTAACAACTGCATCCCAATTGACTAGTCCGTGGAAAACCCATAAACTGACTGACCACACTTGTGGCAAATGCAATGTCTAGACGAGTGACAGTCAAACAGTTAAGTTTACCAACCAACCTTTTGTACGTGCCTGGGTCTTCTAAAGATTCACCTTTTTCCGCATCAAGTTTGACATTCGACTCCATAGGACTATCGACTGGTTTAGTGCCTAATAAGTCGGGGATAAACAAATACCCATTTTAGACCTTGCAACTTCAATACCCAAAAAATATTTTAACGGGCCTAGGTCCTTTGTCTAGAACTTGATATGCAAAAATGATTTCAAGGACTAGATCCCTACTTTATCATCACCTGTGATAACAATGTTATCAACATAAACAATCAAAAGAATTCTGCCAGCTACAAAGTGACGATAAAATACAGAATGATCTACACCACACCATTGCAGACCAAACTCCATAACCACTGTATTTTTTTTAGCTTGATTGTTTTAGATCATAAAGGGACTTGTTAAGATGGCACACAAGTCTAGTCTCCCCCTGAGCAACAAACCTTAGTGGTTGCTCCATGAAGATAGTCTCGTCAATGGCACCGTGAAGGAAAGCATTTTTCACATCAAGTTGATGGAGGGGCCAATTATGTGTGGCTACTAATGCAATGAAAACACAAGCAGAGGTCAATTTGGCAACCGGAGAGAAAGTTTCAATGTTGACCATACCGTACACTTGTGTGTATCTCTTAGCCACCAATCGAGCGTTTAGACGATCAACAGATCTATTAGGAGTGACCTTAATAATGAACACCCAACGACAACTAACAACCATGTGACCATGTGAAAGATGTACTAAAACAAAACATCTAAACCGTACACTCACGTGTCGGTTTAGATGTTTTGTTTTAGGGCAGAGAAGGATGACGCAGAGAAGAAGGGGGCGGTCTAGGGCAGAGAAGACAGGTGGTGCAAAGAAGAAGGGGATGGTCTAAGGTTCAAAGTGGCTCTGATACCATGTTGAACAAATTAGAAGAAGAATTGAGGGCTTACTCGTTCACCAAGACCCTCATCTTATTTATATAGCAAAAGACAGCTAATTACATAAGGAAAAGAAATCCTAGGAGATTTAGGAGATCACTAGAATCATGGATACATTAGGATTCCTAAAACTTTCCTAATAGTGGCATACTACAAGATGAGATTACATGCTCGAGTTTAATGGCACTTGAAAACTTGTCTCTTCAAAAAAGTCTACGGTTGGCTATCATTGGATGTTACTATTAAATATCTCCAAGTGACACTACTAATTGTTAAATTTTATTTAGCTGCTAAAGGTTTCACCAAAGTTTATGGTCAAAATTATGAAAACGCAATTTCCCTAGTTGCCAAGACTACTTCTATTCATATTCTCTTTACGCTTGCAGCCAAGTTATGATTGGCCTTTAGCTTAGTTAGATGTTAAAAACACCTTTTCTAATGGTGTTCTTCATGAAGAGGTATACATGGAACAGTCACCTAGCTTTGAATATGGCTGAAACACAACGTCACCTTAAAAAGGTATTATATGGTTTGAAGCAATCCCTTGAGCTTAGTTTAGTTGTTTTAATAAGGCAGCTTTGCAATATGGTCCTCATTTTGCAAAAAGTAGGCTTGGTAATAGATCGGTCCAAGTTCAAGCCTCCCTAGTTGAAGCTTGACTTGAAATAATTAATTAGGCCTGAGCCTAGCCTGAATACCAATCGAGATCGAAGCCCGCGACCCGAGTTCGAACCTGATCAGATCTGAGCCCAGGCCTAATTATTTTCTTTTTTAATTTAAAATTTCAAAACAATGTCTTTTTCTTTTTCACTTGTTATATTCGAGCTTTGGGCTAGGCCGAGCTAGACAATCTAAGCCCGGCTTAATGCCCAAAAATTAAATAAAAAGTGCTCAAATATGATTTGAAGCCCAATTAACTTGAGCCAAGTATATTAACTTTGGATCGAGCTAGGCTGGGTCCAAACACAAATGTCATCCATATGTAAAAGGTCATCCAATATTCCACCCACGCTTCTCATTCAACAGACGTGTATTGTTATTAGCATATTTAGATGATATACTAATCACTAGAGATAATTCTACACGAAAACGAGATATCAAGATGTTCCTTCAACCTAAATTTCATATCAAATATTTAGGGCCTTTATAATATTCTTTGTATAGAGGTTGCCTAATCAAAGAGTGGCATATTTACATTTCAATTGGACATTCTAAGCCTAAAAGTTAGAATCTCATCCTTGTGACTTTCCTATGAATGCCAATTAGAAATTATCATCAAATGGTGATATATACTAAGACCCAAGCAGAGATAGGTGGTTGGTTAGGAAACTTAACTACCTAACTATGTCTCATCTAGATGTTCTTTTTGCAAACAATGGTGTAAGTCAGCTACATTATCCACAATTTTGTCATCGGAATGCAATCATTCTTACACTTTCATATATCAAGGCAAACCAAAGAAAATGTATCTTGTACAAAAATCATTGACACAGTGAGACTTCAAAACACTCCTATGTTGTTTAGGTAGTATCACACAAATAAATGCTCCCTAATTTCGTTGAAGAGTAAGAAACAAGGACTTATTTGATGATGTAAAATATCATGCTATGACTTTGCAATTACAGCCAATTGCAATTAGAGCCAATTAACGCCTATAAAATTACTATCACAACAAAGCAAATTTGTAACATCTAACACAATTTTGCACGAGCAAACCAAGCACATCAAGATCACTTTTCATTTTGTTTGTGAGAAAATGTAGGGCAAATATGTGGTATCTTTTGTTTGTTCGAGTAATCAACTAGTTGATTTGTTTACCAAGTCTTTGAGAAGTACTCAAGTTAATACATTAGTAACAAGCTTGGTACATGTTATATGTATGTATCTACTTGAGAGAGGTTTATGAATAGGGATATTATTATAATTTTGTAATCTTGTTGACATGTATATATATTAGGGCTAGGCTAATGATTAAACATTAGTCGTCTTTTCTCCAATCTTTATTGTAACAATACATGTATTGCATACACAATAACATTCCCATACTAAAAACTAAATCTCCATGATCTTCAAGAACTTTCAAGTTTTATATTTTAGATGGTTACAAAGTTCCTCAATTGTGATACCTTGACAAATGAAACCCCTAATTTGTCTCCAAATAGGAACCAATCAAAGTGCAGACAAATGCTTTTGAAGCTAACCTAACTCTCACAGATATTAATCAAAACTTTATGCATCAATAAGTTAAAGAACTAAGATAAATGCAACATGGTGGAAAGGGAAGAACTATTGCCTAATGCTAGTTAAAAACTATCTCAATTAAAGAGGAATGGAGAAGAAAATTTTCATATATGCTCACCTGAACTTCATCATCCAAAACCAATATTACTGGCTCCCTCTTTACAAACTCTTCCACTTCAAGCTCATTCATAGCCTCATATAACAATTGGACAGCTAGGGCTGAAGATTTTGAAAGCTTTTTTGATTCTTTAGATAACGAGCCAATTAAGCAACCCTTTTTCATGTGTAGTAGGTGTGACACACATGATTCTACATCCAACTCATGTCTTGCACCCCCAAGTACAACCTTAAGTAAGGTTTTATTGATGTCCCTTTTGCATTTAGATTTCAAATCACACAAAAGCTTCTTATGAACCAAGTCCAACTGTCTGCATTCAGACTGTTCCCCCAAAAGTATGTATCTTAAAGAACCAAACCATGAATCTTCTATGTCCCTGTTCATCATGTAATAATCAACCTAGATAAGTTGTTAATCACTTCTGAAATCTACATTCAAGGAGTGTAGCAACTTCTACAATGACTAAAGAAGCCGTGCTTTTATATAACTGCAGTACAACAATTAATTACAAGAAAACATGTTCCTAACTATGAAGGTACAATAGTACTAGCTCAACATCAAAGGAAGTTTATGCAAATTCAAACAGTATTATTGGAAATCTACATATAAATTAAAGGCATGTGGTGAATACCTCAACAATTTACCAAGTTGGCAATCTAGCTTCTTTCTTCGCATCCACCATAAAGTTCTATTCCTTTTAGTATCTTTCGAAGGAATGATCATTGAAGATAAGTAATTCTCCTCCAAAATAAGCTTAAATGTTGGCGCTACATCATCAACCATAGTGAAACCCCATGGACAATGCCAATGTCTATCCAAACAATGGTTTTCAAGAACCTCACTAGAGCTAGAATTTACATCGTCATCTGAAACATCCAAAAATATTTTGAAAAATAATGCATCTATTGTAACATGTTCATAGTTCATTAATGTGTCATACATTTTCATTGTATTTTAGTTTAAGTACCTTTAGAAATTGAATTGACAGGCAAAAGCATCACAATAGGTTGCTCATTATAGCTCAAGCGAGACAACAGTAACCATGCACATACAGATGAAGAGTAGTCCAATAGTTCTTGCAATAGACGCATGTAACAACCACTTATCAAACTTATGCAAACAATCGTGGTGGAAGGGAGCGTTGAGAAAAATTTTGTGATTGATTCATTCAACTCTTGAAAAGATTTAGATGCAAGCCTGCAACACAAAAAAAAGCAAGACAGTTTAGATGTTCTTTAAAGGATGGCAAGGTTCAGTATCAAAATATAGCAAATGATACCTTGGTAAATCACATGATTCTACTCGTGCTCCAATTGAAGTAGTCATATCAAAGTCCTATAAATAAAATTATCACATTCATATCACGTTAAACTGTGGAATGAAAATGGTAACAACAAGACCAGCTAGAGGCACCAAGAAGAGAATAGAAGGTAATCAAGAGAATTATGCTTCCAACTTGTTGGTTCATAATCCAACGCTTCATATGATCAAATAATAGAAACCAAAAACAAAAAGAAACAATTAGGTGAGCTCTCATACTACCAAACTGAAAAACTTCATTTACAAGGTCATTCAAGTAACCATATAGCATCTAAAAGAAGTTTCACAGTAGTGAATAAAAAGTGAGCATTCATTTACACAATGGACTTGAAAGTTTCACAACTAAAGAATAAGAACAAAGCATAACACAAAATAGAAAGGAAAATAAATTATCTTACAATTGATTTTGAGCTACATAATTATATATATAATTATGGATATATATCTTAGTATAGGAGAAAAATAAGAAACAATCTCCTAAGATAAGAATCAATCTCCTAGAATCCCACAATCTCCTTGGATAGGAAACAATCTCATAAGATCCAAAGATCTAGAAAATATTAAGAGATTTATTTCCTAAAACTTATACATAGCTAATATACAGAACACCCTCCCTCGAGCTAAGAAATAGACGTCTTTTATTCCCAAATTAAAAATAATATCATGAAAATTTGAATTGTTCAACCACTTCATTAGAACATCAACAAGTTAGCTTCCTAATAGAACATACAACATGCATACGAGCACTTCCTCCAATTTCTCCTTGAAGAAATGTCTATCAATCTCTACATGCTTCATCTTATAATGATGAATAGGGTTACAAGCAATATTGATGGCTAATGACCTATCACAATAAAGCTTCATAAGACCTTCCCTCTTAACTTTCAAGTCATCTAGAATAATTATCAACCATAACAATTGGCACAAGCCTTGAGCAAATAATTTGAACTCTAGTTCTACTAATGATCGAACCGTAACATTTTGTTTCTTGCTTCTCCAAGTCACCAAATTTTCTCCAAGGAAAGTACAATAACATGTTGATCTTTGGTCCATCATAGATCCTGCTTAGTCCATATTAGTATAGGCTTCTAAGGCAAGATGATCACTCCTTTTAAACAAAATTCTTTTCCCTAGATTACCTTTTATGTAATGCAACACTCATACACAACTTGTAGACATGACTTTCTTAGATCATGCATGAACTAACAAGTTATGCTAATTAAGTATGCTATGTCAAGACTAGTATAAGCAAGGTATATAAGCCTATTTATTAGCCTTTGGTACATCTTTATATCAACAACTAATTCTTCTTTCGCTTCTCCAAGCTTATAATTTTGATCCATTGTGTAGACACTAGTTTGCACCCAATCTTTCATGTCTCCTTCAAAAGTTCAATTACATACTTCCATTAAGATATGAAAATACCTTGTAAGGAATATGTCACCTTGATACCAAGCAAGTACTTCAATTTATCAGGCTCTTTATCTCGAATTCGTTGATCAGTCATTGTTTCAATTCCCTTTTTTCTTTTTCATCATTTCTAATCACAATAATATCATCAACATACAATAAAAGTATAATCACCTCCTGCAACCGTGTTCTTGATGAAGAGAGTGTGATCTTGAAATGATATTTCTCTCACAGGAATTAGATTTGTTTGAAAAAGAAAGTTAGGAAAATTCAAGTGATAGTTATTGATACAAGAAGAAAGTTGAAAGAGGATGCATATTTGTCTTCTTGGCCAAATTGAATAGAGACCTAAATGAAGTTAGAGGTCGTATTTTAGGGAGAAATCCTCTACCGAACATAGGAGAAGTCTTCTCAGAGGAACAGAGAGAAGAAGCAAGAAGACAAGTGATCTTGAGGAAAACTGGTGAAACCAGAATAGAGAATGAAGGTTCATCTCTTGTGACTCGAGGAATTGACAACGAAGCAGATAAATGTAGTGGAAAACAAAGCTTTTGTATGACCATTGTAAAAAACCGTGGCATATCAAGGAAACTTGTTAGAATTTGAACAAAAAACCAGCTAATGGGAAAAAAATCAAGAAATGACACCAAGAAAGGGGGAGAAGTCAAAGCATTCTAAGTGAGCAATTTTGATTCTAAGGCAACAATAATCTTCAAAATCTCTTCCTTTCACTGAGGAACAAATAGAACATCTACACCAAATGTTTAAATCTCAAAATAATCCTAATGCATTATGTTCTCCAGCTTATTCAAGTAATACGTGCCCTATGTCTTTAGCCTGTACCAACAATAATGGCCCCTGAATATTAGATTAGGGTGCCATAGATCACATGACTAGTATTACGCACTTTTTTTGGTCATATACTCCATGTGCAAGAAATCAAAAGGTTTGAATTGTTGATGGTTCCTTTGCTTCAGTTGCTGGAAAAGGAACATGTTTATCTCTCATTTCCCATAAAACTCAAAGATAACCCTTCATGTTCGTAACCTATCAAATAACCTCTTGTCCATGAGTAAGCTTAGTCCTGATCATAATTGTCGACTAATTTTCTGGTCTTCTGATTGTGAATTTCAAAGATTTAACCTCTGGGTAGATGACTGAAGATGCTGAACAAAATAATGACCTTTATGTTTTTCACAATGAACGAACGTTTGGAAGGCAAGACCAACAAGCTTGTTTCAACTCTATTTCAATTTATAATAATAATGAAGTTGTGTTATGGCATTATCGACTAGGCCATCCAAGTTTTCACTATTTAAAGAATATGTTTCCGAAGTTATTCATAAATAAAATCCTTCAATATTTCAATGTGAATCTTGTGAATTAGCAAAACATCATCGTGCAGTTTTTCCACCACAACCTTACAAAACTTCAAAACCATTTACCCTTATCCATAGTGATGTTTGGGGGCCTTCCATATTAATGGTCATACAAGGCAGCCATAAGTATTGCCCATAACCCAGTCCTTCATGACAAGACAAAATACATTGAAATTGAAAAGCACTTCATTAAAGAAAAACTTGAAGCAAGTATAATCTATACTCCATTCATTCCAACCAAACAACAAGTTGTAGACATATTTACTAAAGGATTGTTACGACAGCCATTCGAACTTCAAGTTAGCAAGTTGGGCATAATAGACATTTTTGCACCAGCTTAAGGGGGAGTGTTAATAAATTAGGATAGCTGATATCTAGAAGATAATGATTCCAATAAAATACGAAAAAATCTTATCCTAGATTTAGGATAAGATAAATTAATACCTAAATAGTTAGGGTTCTGTAGATTAGCAGACTTAGGGTTCTAAAGATTAGCAAAGATAAGTAGTTAGGGTGCTAATTCTATACTTGTTGTATTTTTCCTATTTAAGATGTACCAGTCAAAGAAAAAATAAACAGAACTTCAATTCTAGTTTTCTTATTCAATTGTATCAACAGGTTCAAATATGGGCTATTCAAACATAGTCATATGGTTTCTCTAACATATGGTTTAGACATAATCAATTAGAAGGTATAATTAGTGTTGTGGAATTTGATAAAAGAATTGGATCAAGCAAAAACTTTCTTTGACTTCTCTTACACGACTAGAAGGCTTCCTATGAAGCTTCCAACATTTTTCACAAGTGTGGTGAGGTTTCTTGTGATAAGTACACCATAATCCATCACAGATTGAAGTCCTTGACTGACCAATTTTTCCAACCACTTGATCTACTCCTCTTTCCAAATTGGTGACTAATTTCTTACTTTTAGCCATCATTATTGAACTATCTGTTAGACCTCCAATCACTAAGGTCTATTCTAGAAGGGGGAAGGAAAGGGCAACCGAGTAGTAAGGTCACCTTTTCTGTTATAGAAGGGCAGGGTAGTGTTACGTGCATGTTGCATGTGAGAATAAGA
>JAOTBA010000005.1:17719152-17742510 GCA_025629845.1 Erythroxylum squamatum | reverse complement strand
CTCATAAATTTTTCTTAATTTCATCAAATTTTCTTAAATTCATAATTTGTCTCACCCATTTCTTTCTCATTTAAAATTATTTTAATATTTCAAATTTTCACCAAAAGTTCGGGGTCCAACAGTATGAAAACAATTCAAATAAATGGGAGTGTTAACTAAGTGATAACCTTCTGTTATTGTTTACGTGACAATTCATTTAGCAATTAATTTGAAAAATATCAATTTTTAATATGACATGAGTTTCGTACCTCATGCCTAATCATTCAAAAAGAATAGTATTAGTGTTCAAACTTTTTATGACTCTATTTAAGTGGCTATTGGAACTAAAAATCACTAAATGGGTGTCTTTATAGTTACGATAATATTAATTAAATTATATTTAAAATTATTATTATAGTTAATTAGAACATTCTCCTTTTATTATAGAACAAATTAGTAATTATTAACATAAATTTAAAGATGATTAATTTTATTTAAATTTTTGCAGTATCTATTGTTTTTAAACATAAAACGTTTTGTCTATCTATAAATTAAAAATTTATACTTGATTAATATTATTTTTATAACATGTGAAAAAAGGCAATTTTGATGTGAATTGTTATATTTATGTTGACATATAGAACATAGTTAATATTTATTTAATCATTCAATAAACCATACATATTTTAATAAAGTATAATTTTTTAAAAAATAAATTCTTAAGATATAATTTAAAAACAATCAAATCTTATGATTTTGTAATCTAAAAGGCTTTAGCATTTTTTTATATCTAAAATTCTTGAAAAAAAATCTTTGTAATTTTTTATTTTTAAAAAATTCCTTCTCTTATACTTTAGTTAAAAATAATGGCAAAAAATATATGATATAAATATCACAGGTAGACCGGTCAATTTTGGGTTTACATGATATTAAAGTCAGATCTTAAACTCAAATCTAACTAATTAAATTTGACATAAATTAAGTCGAATTTAATTGATTTGAATTAGATTCAAGCGTTAAATTATGTTAGTATGTTAATGACATTTGATTAGTTTATATATGATATTCATACTACGAATATTCTATTGTTAAATTAAATTTTCATTAAAACTTTAGAGTCTAATTTTACCCTTTTGTCAATGTTTAAAATAAATCATAACATTTTAAAAATATTTAATTTTAACTGTAACTTAATAATCTGTAAATGCTTTATTAAAAATTATATCTTAATATTTTTTTTATAGACGGCCTTTTACCAATTTTATATTCTAGTTGATAAAAGAAACTCATGAATAAATCTTCCTTACCGTGTAACTATACAATTCTTCATATGTTGAAAATATGTGTCTTTGTGTCTGTAAAAAAATATAATTTTAAGTATTTATTGCTTTCTATTGCCTTGTTTCGTGAATGTCTCTTGTCATTTCTTTGTTATATATTTTATTTTACTTATATTAGTACTATGTCATGATAATAATATTGTTGGAGTTTCTCGTACAAGCCAAGCAAGCCTTTCTTACTTTCATCTCTCAAATCGCCTTTAATGGAACTTTTTTATTTCCCCGCGAGGTGTCTTAGGCGAGTTCTAATTATAAAAAGATACCTTTAAGCCATTCATATCCAGACTAATCCCTGCTCGAGTCGGGTAGGTCCCTTACGGGCAGTAGCGAAGCCAGGAATTTATTTCAAGGGGGGCAATATATATATATATATATATATAATTTTTTTTTAATCCAATCCACCATGGGCAACGATATTCGTTTAGGGTGGGCAACCCCTATATGCATATATATCTTCTTTTAAAAAATGCCCACCCTCCCTTACAAGTGGTTTCGCCACTGCTTGCGGGAGGCAAAACTCTAGCTCCAAGTTTTAAACAACTGCATATATAAAGGAGGTTCGAACTCACAACTTTACTTAAGCTAGAAGAACCCCTTACTAATTTACCTGCGCCTTGGAGTTTAATGAAAGTCATTTTAGGTAGCTTGTATTAACTCCTTTATTGTCATCCACGAATGCTTGTAATGTCTCTATGGGGCCCGTTTTGCCTCCCTTTTATCAAAACAAACAAAAAACAAAAGGTCCAAGTTATGAGTTTCCACTGGGCCTCGTGCATGACACGTGCAGGAAATCACTGGAGTAGCTGGCTAGTCTATTAGAGCTTAACGAAGTGAACGAACGTAACAGTTGAAAACATCCCGACTGCTCCATTTCGTTTCATCTCGATTATTCTTATAGACTTTTCATAATATTGATTGTGAACTCAAACCCTAAGGTAGATATTGGATGCCACAATTTTCCATTTTTCAATTCCCAAATTGAATTTGGTTAGGGTTTAGTCTTCGGCTTTTGTGATATTAATCTGACTGAAATTGAAATATTTCGTCTTTTGCGTTTAACTTGTCGACTTTTTGTTTGAATTATTCTGCAGAGCAAGTAAATTAGTATAGTGAAACTTGTATCGCCAATTAGTTGTTATTGAGAACCTAATTTGTCTTTTTGTTACTGATAATAATCGATGTTCGTCTCCTGAAATTTTGTCTCGTCATTTATGATTTTATTTATTTTGACCAATTCGAGCTTCATTATGTCAGATGGAGCCCTCTCTCTGTGATCTTACGTACAAAGGTTCAATTCCTGAGGCAATTTTCGAATCCCAGAAGCAGAAGAAGCTGTTTGTTGTTTATATTTCTGGTAATTTCTATTTAGTTGAGTTAGCTTTCAACTCGTTCTTTGCGTGGGTGATACTGCTATGCTTAATTTAATTTGATATGGAACTTGGAGGTTTCTGTTGATTTGATATGTTCCAGTCGTTATGCTTGCTTTGTCGTCAGTTGTTACTGGTCAGTTAACACCTTATCTTTTTAGTTTTGCTTTGTAGAACTCAATCAAGTTTTTGATATCTTATGCGTTTATATATACACATTCTGTTTTGGTATTTTGGCCTTTTTCTTCTCTGTGGTGATATGGTACCTGGAAATCTTATAGTATCCTTCTTTTACTTGCAATATAAGTTTTAATAGTTACTTTTTTTTCTCTTGATTTATCTCCTGATTTTCAGGCACGGATTCAGTATCAAATGAATTGGAAAAGACCACCTGGATAGATCCAAAAGTAGTTATCTCGTTCAATTTTCTTTTGTACCCTTGACTCTTGAGATTTCTGAATGCCTTAATATGCTGATTCTTACACTCAAATGCTGCATCTAGGTAGTAAAGTCATTGTCCAAGTACTGCATTTTATTGCATTTACCAGAAGGAAGCAATGATGCAGCCAATTTTTCAGCAATATGTATCCTTCTTTTTCATATTTATATACTTGCTTTAGAACTATTCTCACTTACACTTCTTTAGGCACTACTTAAGTGTTTCATCTGGCAATCTGACATTGTACTTCTAGTGATGAGATATATCGAGTTCTTCAAAAAGTGAAAGAAAAGTTGCTTGCTTCTTTGGGTAATTAATGGTGTTTGTTATTAATATTATTGATACCACGTGCTATTTCAAGTTTTAATAACCAGGGGAACATTAAGCTTGCATGTTTCTGAACTATTTGTAACATGTGAGGTAGCATTTATGCAACATGGCTACGCAGTGATGAACTAGATTATATTATAGGATGGCACATGATGCCAGGATGTCCAAAAAGAAGTTCAGGTCAGTTAGACTCTTCAGGTGAGGAGGTTGAGCCAGGAACTTAAATTGATTCTTTTTCCTTGTAATTCATTTCTTGGTTTGCCATTACATTAGGTAAACCCTTATAGGTTAATGTAGGCCAACTATATTTTTGTTTTCATTTCTATTCAGACCAGGATCATGGTTCTGGTTCATCTTCAATCCTTCTTCTCTTGCTTTACATTTTCTATCTCCATTCATTTTGTTTTATGATATTACCTGGAAATTAGAAAAAAAAAGACATCTTCCGAAGGATGAATGATGCTATCCGGTAGAACTCCTTAACATTACCAGCTTTGAGTTCTATATTTCTTTGAATTTAAGCCTTCAACATCTGATTTTGTTGGTATATTGACTTGCACCAAGTTTAACATGGGGCTTTTTAAGTTGACACTGTGAAAACTTGTTAGTTATCCTTGCATCAACTCACTGCAGACCCACAGAAATCTGTTCCGTCAATAGCAGCTATTGGTTACAATGGGGTTCAAATTTGGCATAGAGGTAACTATTAATGTCAAAGAGTTTGTTTGAGGTACTTTGTAAAATGATAACTAAAGTTGCTCTAGCATTACAATCTTTTTCTTTGTAATTGTTCAGAAGGTTTTGTCAACGCTGAAGACTTGGCATCAAGTTTAGAGAAGGGATGGTTTGGACTTCATGCTCAGGCATGCTTGATATTTGCTTTTTAATTGTGTCCATAATTTACTCTCGTCTGTTATGTTGTTTTCAATCTTTGAAACAAACACATGGTAAGTCTAAGGAGTTTAAAGTAGCTGAAATGGACCATAAATGGGCGGCATCTTTTTGCCTCTTATCAGTGGTTTCCTGATGAAACAAAGAAGTTGACTGTTATCTGCTATTTGTTAGGTTTTGGTGACATTTGGGATACTTTATCTAACGCGACTTTACCTATCGTAGTTTGCTTTTGAATTGGTTCTTCACAAGTTGTTTCCTTCTAATTTTGACCTCTTCTGGTTTTACTATTTTCCCCTTATTCTTCTTGACATAAGAGTCCCAAATTCATTGAGAACTGGATGTGGCTGGTAATATGATTTGGATCAAGTTTGTTGAAAAAGTTTAAATCGTTCAAAATCCAGCTTTAGTGTTATAGTATCACACTTAAATTTGTTTCATTTTGAAGTTCACTTGATTGAGGTAACGGTTTTCATGGACTTTGATCCACCTGCAGCCTGTGTAAGAGCTACAAGGCATCTCTTACTTTGAACGAGAATAGTTACTAAAGTATGTTGAGTCATGCAATTGCAATACAAGATATGGAGTTAATATCCGTAAAAGAATGGAAGACTTGACGTGAATCCAATTCAAGGAATATCTTGTTAATTTTGGAGTGGAATATTATGTTAGACCTCCAATCACTAAGGTCTATTCTAGAAGAGGGAAGGAAAGGGTAACCGAGTAGTAAGGTCACCTTTTCTGTTATAGAAGGGCAGGGTAGTGTTACGTGCATATTGCATGTGAGAATAAGAGAGCGGGTGGTTACTTGGCTGACGTAATAGGTTAGTACATATAAATACTGTAATGATTGGGTAGAGAGGGCAGTCATTCTAGAAGGGATATACTTGAGCCATAGGCTGGAGAGAGCAGCAACTCTCGAAATAGGCTGCATCTTATACTGTAACTTGACAGATTTGTCATTATACTCAATACTATCCAGTAAGAAATCTCTCAGTTGCTGAGAGTTCTATCACTATCGTTGTCTTGTGGTTCAAGCATCAGCCTTCTACTTTCCTCTCCTCGAATAAGTGCCACCACTTCATTGAAACATGGAACCTCTGGTCTGCCTAAAATTTGGATTCTCACTTGATCAATTTCTGGGTTGAATCCAACAAAGAAGGCATAGACTTTATCCTGCTTAATAAAATCCTTTAAAATAGCCACATCATCAAGGCATTTAGTTTTTATTACCTTATAGTGATCAAGTTCCTGTCGTAGTGACTTCAATTGGTTGGCATATTCAGTGATAGTCTTATTCCCATGTTTTGTAGTTTTCACCTTGGCTTTGTATACTTGAGTAGCGTCTCTAACTTTGGAGTAGGTTTGTTGCATAGCCTCCCAAATGTCTTTAAATGTAGCCAAGAACATGCACGTGTCACTTATTTTAGGAATCATATAATTCGATAAACAAGCCAAGACCAGGGAATCTTCTTCACCCTAAGCTTCAAAATAAGGATCCCTTGGTTTTGGTCCAATACTTATGAGAAGGATAATTTTTCGTTTTCCTTTCAGAATTGTACGAACAAGTTGGGACCATTTGAGATAATTTTTTTCCAACCAATCTATTCCCCTAACCGTTGGAATCGAGCAGTCTCTTCTGACTATTCAATAGTGATATTGCTTGCTTCTTCAACTTTTGACATTTTCCTTCCTTTATAAGGAAGCTAATCCTTAGATAGTTCCAATAATAAAGGCTGGAAGAAATGCTATGTTTTAAAGGGGAACAAAGCACAATAATTAACAATGAAGGCTAAGATAAATGAGATAATAAAAAAAGGGAGGAGACAGCAATGAAGGTTGAAATGGAAGAAAGAAATAACATGCAACAATGAAGGCTGAACTGAAAAGAGAGAAAAATAGAAACATTTTTTTCAATAGTGTAGACTAGAAACAATATAAACCAAGGAGCCTAATTTGGCTCTAATACTATCTTAGAAAATAAGTTATGGAACATGAAAAACAGTTTTTAGACAAAGAGGTGTAATATGTACAATTGCTCCTACAGCAATAGCTAAAGAACCATTGGCCGCTATAATCTTCCTAATACTAGGCATGGGGTATAGAAATGAAAAAAGAGTGAGGATTCATATGGTTTATGTTTATGGCACCAAAATCAATTATCCAAGCACTGGCATAATACTTATGATGTAAAAGAATTTAGAGTTTATTAATGAGTTAAAAGATGACAAATTAGTCAACCATAAGCTTTAATTTAGAAGAATGAAAGGTGGAAGTTGAAGTAACAACAAAGAAAACAATGGATAAAATTTAGTTTATGCTAGGTTTCCTTAGTAAATAAGTAGAGTAAGTTAGAAATGTTATCCTAGCTGAAGATATATTATCCTAGTTAAAGATAATTTATCCTAGTTAAAGATTATTATCCTAGTTAAAGATATATTATCCTAGCCTATATGTCCATTAATTAAACCCTAAAATTCCAATTAATCTAAACTCAAAATTCCAACAATCTAAGCTGAAATTCAGACCTCAAATTTCATGTTCAGTAGCCTAACGACACTCAACAGCCCATATTTCCTATTTTTGCTACTAATTGACATTTCTTCTACCTGTCCTACATTGACTTGTCTGAGGTATTCTTGCAAAAAGAAAATAAAGATTTACATGAGATAACCAAAAAGCTTGCTCCAAAAGGCTTCTTAAGAGATCTCTATATATTCCTCACTCTTTCCAATCTCCTCGCTATCAAAAACTCCTTTATTTGAACCGTCATTTTTTTGGGAATGATAATTTTGTATGCAAACATATTGGCCATAAGGGAAAAAAAGAATAAGGTCCTAAGAAAAACGCAGTAATGAGGATTGCTTGAGGAAGATTCCTAAGAAAAAACCCTAGGACTTTAATACCATGAAAAGAAATAGAAAACGAAACATGGTTATAGACATCTTAGTACCAGAGCAAAATAGGATAGAAATCAATCTACTAGGTTTCCACAATATCCTAAGATCCCAATATTTTTGGAATATTAAGAAATTCACTTTCCTAAAACCTATATATAACTTGACAAAACAATTGGGCTATATCAATTACATAAAACAGTTTAGCAATGTTAAACTAAAATTTTGGAGCCCTATTTAAATTTGTTTGTAGGGGCATTTTCTCACTGATACAAGCTAAGACTAGGAAGGTTAAGGCTTAAGGAACAAATTTGACAACCAATTGAAGATCACAAAATCTTGCTTTCCAAGGTTATAGTTTGTTGTTGCTTATAGTAAGTGGAGAATAATTTAGTTGATAGACATAAAATTGATGGATATTGTTCCCCTTTTATGACATATTTTTCTTTATCTTCTCAATCTCCTATTCCCTTCCCAACATTTTATTTTTCTTGCACCCTTAATTTCACTTGACCAAAAATTTTAATTTGGTATAATGAATAATAGCAGTTAGTGTGACACTAATCACATTATTGTTCACATGAATAGTGACAACAAAGAATTCATGCATTTTACTTTGCACTAAGTTTTCCTTATTAGATAAGTAAAGATAAGTTAGCTATCTTGTCCTAATCTATTTAGGATTCAAGCTTATTTAAGAATTAAAAAATCCTTGTTAAAGTGAAATTCAGTTCTACTTTGGAAATCTTACTTGATATCCCTTGTACTAGAAGGATAAGAGTTCTAATGATTCTTCTATATATATATGTTGAAGATTTAGTATAATTATGTTATGGATCCTATCTAGCAAATATCTTATTTTGGAATATTGAGGTTCACTTGTATTACCATAATATTATAAATAAAGGACTAAAGCCTAATGAACAATAAATCATTCCATTTTCTCCTTTTTCTCTTTACATGGTATCAAAGCCAAAGAAACCCTAAAAAGCAAACAAAAGGAAGGACTATTTTAGGGCATGAACAACACCCACTACTCACTCATGTATGATGGTCAATTCTTATGTGAAACTGTTCATGGAGTGTCTTAAACCAACACGAAGAGTCTTCCTTTGTTTGTGGTAATAAATATTTCACTTCACTTCACTCTTAAAGAATTTTGTTTTGAGTCGATGGAGTCATATTATCAATTTCACTTGTGAATATTGGAGAACTCCACTTTTATGCCTCTTCCTTCGAATCTACTTTGTAAGTGGCAATTCAAACAAGTGAGTCTCGACAGAATTCTTCCAAGGGTGAAGAGCTCTATAAAGTTTGTGAGTGTGTATTGATGGAACTCTTCTAAAGGTGAAGAGTAGTATAATGATTGTTTTTAAGGGTAAAGAGTTGTACATTGAATGTCTCAACCATAGATTGGAAAGAATTATAAGTTCATGGTAAAAATGATATGTAACAAGTTGAAACATTTGTGTTTCAACTTGGGGAGTATTAAATTTAGTATAATTATTTTATTGATCCAATATAGGAAGTATCCTATATCAGGATATTTGGGTTAACTTGTATTGCCTACTATTATAGAGAGTTAAAACTTAATCAATAGTATGTCATTCTATTCTTCCTTGTCTCTTTTACATATTCATTCACCCTTTCACTGAAGGGAAGGCAGTTTTTTTCTCTACAAATTTTGAGTTATCAAAGGGTGATTCTTAGTTTCTTGATCCTGGAAACAATTCCTAAAACTATCCGTTGTTTTTCTCTCTTTATTATTCTTTATAATTCTAAGATGAATTTCCAGCAACCTACACTAAAATTTTAAACCTAAATTCAAACTCCAGGCAATCATAAACAATCCAGCAGCCTATATTTCTTTGGCTTGTGCGAATTTTATTGACTAGTTGACATATCTTCTATTCATCTACATGAAGATCTCTCTTTTCTCACTATAAAGATTGCATACCATTGTTGAAAGAAACCTTAATTTATGATTCATTTAGAAAAGACACAGAGGATACAACAAAACTTCCCAAAGCAACTTAAAATTTAGGTGAAAATGAAATCATACTTCAAATCCAAAACATAATATATGAAGTTGACTCATTCACCAATGTAACCCATTGCACACCATATAAAAAATCTAGAGTCCAGGAAGTGCAAACTCTGCAAAGTATATTTATGAAGAACATTCCCGTAGAAGGAAAAGAAAAAAATCAGAACTAGCTAGCAATAAGAATTACAATCCACTGAACTTTCATTTTTATGACTATTCAACAATATTTTGATTCCACACATTCCCAATATTCTCTTCATTCTTGACTTAGTTTTCTCTGTCACATTGATGTATCAAAAGTATATTTAAGTGAATTGCACATACAAGCACCAAAAAATTGCCACAAAGTCTTGACAAAGTGATTTTAATGGATTTTATAGACCAGTTAGGAACACTAAATCTTTTCTATATAGATAAGGACCATCTTCACTTCACCAGTCCGAAAATATTAGACTCTCTCACTTGGCCTTTAAAAACTTGCTTAAAAGTAACCATGTGCGCAAATAGCGCTAGGTTTTTAAGACCTTGCCCATGCACCAACTTTCAGTACCTAACCAGATTGAATGCCACATAATACATTAAACAGAAGCAAAGTTCATAATTCTCTGGCAGCCACACAACAGTACTGAAAAATAAATTCTTAGGTATACTCTTGTAAACTGATTGCAACTAAGGAAAGGTTAATTGTCATTTTGCAGATGTACCTGGCCGTGCGTAAAGCCTTCACTTTTACACTTGCTTGCCACATTTAAAAAGAACTGGTAACTGATATGTGTTCCAAGTGAAGCTTGATGAAAATACGAAGCCCAGTGACTTTCAGTGAGGGTCTTGTACGAGGTGGACAAAGAAAATAGATTACTTGATGAAGAAAGTATATAAATGACAGAAAGCAACCTGGAAACCTGCCAAACATCATAAGAGGCCAAGAATGTTTCATAACCTGATGATCATGGATCGAAAACCAAGGGATTTCAAAACCACTCTTAATTGGAAAGATTTATAAATAACAGGAGTTCAAAAATATTAGCAAGGTTTCATGCATTTCATGTTTACTGGAGATCAGTTTAAAATTTTTTAATTTAGCCATATCCATGTATATGCCCATTTTCATTGCTATCTGACACCAATTAGATGATTATTTGTACGATGGAAAATAGTAATGCAGTTAATTTTGTGTAAAAGTGGGAAGAGCCATCTAAGTTCACTAGCATACAATCTACAATTGCAAAAGCCAAATACAACAAAATGCATGAAACTTGACCAGGTCAAATTATCAATTATTCATACAGCATTAAGTCTCCAGTTTCATCAAATCAAAAAAACAGATACCCCCATTGCCCTATCATATAGAATTAAAACATTAAAATCCTACAAGAAATTCATGTGGTGTTTAGCACACAGCATAGCAACACTGCTAAGTCTGCCTTCTTAACCTGTTTAGTTTAGTCAGGTTTTGCAATAAAAACCAAATGAGTTTCAACTATGCTTGTTTGGAACATCGGAAGCTGATCTAATCAAGATCATTCCGGAACCATTAAATTAAGCTTATAGTATGCTGGTTTTATGCTCTAAATACATAAGTTCCACCTAGCCCAATGATTAAATCAATACTACAGTTGTCTTACAGTAATCTGATCTTAGTTTTACTATAAGACATAGATATGGCAAAAAATCAACTTTTATCATAGAAAACATTTCTTGGCTGAACCAATCTGAGCATAACCACAATCTGCAATTCGGCTAATATAACATTATTTGATGCAGAGGACAACAAATAGAGAAGTATCAAACAGATCGTTTTGACACACCATTGCAGTTTAGACTCAAAATCCAGATAAAACAATATCAACTAATAAACATTTGTATTAACAGTAATAGGGTGATTAGTGCATTGAATCCTCTCTAGTAACATCATCAAACTGAACTACTTAGGATAAGAAAACTTTCACTGATAGGCATAGGACTAATGAATATCCTCATAACACATGCATCTATACACATTAAACAGAGACTAAAGCCTCACAAAAACAAAGTTATTTCTAATCTAAGTATTTAAATTCCAAGACATAATAAAGGGGCCAGTGTTTAAAAAGGAAAATTAAAAGGGTGAACGGATATTATTGGAGTAAAGGACGAAGAAAAATGTGAACAAAAACCAAAGACCGCATTTTGTAAACAAGACCAATAGGAGTTCACCTTCTGAAATAGGATAGGAATCTCACGGGAAAGTACAAATGCTAGCATCAACCAGGAAACTATTTTTGGTACTTGAACATCTGAGAGATCACAGCACCCTTTCCTGGCTCAAAACAAATTAGGGGATAATCATCCAATTATGATTAGTCTATAATGCAGATAAGTACTCTCAACATTAGAACATTATGACCAATTAGCAGGAAAATTATTTGCAAAATGGCAAAATGACTGGCATGCCTGGAACCCATAAGTACAAAAAAGGATGGATAATTGGCATAGTACCTCGTGTCCTTGGAACAATTAAACTTCAAACAGAACCAAGAGATGTTGTAAAGTATCGCTGCCCGCTCAACACAGAATGCATCCCCTTCAATTTCTTTTGCAACATAATCAAGCAAAAGCGTAGGAACAGGAGTGTGTGTACTGAACGTGTTTTGGCTGGCTATAGCAGAGATGCTATGCAAAATAACTTCATGTGTTCTATGAACTTGAAGATGAGATCCCAGACATTTTCCTAAAAATTATGGGAAAGGAAACAGGGAACAGTTTGACAAAAACTCAATTGTAGGAAAATGTAAAAGCGGACATAATGAACCACGAAAAGGGACATACTTAAGTACAAGAACATACAAACATATCCATAATTGAGATATAATTTTCTCTTTGACATAAAAAACCCAAAAAGGAAAGGCAGGTATTTATTTATACGATAAACATATTTTGCTTTGATATCCAAATTGATCAATTCCAATTGTCATGTCAATCATTTAAAAAATGTAAAATCAAAGAAATTGGATTTTTCTCAACTTTTGTGACTTCAAAGACCTACATATAAACATGAGAAGCCCGTCTAACTATAACAGTGGGGCAATACAATATTCCATAATAAGATTAAAGACCATTCTTAAATAGTACCTATTATTATGACAAGCACAAAATATTACACTCTTGGATATATAATAATATTATAATACTACATACTAAATCTTCATTATCTTTCTGTTTAAGATTCTATTATCATGCCACAAACTCCATAAATGTAAATAACAAGACTCAACCTTGTGAAAGTAAAATGAGCAAGACAAAGTAGAAGGAAGGAGGAACACAAATTATGTGGTTTGATGGTAATTCCTACATCGCCAAGAGTGCTAAAGTGTCTGTGATTAATTTGATTTAATTTATTTGTTTGGGCAAATAAATAATAATATTTTTTAATTATCTAACTTATTTGAACATAGGATACACGAAATATTTAACTACAGAACACACTTGATAATAATATCAAATATCCAACTATTAAGATCTTCAAAACTCCATCTAATATTAGTGAGTGAATACTTTTTTATTTTCAATTTAAGTATGAATTCTTGGGACTACAATAGCTAGGAAACCAAAGATAACCAACCAAAAACAACAAATAAAGATGAAATTTTTCTTCTTCTTTTTGGCTACAATTGTTCCAAAAAATGGCCACCTTTAACCAAAAAATAGTTGACAAAGAAGCTAAACTAAGGAAACGCAACCTCCAGTGATACTAAAGGGCAAGACAAGACTAGCCACTAGACAAACAAAAAGATCTAGCAAACTTAAAAGAACTAAGATCACTTTGTGATTCTTTAGTCTAACAAAGACAAAAGTAAAAGCTTGGGGAAGATCAACAAGCCGAAAAAGCTCAACAAGCCAAAAAAGCATGAAGATGATAAGAATAGTCAATGATCTCCTATGAACGCAGTTCAACAAGCATGGAGAAGATGTTAACAAGGTATGATGAGTAAAGAAGTCTCAAAATGAGAATGAGTAAGCGAAGGAGAGGAGTGAGATGGAGAAGATGCTCACAACATATAGATTCCATCAACAACGGCAATTGTTTAGATCATGAACAAAATGCAGTAACTTACAACAGATTCCAAAATGTAATGGTGGTTGCCTAGTGAAAAACTAAGTTAGGTTTTGGCATTCGACAATAAGTTTCAAGAGTAGAGGCAATTATTTCAATTCAAAAACTAATTTAGCCTTTTGGGTTTGATGTAATTTGAAAGTAAAATAAACGAGGAATAAAAGTAAAGAGGACTAAATAAGCTATATGGTTCAACTATAAGGCCTGTATGAACAAACACAAAGACTAGAGGGGTGTTAGGCTATGTGCAACTAATGAAGTTAAGAAATCTTATATAATAATAGATATCATAAAGCAACACTAACATTCATAAGAAAAATACCTAAACTATTACATTATTATGATCCATAGAGTAATCCTATATTCGATATACATGATAATAATGCTAAATTGTGAATACACATACTTTAAAATCTTCAATAATCATAAGAGTGTCAAATGGAAGCATGCAAGTCCCTTGACTAAGCTTAAGGCTTTTACTTGGCTTAAACTATCAAGAATACAATTATCATTGAGCTTCCAAACGGTTTGTAAAGGTTTGAATAGATTTGGAGTTCAATATGCTTCAAGATCTAAAGATAATAAATATACTCTCCAATAATAATGCAAAGGAAGTGTTCAACACTAGAAGCATATATTCTTTATAAGATTTTCCTCTTTAATTGAATTATATAAAAGTTAAAGGGTCTTCCCCTCAAGCTAATGGTACAAATTTATATGAATCGCAACAAACTTCCCTTTAAGGAATTTACCAAGCATCACACGTTTTGTACCCTGATAACAAGAATAATCGTACATACTAGCCCTCTAGTGAACTTCAGTAACTTTTTAATCCGCTCTAAATCATAGTGTTGCCACTGGGTAAAAAAAATCAAATGAGAGAAACGCAGAAGCAAAAATGTATATCACAAAAAAGGATAGCACACATTGATACCCCATGTGACATAGGTGTTATTTCACACGACATATATTTAGTTTGAAGATGTCTACGATTAGTAGCCTACAACATAATTTTGTAAAGTCTTTAGTACAATCTTCCAATCAAAAAAAAAATTTAATGTTAATAATTTTCGTCAAAATTACAGTTACATTGGTGGTAAAATTTTACGAATAGTTCTGCATTATCAAATCAGATGGCCTCCCAAAACTAAATCCACAGTATAAAGACCTTATTTAAAATGTCAATATGACAATACCATAGATTTATTGAAAAAAAAATTAAAAGAACAAAGAACAAAGAACAAAGAATGAATGTTCATACTGGGCAATTGAGAAATTAAGTAGTAACCAATTTGAAGGTCCTTTTATAAGGAAATCCAACCATCTTTCCTATATTTCCAATCAAAAGTACCTGTAGATTATTTTTCCCACAAAAATAAACTTCAAGGGCAATATACGACATCACTTCTTTTCAAGCTTAGAAGAAAATAAAAGATTCAAGGGTTTGTTTTCAATGCTCCAGCATTTTTAAGGTGTCTTTCAATACTTGAAGTAAGACAATATAAAATTACAACCATACCTTTTGAAAGGAGAACTCTAACCGCAAGTCGCCTGCGAGCAAACTCCCACTTCAATTGTAAAAGATTGCTCATAGATTCAGATTCCTTAACTTCCATAGCCAAACACAGCCAACATTTCATTTTATTGCAAATACATTTACTTTGACCCTCTAAATCAACCATGCAACTTTTTACTTCCAAGAGTGACTGTCTATGTCCAACACAATCAGCTGCACATGTATCACTCCCTTCCAACTGTTTTGAAGGGCAAACTTGTAGATCTACCATATTATTTATGTTACTTCGGGAACGATATTTTAAGCGAGTTAATCTTCCAGTAGGCTCAATTGTAGAAGACTGGTCCTCTGGTAGAGGTTTCATCACATTTTTGGATTTTCTACACCTTCTGGATTCCTTCTTTGCCTTTGCGCCTTCCACTGCATTTGAATGAGTTTTGGCATTGCAAACAGTACCATCATCAACTACGTCAGGACAACTAACAGAATTCTTCCACTCAGATTGATTTAACTTGTCCAAAGATTTGTTGTAGAAACTCTCAGCAAGAGTTAGCCTCTCTATTGGAGCCTGCTCTTTTGCACTGAAACTTCGGTACAAATCCCCAAGTTGCTGATCAATGGTGACTTCCAGCATTAACTTGCACTTCAAGCAAGAAAAACTGCAGCTATTGATCAATTTCTGTTTGGCATCCTGAAGTTCCTTTTCTGAAAGATCCCAAGATCCTTTCTTACGGTACAATTTTCCTAGCATTTAACCAGTGTTCTGTGAGATAAAAACACCATAAACCTCTAACAAAATATTCATTACAATTCTAAAAGCAGACACCAAAAGTGTGACCTTAGTATTTCTTACCTAAAACAGATGAAAAAGATACTATAAACAGTGGTAGGCTTTGTGACAAAGAGATCTCTTTTCCCCAGAGTAACAAAGTTTCAGCCTCAGCTCCATTTCCAATTATCTCATGAATTGTCCCAACCTGCATATACAATAAATGGCTTAATAATTTCACCAGCACTATGAAAATGGGATCTGCATAAAGTTTCTATAACAAAGTATTATCAGTCAAAGATGAAACAACCTGAAGAGTACTTTCAAGGTAAGATTGAAGTATTTTCCATGGACTGAGATAGCATGCTTCCATATCCCGTGACAAGTATTGAAAGGACCAAGTTTCACTAGCAACTGAATTGCGGACTTGAAAATTTTTAATACAGTAGCTTAACTTTTGGTTGTGTTCCCCTGCTTCAGAGTATTTCTCAACTTTTGGCTCAACAGAATATGTACAATGCTCTTGAAAGAGTTTAGTACGCAATTGATGGGCTTCTTTTGCATACGTAAGAGCCTAGAGAAACACAAAACAATATTAAATTGTAGGAAATATGCGGCCACAAGGAAGACCCAAGTGTATACAAGTTAACAGAGCCAACAAAGAATTGTCACACTCCACAGAAAGTTTTTAACTCCAGCCTGTCATTTGTCCACTATCATACAAACAATAGGGAGCTGAACACCTTATTTCCAATGGAATGTGTATACTTTATTAATATGATGCACTTCTTCTCAATAACAACACAATGTGAATGAGTTAATGCCAGATACACTTAAATGGTTCAGTACTGAAACTCTTGGCTTCAGACAAAGTTAAACCTTAGCCTATAACAAAACCTGGAAATGACTGGTTACCTCAACTAAGTGGCCTGTTGCAACTAGTCTTTCACATAAATCATAAAAAAGACATCCAGCAGAAAAAACTGAACAACTGTTCACAGGAACCTGCAAAATAAGAAGCATAAAGCAATTGATGATCATGTATCAACCAACAGAATAGGAAAAAAGAACTGCAACAAGTTCCTAAATGGATCTTACTCTTGAAAGGAGTTCAAAAGCAGCCTTTCTAACATCATTAACAGAAATAGAGGCTTGAAATGAAGTTTCATGCTTGTAAGAGTCACAAAGAAAGTTTGGAGATAAATAGGAAAAATTTTGTTGCAAGCCAACTCGAGAAGGCAGAGATTCCTTCAGACAATGCATCCAGAACTCAACAGATTTACATGTTTCTCCATAAACCTCTGTCAGGTTAAATATAAATCCTTCATTTATAGGTGAAAGGCAAAGCGCATGACTAAGTCTTCTACTCTCCCACAGAGTGGACAAGCACTTCTCTGCTGGCAAACTCTTCCAAATGAATAATCTAATCAACAATGCACATGCTTTGTGATGGAGTTCCATGAAACCCTGCAGACAAAGTATACCATACTTAAGCTTCAAACTTTTATTGATTCAGTATCAAAAGAACCTATTAGATCATATATATACCTTCAATGACAACAAATCTAACATATTAAACAGCATTAGCATCACAGTATCAGATGATATACTGATCTCTCCAGATGGCAGGCTATAATCTGAACTCGGAATGCCCAACCATATCTTTAGTGCAGATTCAATATCTTGAAAGATTTGCTGCTGAAGAAAGGACAGAAGGTAATCGCAAAAGCCACCTTGTGAATTATCTAATAAAATATTGATATACATAGACAAGTGGTTTAATTCTAAGCAGGTGCATTATGACTGACACCTTTAAGTTTGGTTCAGCTTCCTGGATACACAGTGCACGCAAGGAATATGCCATAGCTAATTGATGAGTTGCTGGAGTTCCATGATCTGATGCTTCAACTTTCTGTTCCAAGGACTGTTTGAAGTAAAAAACATGCCAACTATTCATGACTCAGAGCATTTATAGTTAATATTCAATAAAAAGCCACAGGAGGGAATAAAGGCACTGCATAACTGAAGAACTCACAATTGTGGATATTGCCTCTGACAAACAGTTAACACAGTCCCCTAGACATTCAAATCCACAGGCCCTTAATGCCCACGCTTTTCTAATCAAAATCATTGATTTCTGTAAAGAAGTATCTTTAGTAACATACACATCTTGCAATAAGCTATCCACTATTTTCAATCGCATCTTCCGACAAAGTGCCGGATAAATAGCATCCATTTCCTCATATGCAAGAAGTTCCTGTACAAGATTCAAATTTGAAAGTTGGAAATTATGATTAACATAAGTAGTTAAATTCTATGAATACTACCAAAAGTACAAATAACATAGAAAAAGTACAAAAACTCAAACCAGTGAGAAAAAACCTGTTCTAGAATTTTGCCGAGCGTCCTCTTTGACATATTTTTTGAGGAGAGCAAATTATATAAAGTTTGAACACTATAGTTGCTGTCCATATTTTGGCTCAGCTTACATCCTATCTGAAAAAATAAATAATAATCAAACTTCTAAAACAATAAACATAATCAAAACAGTTACAGGCTTACTGATGCTACCTTAACCCATTGTTTCACCAAGGGCACCGGACCAGGCAACTTTCTGTGCAGATCTTCAGAAACAGACCAACTTTCTAGACTGTTTACAGTTACCTTTTTCACCTTGCAACTGCCACATTGATTAAGAACATCCAACAGAAAGGCAGTTCGAGTGCATGCCTCAGTGGCAAATTCTAGAATAGCATCTTCTGAAGGATCATCACAAGAACCTTGCACAAACATCTTACAAAGACGTATCAAACATGTCCACGATGCTCTGCAGCATAGTTTTAATGGCTTTGTAGCCTGCAACCTCAACCATCAAGGAGAATTCTGAATATAGGAATTATATAATTCGAAACAAGCAAGTTTTAGGTTGACGAGTGAATAGGAACCTAAATGCATGTAAACATGTGTAACAATTAGCTCTTAGCTATAAGAATATTTGCCCCTTCATGGATGCAAATGATTGAATAGGAATTACATTACTCCTCTCTTTGAATGCTCAAAAAGACCACTTCTCGATGATTTATCTAATCAGAATATCATCAATGACATCTAATAATCAATGTTCAACCAGCCACGTATGAGGAAAATACATGATTAGATTTTCCAGCAATCAATACATAAATCTGAACTTGGTGGAAATTACGAACCCATCATTTTAAGACACTTGATCTCTTGACATATATAAAAATGTCTCTCAAATTTATATTCTTGTCTGGCATCCCAGGATTCTCAGCAAAAACAATTGAATAGTTTAGCTATGTTGGTAAGTTTCTTAGATCAGTTGTAGCATGGACATATGCAGACAACATTTTGTGGATTTTATGAGACGACTTAATTCACATCCTATGTTTCCAAAAGGAACCAAGTATGAAAGCATTGAAGCTAATGGAGTGAACTAAAATCAAGTCCCTTTAGTTGTTCCTAACTACACTTGAAAAATTGCATTACCTACCCCCAAAAATAGCAGAAACTTTTACACATTTTTAACAGCTGAATCCAATATGGAAATGTAACCATTTATGCGCTTCTGCTTTTTGAAAAATTCCCTTCATGTGACCACAAGTCCATGCTGCAGATATTATATTTTCCTTTTTCTCTTTTTTTTCCTTGAATAAATGGGGAAAATCAATTTTCAAAATTTATCAGTTGCATCCGTTGGTACAAAGGGCAGTAAGTTGTAAACATCATATGCCTCACATTAGAAACAGAATCCCTTGAAATTGAAAATACCTCATTCACTTGCTTATTTCTGTAAAGAAGTACACCAACATTGTAAAGAGAAGCGAAAACATATTTCAGACCCTGCGGGTGAACCCAATCACTGCCGATGATCTGCTTAATAAGATGAATGCTCTTCTGAAACAACAATGGCCAGAAGAATATTGAAACTTTAGAAATATAAGCACAAGTGAATATCAAAACGTGATGAACAAAATCAAGAATGCACTTTGGATTAAATATTCATTACTCAATGTTTTATATAAAAAAGTTGACCTTCAATTTGAGCTTTGTTCTAATTGAGAGAATTAAGGCAGCAACAGCTACATTAAGAAATATCTTAATCTCGTCAACTTTGTCCACATCACCTTCAGGCTTGTCGCTGCAAAAAAGCAAATTCACGCCACAATTGACCAAATACTTAGTTTTACTAGGAAACAAAAGAAGAAATTGAAAGAAAAACATAAATCCTTATTATATCATTTGGGAGAAAAACAAAGTATATTGAAAGATGCACTACCTTGTAACTCGTTAGGGCATCATATTGCTTTTAATAACAAGAAAGCTAATAAAATGAATTATATAATTATATATCATAATTATATATTAAGATGTTTTAAATTAAAACAAAGAAAAGGTGTAGAAAGTTAAGACTTCCTTACCAGTAAAGTAAAAGATAAGTGTGCCCAAACTGATGAAATGCTTCCAGGACACTCTGAAGCATGCTACATTCAGTAACATCATTTTCAGTAATTATCTCTTTTTTCCCCGAGTTCACCAGGTCAGCAAGAGGTTGACACAAGAACTTCAATACACTTGAGTACGCCAGAAGATAGGCGTGTCTATCTCCTTGGATGCAACTCCCAAAATGTGAGCCTGACTGCAGACATACAAAATCATCAGAATCCTGAAGTTTAGCACAACAGGGCAGGGCCTACAGGTATTTTTGCAACTTACATCAAAAAAACTTTTCAACAAACCAAGCGAAGCTGCCAAATTGCTCAGCTTCGCCTGACCACCAGACAAAGTCCTAACTGTATCTTTCAAGTCTTTACACATCGAAGCATCAGTGAGACTGGTGTTGACAACACAATCACTTAAAACTAATCCAGTAGCATAAAGCCTGATAATCGTATCCAAGGGGGTCATATCCTGGCATAAGAATTTCATTGCTAATGAGATTGATAACTTTGTCCACTTACAAGATTTAAATTTCAGAAAGTAACTACAGTGGCAAGTAAATCATCAAAACAAGTTACCTGAAAAAACTCATCAGCTAACTTCTCCAGACATTCTGCAAAGGTACTACAAAAAACTGTACTTGCAGTTCGACATTTATTTGCACAGTAAGAGACAAGATCGACAAACTCTATTGCCCATATTTGTGTTTCAATCTGTTAAACAATGAGCTGCTTACATCATCAGCACACACAATTTAGTTACACAGAAAACAAGATATCATCTGAAAATGAACCTCTAAAAAATCTTAGAACCAGCCAAAAGTACAGGTTAAAGGGTCTGAAGTGGGTTGTTGACCATATTTTGAGCTTCAGAAACACTTCAGAAGAATTGCAACCAGAAGGGAGCTCAATCATGAACAAAACATAATACCCATTGGTAGCACAAAGTACATAGAGACAACCAAATTATTCATGGGTTTGATTTCCTTCTTCTTAGTAACCGTACTTCTAATACTACATCATGCTTCATGATTGCCAATATTATCTATTATTCGTGATAAAAAAGGGAAGGGTAAAAGGAAAGACATAGTTCTAATGACTTAAGAGCGCCTTAATATGAAACTATTACAAAGAATTAGGAAAAGAAAATATTAAAGTTTAAACCCGGGCATCATAAATGCACTGCCCAATTGAAACGCAGCTTCACCCCTAATTATTTTTGGCACATTGGAAAGCACAAATATTATAAAGTTGAACTTAGCTGGAAGAAAGATTATTACCTCACAATTATGGGGAAAAGAGTGCAAATTGGATTTTAATATGTGAATGATGATTGAAGGCTCATCATTTTGAATGGAGAACAAAGAGGAACATAACCGGCGAGCAAACTGCAAAACAAGCATTTTGATGATGCATAAAGGGTATGAAATCTGTCACTCTATAATCAAGAATCGCAATCACCTTATAGGTTTGATCTCTCAAGGAAGAATTCGAATACTCTCGTAAGGTTACCGCACATAAATCACGCATTATATCCCCCTTGGAATTCATTGGTCCCCCAACCAAAGAAAGAGAGCACTTGGCTAAGTACGTTACAAGCATCCTTTGGAACTTCTCATATGCACTGGCGTCTAGCACCCTAAAACAAATTATTCATGTTAATTACACCAATTAGCAAAAATGTTTTGAGTATAATTATTAGTAATCAATGTACCTGAACCAGGGTTGAACCTCCTCTACCAATATAACAAGTCTCCTGCAGTCCTCCTCCTCAACATGCTTACTCTGCACCAACAACGCAGTGCATTTCACGATGGTCACCACAATCTCCACCATTAAACCAGCGAGCTCGGCATCACTGGTGGCCGGTGAAAATGCAGAAGAATCAAGAGCCCTGAGTTTGTCCAAAACTCGAAGCGCCTCCTCTAGGGCCTGAGGATGGAATCCCCAAGCCTGCAAGCAATAAACCAGCCTGAGGGTCTGAAAATAGAGGGTGTAGGGTCTGCAAGACAGCTGGGAAGAGATGAGGTCCAAGCAAGACAAGCAAAGCCTGTAGACATCGAACAATTCAAGGGCGAGTTTGGAAGACTGGGGTGGTAATTTGGATGGATCAGATAAGCGTTTGGGTAAAATGGAGAGAGAACGGTTGAGGAAGGGAAGGAATTGTTTGGCCAAAGAGCGGATTTGAGATTGGGATTGAGACTGAGAAGCTTTGAAATTGACAAGGTAGTCGGAGAAGAGACAGAAAATAGGGGTAGAAGTGGTGGACTCAAGTTTCGAAATCAGAGCTGCTGCTGTTTCGCTCTGGGTTTGAGGCGCCATCAATTTTGACGATGCCCAGAATGAGAAACACTGCTCCTTCTGAGTTCTTCTTCTTCTTCTTCTTATTCTACAAGTGGCGGGAAATTGAATTGTTGCCAAATGACAAATCAAATCAAACCCAACCCGCTCAAGCTCTGTAATAAATTAATAACTAGCAGAGTGATGTTGCGCAATTGCGCAACAATAATGCCTGTTAATTTACTTTAATTGATTAAATTATCATATAAATTTAATGTATAAATTAATAAGAAAAATTAAAAAAGTGTAATTAAATTATAAGAAAATTTTAAAATTTTGTAATTAACTTACAAATATAATTAAATTTAAATTAACCAATTAATTATATAGAAATTGTATTTAATTATATAAATTATATTAATTTAAATGACAAACTATATACCCTAATTATATTAAAAAAGATAACATTTTATTTTATTTTAATTAATTAGTCAATTAATTATATTTTAATTAATCTATTAAAATAAACCTATTTGAGTCGAAAATGAAAATAATTAATCAATCTATTAATTATATTTAAATACACTAAAAGAAAAGTTCCAAAGCCGTCCAAGCAAATCCAGATAGGAAAGATACTTGTTATGGAAAACCAAGTCAAAGAATGTACCTCCAAGAAGAGTCATATCCCTACCATCCTTGGATTGCAATCCACTGTTCTGCCTACCGAAACACTAAAAGTCCTCCTGATACGAAAAGAAGAATGAAATCCAGATCCAGGAAGCTAAAATTGAATACGTATTACTTTTGTTTCAGATATTCTATTTCACTATCATATGGACATTATCAAGACAAGAAAGCTGAAATTAGCATCGGTATTGGTCGGGTCGGATGAACCGGATTTACCAGGCCTAACACCAGGCCCGGATAATGACCACAGCCCGCTCGGCCCATCA
>JAOTBA010000005.1:17686716-17704130 GCA_025629845.1 Erythroxylum squamatum | reverse complement strand
CCAGAGAAAAGATCGAATGCGTTGGGGTCCCGCCCACTTCCATATGGCCTCCCAGTGACTACTGAAATCATCAGTATGGAGATGTTCAATCAGATCGTAAGCAGTCGCAACGGTAAACTGACCATCCGAAGCCGGACCCCAGTTCAGCCGATCCTCCGCACCAGCACAAATAATGACCGACGCAATAGATAGACAAACAGAAACGGGGAGATGATTTTGGAAAACGCTCCAATTCCATTGGCCGTTGACGTCGAGAAAATCCTGAACAGTAGCGTATAGGATACTCTCCGGGATGTCTGTCTGAACCAGTAAATAAAGAGGACCCCAATCAGCTAACCAGTGGTCCAGCCAGAAGAGAATACGTTGCCCATTACCAACTTGCCATTTAACTCCTTGTTGAATGAATTGCCAAACGGCCGCAATCCCTCGCCAAGTCCCGGAGGCGCCAGACCTCGCTAAGGTTTGAGGGATATGTGTCATATCAACCTTATATTTGGCCCGCAGAGTCTGGACCCAAAGAGCCTGGGGTTTAGTAAGGAATTCCCAGCCGAGTTTCATGAGAAGAGCATCGTTCATCGAACGAATACGCTTAAGACCGAGCCCCCCGGCCTTCTTGGGCTTACAAACTTCCTCCCACTTGACTAGATGAATTTTGTGGCCTTCCTGCTGACCCCAGATAAAAGTTCTCATCACTTTTTCGAGATCGTCGCACAGTTGACGGGGAAGACGAACCGTTTGCATGGTAAAGATAGGTAGAGAAGCAATGACAGATTGAGTGAGAGTAACTCGACCCGCCAACGAAAGCGTGCGAGCTTTCCACCCATTTAATTTTTGTTGAGCGTTATCTAAAATATATTGGTACGTATTACGATTAACACGCTCGTGAATCAACGGGACTCCCAAATATCTCCCAAGATTGTTAGTTTGCTTAACCTGAAGCACTTGGCTCAGGTGACGCGCCGTTTGGTTAGGAACATTCTTAGAGAAAAATATCCTGGTTTTATTGAAGTTAATGCATTGCCCAGAAGCCTGACAAAAGGTGTCCAAAATCGTATTGATAATTTGCGTCTGCGCGGCAGTGGCAGCACCAAAAAGAACCAAGTCATCGGCGAAAAAAAGATGAGATAGAGGAGGACCCGATGAACCCAAACGGATCGGTTGCCACTGGCCGTGAGAAACTGCCCGAGAGATGAGGTGCCCTAACCGTTCCATGCAAAGCACAAAAAGATAGGGGGAAAGAGGATCCCCCTGACGAATACCACGGGAGGGAGTAAACGGATCAGATAAAGTACCGTGCCAAGCTACTTGGAAAGAAACCGTAGTCACACACTGCATGATAAGCCTGATAAGATTCAAAGGAATACCAATGTCCGTTAAAGTACTGTGGATGAACTCCCAGCTAAGTCTGTCGTAGGCTTTCTCCAGATCAACCTTCAACGCAAGATAACCCTTGCGTCCGGTTTTCTTTCTCATTGAATGAATCACTTCCTGAGCTATGATGATATTGTCCGTTATGTGGCGGCCTGGAATAAAACTGCATTGGTTTTCCCGAACGAGATACTCCATATGAGGTTTTAACCGATTAACAATAATTTTAGCAATCGCTTTATATATCACAGTACAAAGGCTTATGGGCCGAAACTGGGTGATGCTTAGAGGAGTGGGGATTTTAGGAATTAAAACCAAGATAGTTTGGTTTAATTCCCTTTCCCATCGACCCTGGTGAAAAATATCTTGAATCAAGTTAACCACCGTAGGGCCAACTTGAGCCCATTGATTTTGGAAAAAGAAGGCATTGAAACCATCCACGCCCACCGCTTTATTAGGGTTAAGGGAAAAAACCGTGTGCTGTATTTCAGGAGCAGTGATAGGATGGTCCAGGTCATGAAGCCGTTCCGGGGAAAGAGGAGGAAAGGCCCCAGAAGAGTCCAAAGGAGAATGCTCAATTGTGGCAGGAGTGTACAACTGGAGAAAAAAGCTCCGCATTAAGGTGCGGATTTGAGTAGGACCCGAAACAAGCGTACCATCGGTATCCAAAAGATGATCGAGGTGTAACTTCTTCCGTTTAGTAAGCGTGACAGTATGATAGAATTTGGTATTCCGGTCACCCTTAGAAATCCAATCACATTTAGCACGTTGATGCCAGAAAATTTCTTCTTCACTTAACACTTGAAGAAGGTCGTTGCTCAACCTTTGTTCTAAATCCAATAACGCGTCCGACGTGTCATTCTGCATCGCACGCTGGATGCCCTCCAGCCGGGCTAACAGACGTTTTTTCCGATGGAAAATATGCCCAAACACCTCATGGTTCCAACGCGAAAGGTGACTAGCGAAAATCTTAAGAGAAGTGCTAAAAGATTCAGGCACCGGCAGCCAATGTTCGGCCACGACATCATTGAAACCCGGATGAGTAAGCCAAGCGTTTTGAAAATGGAACCCAAAAGAGGGAGCCACCTGAGGAACCGAGTTCTGGAGATGAACCAACAAGGGACGATGATCGGATCCCAGGAAAGGGAGATGTTGATTAACCGTGAGGGGAAAGGCTTGCAGCCAAGAAGTTGAGCCAAACATCCGATCTAAACGAGCGTGAGTCAAACCCCGGCGCCAAGTAAATTTAGATCCCAGAAAACCCAAATCATGGAGCCCGCAGTGATGAACCCAATCCCTAAACTGATGATTAACAATACGAGTGTGAGGGGCTCCCCCTTGTTTGTCAGAAGCCGCCAGTTTAGCATTGAAATCGCCCCCCACCAGCCAGGGCTCTGAAACAGTAGAACTGATCCAAGCTAACAACCCCCAAAGAACCTTTCGAGTGGTCTGTTGAGGACTGGCATAAACTGGCGTAAAAGCAAAAGTACGATTATTAAACCGAACCCTCGTGTGAATGAATTGACGATGAGCAATGACCACCGAAACCTCAATCCCCTCCTTCCAAAGCAGCCAAATGCCCCCAGAAAAACCAGCCGCCTCCACTCTGAACGAGAAAGCAAAACCTAGATTCCTAATTACAATGTCAGCTCTAGGACCACTGATACGAGGCTCAAACAAAACCAGAATACCCGGATGATACATACGTAAATAATTACGTAGTATGGCCTGGCTATTCGGCCCTCCCATGCCTTGACAATTCCATAAGAGAATAGACATCATGGACATGGTGTTGACTCGGGCATCAAAACATCCGAATGAACGGTAACAATTTCGGAGAGTGGGCCCGAGCCATCACTCTCCAAAATGTCCATCGCAAGGACCTCTGTCCCAACATTAGTTGAGGTCCCCGCAGAGTCATCGGGAGGCTCAGTAGGCGGCAATAATTCTAATGCCGACTCATCCCCTCCTGCCCTAGCTGGAGTAGGAATTTCCTGCATAGGGCAATTGTCTGTAGAGGTGCAAACCGGAGGAGTAATTAAATTAGTATCACAAATCATCTCAGAGTGCGAATCAAAAGTAACAGCAATATGAGTGTCGGAAGCAGAGGGAATCAGAGATACCTCGGGAGTGCTGGGCGCACCTACCTGGAGACTAGGGGCGGCCGTCGGACTGGGGGTAAGCACAGAGGAGGCATTAACCTTAGCTTTACCTTTGCTGGCAGTCCGGTTACGACGGTGACTAGAAAGGGAAGTGGAGGCGCCATTTTGATCCTTTGAATGTCCCATTGTAACTAAATCTGTCAAATTCCAACGGGCCCCTGTTCCTGACAATTCCTTCTGGACAGTGACTGGCTTCTCACTAACGTTATCCTGCAGTTCTGACCCAATTTCTGACAAGGCTGTGAACCTTGAGCCACCCACTGAAATAGGCAACGTTTGTTTGCGCGTGGAACGTGGATGGTGTCGTTGAACCGAGACGGGAGGGGATCTTCTTTGCACCACCATCCACGGCCCATAGCCGGGCGCTCCAGTCACCTGCGGCGCGGCGACTGTTGACGCCGCCGAGTCGTGTTGAACGGTGGGAGCGGAGTCCTGGTTCTGAATCGCCGGCGGGATTGAGGAGGCACTGGACTGAACCGAAGGACATTTGCTGGCCTCATGTCCCACCATGCCACACGAAAAACACACTGTCGGAAGACCTTCATAAACCACCAGCACTGGCTCACCATCAAGCTCCACCGAGGATGTTAAAGGGACGGTAAGATCAATATCGACAGCCACACGCGCAAACCGACCACGCTGGGTCTGCATGGTCGTCTCATCAATGCGTATCGTCTTGCCCACTTGGTTTCCCAGCGCGGAAAGAATCAGAGGATGATAACGAGAGATAGGCAATTCCGGGAACCGAATCCAGGTGACTGCTCTGGTAACCTTTCCTTTGGAGGGACGAAAACTGGGCGTCCAAGTCTGGACCGACAGCGCATGCCCGTATATAACCCAAGGGCCATTGGTCAGAGCATGGAGATAGTCAGACTGATCGATGAATTTCACTAAATAATAATCATTGTCCAAATCTATAATCTTCGTAGGACCTTTCGGCTGCCAAAGCATAGCCAAACGGGTGCAGAGCACCTTGTAACCAATCCGACGACCCAGTAGCTTAATGACAACCGAGTGATCCCACTGTTGGTCCAGTTTTGCTTTAAACGGTGTAGAGAGGAAGACACCCTTCCCTTCATCGCCCGTTAGCTGGATGATGTCGCCTTCCACTGTCTCAATCGGCTCTTCCACCGGCCAAACATGGGACACAGGTTCCATTTCCACTGTGGACGTACCTAATACCGCACTATAAGAAGGTTTGGGAGCTGGGGGAGGATCCTCTTCACGCTCACGAACCCGAACCTTCTTGGGGAGGTGGCCTTCAGGCAATGGGGAAGCCATGAAACCCACGAAAAGCAGAGAGATAGTTTCAAGACACAACGTATATTTTCTTGAAAAAGTTAGATAGTAAAAACGGGCTTTTTTTTTGGAATATCGACCTGGTGTCATTAAATTTGAAAGAGAGAATTGTAACTAACCTATATAGTACATTGAAGAACTGGAGATGATGGAGTAATTGGTTTATGTTCAAGGTTTGGAGTTAAGAAGGAGACCTATGACTTGCAATTTAGTTATGAGCAATTAGGAATTTGAACCTTATTTTCCCAATTTCACAAGCTATACATATAATGGACATCTTTGGACTACATGTGCCATTTAGGATCCGAATAACAGAAGATCCCATAAAAATTATTTAAAAGATTTATTCTAGGAAAGATAGACAAAACTATTAGTATGCTATTAAAATATGGGTTAAACTAATCATTTTACAAATGTTAAAGTTTACTTTAAATATTTTAAAATGTTAAGATTTATGTTAAAGGTTTTCATTGCAACTTAAAGCTTCATAAAAAACCTAAGAAAGCCTAGGATATCTCCGGCATCACTTTATACCTTAGTGTTACTAAAATAGTATTCATTGCATTCTAACGTTACTAAAATAGTACTCATTGCACCGTGAAAGTATTATTGGAGATATAATATAGGCTTATTTAAAACTTTCGTTAATAGTTAAAATGAAAATAACATTTGGAAAAAAATTTAAAAAATCTTTTCTAAGATCACATCAATGCCTGATAGGTCCAAATTGCTTACTTATGATATGACAATGGCTAAATTTATGACCGATATATCAAAAGCTATCAAAAACTTATCTCAATTAAGATTTAGGGTGCTATTAGTATTAATTTGAAAATGTTAAGAAGTGATGTAATATATAATGGTAAGGACTAAATTAGAATTTTTAAGAAATATTAAGAAGCAATTTGTATGTTAAAGATGTGATTTGCACCTCAACGATTCATTAAAAAAATTAAGAAATTCTAGGTTATTTTTAGTACCGCTTTATACCTTAACGTTATTAAAATAATTCTCATTACACCCTAACATTATTGAAATAGTACTCCTTGCACTATGAATGAAAGTGGTATAAGAAATAACGATATGGACTCATTTAGAACTTTTGATAAACATTAAGGTGAAAATAAACATTTTTAACAAATGTTTTAAAAAATATTTTAAAAATACATCAGTATCTGATAGATCCAAAATGTCTAATAATGACGTCATGACATAGGCTAAATTTATGACTTATATGTTAAAAACTGCCATACGCTATTTTCAGTCAAGAATTAGAGTGCTATTTGTATCATTTTGAAAACAGTAAGATGTGGCATGATATATAATAAAAAAGACTAAATTAATCTTTTTAAGAAATATTATGAGGCAATTCGTATGTTAAATATGTGATTTGAACCTTAACATTTCGTAAAAACTTTAAGAAAGTCTAGGTTATCTCTGGTACCACTCTGTACCTTAACATAACTAAAATAGTACCTATTACATTCTAATGTTATTGAATAATATTCATTACATCCTAAAAAGTGGTATAAAAGAGAACAATCTAGAACTTTTGTTAAATGTTAAGGTAAAAATAAACATTTTTAATAAATATTTAAAGTAATTATCATTAAGATCATATCCATATTTAATAAGTCGAAATTGTCTAGTTATAATATAACATAAGCTAAATTTATAATTCGTACGTTAAAAGTTGCCAAAAACTTGTTTAGTTAAGATTTAGAGCGCCGCTAATATTATTTTGAAAAAGTTAGGGCCTGATGTGATATATAATGGTAAGAATTTTTAAAGACATATTAAAAGGTAATTCGTAATCCTTTCCTTAAATTTAAATTGAACCATGACAAAAAAATTTAAATTCAATTTGAAGTGTTTACCTTCGTTAACAAAATCATGTCCAGCCCAAATGAGCAAAGAGACAGAGCGCCCAGTGGTGTAGCTTTTGGATCTGTGTAACTGAGTCGAGTCCAGTCCTTAAAATGTAAAATTTCAAGGCGGTGTTTGATTGAAAATTTCATTTATTGAATACAAACATTAACAAATTAACAGTAGCGAAAGTAAAGAATGGAAGCAAAGAGCGAGAGGAGGGAGAGGGAGGCGAGTAAAGCCTTGGCAATTTTCATGGCTTTTGGAACTAAAGGAGATGTTTACCCTATTGCTGTAAGACTAAGTTTACTAAATTTCCTCTTCTTAGTACTTTCGAGTCTTTGTATTTTCACTCATGATTCTAGCATGACATTGGTTGGGTTATTTTTACTTGGAAATGTTTTATAGTTTTGATTTGTTGGTTTTATTGGTTTTGGCTAAACTGGGTTGATTGTGGTCATAAATTCTTAACACGGGGTTTTGCTGGTGTTTAATGGGTATATCATGGCTAATAAATCGATTTGAATTTCTTTTTTTATAATAAATTTTACGCCACTGGCACCTTGAAACTCGAGGAAAAATATAATTTGTTGATTCCATCGTTCAGAGCTGCTCGGTGATTGCTAAGGCAAATGACAATGTAATTTTACTTGAGGTTTCTTATTCAGGCCATTGCTGCTGCTTTTGCTTGTGACCAGATACAGTACCATGTCGTTTTAGTAACACATTCTGCACATCAGGTTTGTATCTGCTGAATCTAGAAGTTTTTCTGTCTTCGTGGCCAAAACATGCCACCTGAAATGATTAATTTGTTGTACATAGTGCTGTCAAGTTCTTTTTGAGATTAACATATATATTCTCCAAAGATTGTTATATACAATTAAAGACTGCATACCTTGAGGTTGGTTGTTGATAGTCTATCTGTTTTGATGACTAAGAAACTATATCTTCATTTTCTAAAATTTTCATTTTCTAGAATAAACTGCATCGCTGCTATTGATTATTTATTTGATTCACTTTCTCATTGTTTTCTTAATGAATTTTCAATTTCATTAACGCTTTGTCTCCATCTCATTTGATGATCATGTGAAGAAGTCTTCATCGATGTTGTCTGAGTGAACTCTGTTGGTTTTCTTACAGGACTTAAGTTGTCATATAAAAGAAAGACATGTTGTCTTTCTCCCTATAAAATCTCCACCTGTTCTTGCTATGAATGGGAGTCAAGTTTGTTCAGGTTGATACCAATGTTTTTATTTCTATGTTGTCTTTGCAGAATTGTAGTACTAAAAGCAACTAATTGGTGGCCCCTTCCAATCTTTTGTTAGGATCGGGGCTAGATTTCTCTATTCAAAAGAAGGTCACTATAGAAAAACATAGAGAAGAATGTTATGCAGTAGTGGAAGAGGTTTTTGGACATGGCCCAAGGATGGAGGGTGATTTTATTTTGATCAATTATTTTGCATTGGTAATTTCTGAAAGTTTTGAGCCCATATAAAATTTTTCACAACATTTAATATGACCATAGTTATGTAGTAATCTTGATTGCAACCTAACAACCAAAAGTTGAATTTGCATCCTGGTTCAGGAAGGGTGGAGCCTTGCAGAACATTTTTGTGTGCGTTGTGTTGTTGCTGCTCCTTATGTTGTTCCGTACAGGTAGATAATAATTTCTGTTGGAAATAGTTGAGTTCTTTGTGTTCCAATTGCAAAGAATTCTTTAATCCTTACAATTACATAACAAAGTTTCTTCAAGTAATTTTTTTTTGCATTTTGTGGACAACTTCTATTCTTTCGTGAAGATGCTTAATGACAACAATCCCATACACATAACCATGCAATTATGAATAAAGATGTACATATTTATGTATTTAATTAATTTCTAAACTTATAGGCATGTAGATCTTTTGGAAACTAGTGTAGCATATAGGAGAAGAAAAGGGATGGGAAAGGGGAGAGGAAAGAAGAAAGGGGCCAAAAGAAATGCAATGAGAAAGGAAGAATAACTAAGCAATATGCTTAATTTGAAGAAACACAAGAATCCACTCGTGGAGAAAGCTTAAAGCGAATTGAATATAAGAGTAATATTAATAAAATGTCTAATACAATGTTTAGGAGGCCTATTTATAGGTTTTGCAAAGTAATCCTAATCTTAAAGAAATTAGGGAACCAAAAATAAGTAAGGAACTTATAGGAATAGGAAACCAAAAATAAATAGACGTTCTACGTCAAAAAGAGGGGGATTATAAAAGGGAATAGACAAGAGGGACTAAATATCTTTTATTTCAATGCCTATAAAAAAAGAAACTAACACATTTAACTCAAATATTTATATTAATTTATCTTTAAAGTAAAATTTTAATGGCATCCCTTAAAAAAAAAATAAACAGATTAAAATCACAGCCCTAGATTTTCCTAATATAAGTATTTGTAATTGATGTAGGAACGTCCAAGAGTTTAGTTAGTTTTGTAGTTTTTTGCTTTCTTTAGGTTTCATTTTCATTTAATCTTACTGCATGACTAGGATATAAGGAAGTTTTTTCATATGGTTAGGCTATAATTGTTGTTTCTGGTCTACGTTGGATTTTTACATGACTAAAATAAGAATTTTGCAACATAGTAAAGAAGATTTATTGGGGAGTTGTATATTAGTTGTATAAAGGTTTTAGGAAAGTAAATTTTTTGATATCCAAATAAGATCCTAGGAGATTACTTCCTATCTTAGGAGATTGATTCTTATCCTAAGAGATTGTTTCCCATTTTTCTCCTATACTAAGAAGTATATATTCATGTAACTCAAAGTTAATAGTAAGAAGAAAGAGTAATTTTCTCTTCTATTTCACGTCATTGTATTAGAGCCCTAGGGTTTTGATTTAATTGGGAATTCTTCTTCAAGTAGCCTTTGTTGCTTTGTGTTTCTTTCTTCTTCCTTTGTCAATGTCCTTATGCGCAATATGTTTGCATTCATAATTACCATCTCGAACTCTCCTATCCCATTTAAAGAAGCTAATTCAATCCAAAAGACTGGAGGTTTGCAAAGCATTTGAGCTCCTGTGGGCTTAATGGAAAGAACTATCTCAAATGGTCACAATTTGTCTGCAGATACCTAAAGGGCAAAGGGAGACTCATCCATCGTCTTGGAACAGGACTGATATGGATGAGTGTTTTATTAGGAGTCTATTAGACGCGTATGAGTGTTTTATTAGGAGTCTATTAGAGGAGTATTTTATTTTTAGTAGAAGTCTATTATTTTCCTATTATTTCTGCACTAGTTTCTGTTATAGTTATGTGATAAAAAATAGCTTGAATAGGAGTCTTTCTAGGAGTCCTAGTTTAGATGGAACTTTTGTGTTTCTTTGCCTATAAAAGGCTATTACATTATGCAATAAAGTAAGCAAGAAGTTATCATAAAAATTAGCTTAAGAGTAGAGTAATTTAGTCCAATCTCGGCAGACCTTGTCTTTGACAAGTGCTGCCAGTTTTTCATCACCAAAGATATGTTCTGCAAGGAAGGGAACCAATGTAAATAAGAGGAAAGAGATTAACTTTCCTGAGAATCGTCCTTGGACTCGATCCCAAGCACGGGCCCATAGCAAGGACCAATAAAGGGAGATTACATTTGGGGGTGTGGAATTAGGAAGACTCCATGATTATGTCATGGCTAGAAGACTCTATGGACCCAATGATTAGGGATGGCAATGGGCCAAACCCTGCCAATTTTTTTAAAATAATTTTTTTAAAATTAAAAATATAGAACAACATAATTTTTTTAATTGGGTTCAGGCTTGAGCTACTCAAGCCCAGACCTACCTGAGGCCTAACTCTTCTAAGTAAAATGATGTTGTTTGTCTAGAATAATTGGGTCTCAATTTAGTCTGTGCCTAGGCCTGACCCATAGAAAACAACTAAATTTATGCCTATGGGCCAAAAATTGCCATCCCTACCAATGATCAAGGATACCTGTATGTTTAGTTACTACAAAAGAGATTTGGGATTTTATTCATCACACATATTTAAAGGCTTATGATGTTGCCCAAATGTATAGGATTAAAACCAAAACTAGGGTGACTAAACAAGGACATAAAATTGTCACTGAATATGCTAACTTGCTACAAGTTTGTGGTAGGAACTCGATCATTATTGAGTATTTAAGATGGAGTGCCCTCATGACGCTACAATTTTGAATACTTTCATTGAAAGAGACCATGTTTATAATTTTCTAGTTGGATCAAATCTTGATTCGATTAGAATAGAATCTAGATTCTCGCAAGGAGGAAACACCTTTTTTTGAGGAGAGAATTTCTATGGTTAGAGCAGAGGAAAGTTGGAGGAGTATCATGCTTGAAGCCTAAACTGTGGAAGGCTCAGCTTTGGCCACCAAAATGGATCACTAAGAGAAAGGGAAAGTTGACTTACCAAAGAATTCTGGAAAAGATAGCCTGTGGTGCACCTACTGCAAAAAGTTGAGGCTTATAAGGAGAAGTGTTGGAAGGTAAATGAAAAGCTACCAAGTCGAGAGTGGGGAAACTGTAAAGGGCGTTAAAGGTCTCAAGACACCTTATTTAAGTAGCCCAAAAAATATGAAGGTTCGGATAAAGGAGCTTTCAATAATGAGGAGATTGAAAATAACTAAGGAATTTACTATGATCTCTTAAGAAGCCTTCTGCAGTTGGTTCCTTGGCTCTCTCAGATAAACTTTTATTTTCTTTTTGCATGAATGCCTCGGAAAAGTATTATGCTAATGATTGGGTAATTGACTTTGGCGCCACAAACTATATGACTCACTCCACTCATTTTTTTCATACCATACCACGTGCCCTAGTAATAGGAAGATTGTAGTAGCCAATGGTTCTTTTGCTACTGTTGCAAGAGTAGATGTAGATATTGCACCTTCTCTTTGTTTGAAAAGTGTTCTTCATGTACCAAAACTATCAACTAGCCTTGTGTCTATTAAAACTTACACGACTTGAAATGTTATGCAATTTTTCTTCTTCTTACTATGTTTTTTTAGGACCAAGCTCGGGTAGGAGGATTGGATTTGCTAAAGAGAGGAGCATCTCTATAAATCATCTTGAACCTTTTTTTAAAAATCATGAATAATTTGTTTACATAATTTTGTAGTATGTCAAATAAAGATGTCATTACCATACCCTCTCCGCCTTGGTCATCCATCTTTTAGAGTGTTAAAAGTTAAGTTTCTTCGTTTGTTTAGAGGATTAGATATGTCAGTCTTTCATTGTGAAGTTTATGAATTGACAATACATACTTGTGTATCCTTTCTATTAGTACTAAAATAAGGCTTCATCCTTGTCATTTGATTTATATTGATATTTGCGATCCTTCTATTGTTCCCAATATTTCTGGGACTCATTCTCTTTAATTGATGATTGTACTCGAGTCACAAGATTTTTCTTACTCAAACAAAAATCTAATGTTACTTCAGATTTTCATTTTTCATTTCATTATTCAAAACTAATTTAGGGTTAAGATTAAAAGCTTTAGGTTGAATAATGTTAGAGATTACTTCAATAAGATTTTCTCAACCTACTCTCAGAACTGTGAAATTATCCATGACTCATTATGTGTTGACGCACCTCAATAAAATAGGGTAGCTAAGAAAAAGAATGAGCATTTACTTATAGCAACTCGAGCACTACTCTTTCAAGAAAATGTTCCTAAATCCTTTTGGGGAAGCTAGTTCTAACTGCCATACATGTGATAAATAGACTTCTCTCAAATGTGTTAGGTAGTAAAAGTCCCATAGAAACCCGTAATACTTATTATCTTGACTTTGGAACCTCAAATGGGCTTACTCCTATGGTATTGGGTTGTACTGCCTTTTTACATGTTCACAGTCAACACAGAGGAATGTTAGATCCCTGTGGCATAAAAAGTGTCTTTCTATCTAGGTTACTCACACAAAAGGGTACAAGTGTTATAATGCTCCTTACAAAAGATCTACTTCTCAGCTAATATCACTTTCATTGAAAACAAATCATATTTTGACAATTCCTATCTTCAGGGGTAGACGTTAATGATGGAGGATAGTAGTTTTGAGTCTTTTGTGCCACTTGACCTTCCTATGTTTGTTCCAAACTCATCTCTAGCCTCTAGTCCTATGTCTGTCCTACAAAAATTACAAAAATCACTCCTTTAGGACTGTGCCCTCTCTTGTATCCATCCATGTTACTCAAGATTTTCTAAGATATTCATAAGTTTATTCTAGAAGAGCAACAATTCCAAACCTAAAACAATTCCATGAATCCAACGCAAACTCCATAATTAGTCCACGATAAGATCTAATCCTCCTCACATATGAAATCAGTTGAAAAACCCACAAATGAAACAAATTTAGGAAAGGCTTTATATGGGTTGAAACAAATTTTCAAATCATGGTTTGATAGATTTGCTAAAGTTATAAAAAGGTCGAGATATAAACAAAGTTAAGGTGATCACACTCTCTTCATCAGGCACATGGTTGTAGGAGGAGTGACTGTACTTCTAGTGTTTGTTGATGATATTATTGTGACTGGAGATGATGAAAAAGAAAAAGGGGAATTGAAACAATGTTTGATAAAGGAATTTGAGATAAATGTGCTTGAAAAATCAATGTATTTCCTTGGTATTGAGGTGGCATATTCTAGATGAGGGATTTTCATATCTAAATGGAAGTATGTGATTGATCTCTTATAGGAAAAAGGAAAGATTGAGTGTAAATCTGTCTCTATCCCATTGAACCCAAGTGATGAGCTTGGAGAAGCAAAAGAAGAACTAGTTGTTAATAGAAAGATGTGGTATGTAGGATCATATAGCTTGCTTATACTTAACTCGACATAGCATACTGAGCAAACGTAGTTAGTCAGTTCACCATGATGCAAGAGAGTCACTTGTACAAGATGTGTATATGGTGTTGCATTACTTAAAAGGCAATCTAGGGAAAGGAATCCTTTTTAAGAGGAATGATCATCTCACCTTAGAAGCCTATACTACTGCAAACTATGCATGATTTATGGTGGACTGAAAATCAACCATGTACTTTCCTTAGAGGAAATTTGTTGACTTGAAGAAGCAAGAAATAAAGTGTTGTGGTTAGATCATCAGCAGAGTCAAAGTTTAGAGCAATTGCTTAAGGCTTGTGCAAGTTGTTATGATTGAAGATTATTCTAAATGACTTGAAAGTTAAGTGAGAGGATCTTATGAAGCTTTATTGCGATAATAAATCAGCCATCAATATTGCTCATAATCGTATTTAACATGATATAACAATGCATATTGAGATTGATAGATATTTTATCAAGGAAAAATTGGAGGAAATACTTGTATGCATGTTATATGTTCTATTAGAAAGCCAACTAGTAGATGTTCTAATGAAGGGGTTGAACAATTCAAGTTTTCATGATATTATTTCCAAATTGGGAACAAAAGACATCTATTGTAAATTTCTTGACATCCCAAATATTCTAGGATCCTAGGAGATTGTTTCCTATCTTAGGAGATTTTAGGATCTTAAGAGATTGGTTCCTATCTTGAGAGATTATTTCTTATTTTTCTCGTATCCTAAGATGTATATAACTATGTAACTCAAAATCAATAGTAAGAAGAAAGATTATTTTTCTCTTCCATTTCGTATCATTTATTATTTCTCATATTTGTTCAATAAGATTTCTTGATAGACCCTAACTTTCTTTATATTCTTTCAACTACAATTGAACCTATTCTAGCTTCAAATTGTTGAGAACTGGCTTCCTTAAATCTTTCTCTACATTATCATGCTTTAGGTGGGACTGCACAGAAAACTAATTCATTCTCTTTATATTTCTTGTAAGAAACATGTTTGACTGTTAAAACTGGGGAAAAAAAGAGCTACAAAACTGGTTTTCCCGTTTTGCTGGATATCATTAAAAACTTGAAAAACCAAAAATAGGAAAGGAAAAGGTTTTCTTTGGTCTATTCAAAGTAATGATCTTTTTTAGAAAACAATTTTCAATTGTCTTTATTTGACATTTTCCTAAGTTCCCTGTGTTTCATTATAGAATATTTCAATAACTGAATAAATTCAACAAATCAGGGTGCAATATGATCTGCTTAATAGATATCTTCATGACAAACGAATTATGATATGCAGAGTCTGGTCCTTTATTATTAATCTTCATCATTAATGGATATTGACATCTCTAGCCACACAAGCATTGTCGATCTTCACCTTTGTATGAATTCTCCTTCTGCCCATGTTTTCTTCCTTATCACCCTTTTCTTTCTTCCAAATATTAATGTGATATTGACCTCAGGACATTGTAGTAATGTTATGGTAAAAGTATTCATTTATTAAGCTTTCAAGTCATACTGTTTAAAACATTAGTGATTAATTTTGGATGTATTTGTAGTGCACCTTCTTCATTTGAGCACCAATTCAGAAAAGAGTTTCCACTTTTGTATAAATATCTGCAAGAAGCTCCTGCAGATAAGGTACTTCCACCCCTTCTAGTTGAGTTTATTGCTTGTTCATTCAATTTATGACTATATATTGAAATCTTTGTGAAGCATCCCGAGCAATATTACTATTATGCTGCATTTGTTGTTTGTTTGTTTCTCTAACATTACTATTTACTATGATCAACATAGGCTTGCTGGAAAGATGTAATCCATTGGATGTGGCCACTTTTTACTGAAAAGTGGGGATCTTGGAGAAATGATGTTCTAAATCTAAGTCCATGTCCTTTCACGGTTGGTACTGTAGAGTTCAGATTTAAATTTAAACATTGAATTATGTCTTATACTGCTCAGTTGATGATTGACAAATTAGTCCATTAGCAAGAACATATGTAACTCATCAAAATCCTTCAGTGCAGGATCCAGTGACAGGTGTTCCCACATTGCATAACTGGCCATCATCTCCCCTTCTACTGTAAGGACAATGAATTTTGCATTCCATAAGCAGCAGGATAAGAGAGAGATATAAATTTGTCATTTTGAGCTATTAAACTGACCGTAGGTTATACTTTTATGGAGTGAGTTCTAGGTGAAAGTATAAAATTGTGGTTGATGTGCTCTAAATGGAATGTAATGGCAGTAATACTGTCGATACTATTTGTGGTTCTTCATCTCATTGACTGTGCTTTTTCCTAATGAAACAAGTTTTATTTCTGTATTTTCTTATTCTCATTCATTTTATATTACTTCTCGAACACCCTTAAATTTGTGATATCTAGTTATTAAATGCTTTTTTCTAGCAGGTATGGGTTTAGCAAAGAAGTTGTTGAATGCCCAGGTAAATTGACTTGACTTAATAATTTAGCAATTATTGTTATGTGCTTCAGATTATGGGAAGTGTTTTATCTGCTTTCCTCTCCATTGATTTAAGTGAATAATTGAAGGTTTGTGAACTCAGGAGTTGATTCTTGATCTTGGTAACCATGATACCTTCTAAACAGTTACTCATAATTACCGTCCCAAATGCTCCAAGTAGAAGAGCTTATGCTTGAAGACATTACTTAGCCTTTTCATTAATCATCCTTGTCAGCAACGCAATAAATGTGTGTCATATAAATCATCCTTGTTAAGCAAACAAGAAGGAATTTTGATTTCTATACTCTAGTGAAAACTTATTTAGGTGTTTATTTTTAAGTGCCTGGTTGTGCATACTGTAAATGGGTACTTATTGATATGTGTATCCTGCATGGAAGTTTAAGAAAGGAGTTTAGAAAGATATTCGGAGTAGTCAGAGAACTGATTCATCTCTTACACTTTGCTTTATGAAATGTTTAGACATTTCAAAGCATGCGCTTGAAATAATTTCTTCCATATGATACGTTACTTTTATTAACCCCTTTTAATCATGTTCAACTGATATAGTCCCCATTTTGCTAACTCATGCTGAACCTTCAACAGATTATTGGCCATCAAATGTTCATGTCTGTGGGTTTTGGTTTCTCCCACTGGAATGGCAGTTTTCATGTAGGAGATGTGGAGAAACTTCAGCACATTTTCTTCGTCAAAGTACACGGACCAATGAAGAATTTTGTTCAACTCATATGAAGCTGCAATATTTCTTAAATACTTCAGCTCCAGTACGCCCCATTTTCATAGGACTTAGTTCTGTTGGAAGGCAGGTTCCTGAAAAAATATATGGACACTTTAATTTAATTATTATTCTATGCCTCCTTCTGGTGTCCCTTAAAAAATGTTATCAACCAGTGTATTAGTTAATAGAACTGTAATTATTATTTATCTCAGTGACCAGATGTCTCTCACTATGAGTCTAGTTGAACTTTCACACTCAGTTTGTGAAGTGGGATGCTTTATTGTTTATGAGCAACGTCCATCATGTGTTCTTAACTGAATTTCCCTTTTTCTTTTCAGCATGGGCTATTTGAGGAACCCTGAAGCATTTCTCCTTGTTATTCGAACTGTCCTGGAGATCACAGATTACAGATTTATTCTTCTCACATCAGGCTATGAACCTTTAGATGAAGCTGTTCGATTTACAGCTGCTGAGACATGCTATGAACCATACAGAAAAGATGGGACCTCTATCTTTGATGACCGTCTCTTCTGCTTTTCTGGGTGAGCATTTCTTGATTAAATTGAATGTTCGGGGGAGTGTTTCTTGATAAGCTATAAATGTAGTGTAAGATTTATTGCTAGATGTTAAAATAATTTCAGAATATTCTCCCTATCAAGACAATTATTAAAGATATTATTTCAGTAACTGTAAATAGTTAT
>JAOTBA010000005.1:17669275-17685642 GCA_025629845.1 Erythroxylum squamatum | reverse complement strand
TTTCCCCATCTTGCCCCTACGGGTGTAGGTTTGGATGGGCTTGGGCTGAACTATGTTTAAAGGTTGAGTGCTAACAGGTTCTCTGTTTGTTTCTTCCCACTCCCCTAGAATTGAACACAAAAGGAAGAAAATCATGTCATTGCTTTACATCTCATCACTGGCCCTGATACTTCTAGCATCATGTTAAAATATATAGATGATTCTTGATTCAGAACAGTAATTCATATGCAAGAGCAATGGAAATGGAGAGAAAAGATAAGGACAGAAAGATATGGGTGAGAGAGCAAAGGGTACAAGTTAGGGATTCAGAAGGAAACTCAATTGTTTAAATGTAAATCTTGAAAGCATATAACCAAATATAAGAAAATTACATCAAATATTTATAGAAAAGCTCCAGAAAATCTAAATCTGTAATGAAAGGATAATGTAATAGTAGAACAAACAATAAAAGTATTAATAAGATTTTAAGAGATTCCTAAACGTGCATATTATGTTCTTTACTAGCAGTAGTGCATCATTCTTTCCCATCTGAAAGAAATTTCCGTGTAGTGTGTTTCACATTGCATAAAATGATAGCCTCTAAGCAGACCTAAGCTCAGGTAGTTGACGTGTCCCATAATAAGATGTTGGTGACCCTCGTAAGAAGGAATTCATAGGCCATCTGAAACAACTCCAGAGTCAAATGTGCCTACGAAAGTTGTATATACTGGAAGCTTGAAGATGTCGTGATAATAATTCTTGGATGTATCATCAATAATAATATTTGGAGTAGTGGGGAAACAAAATACATGTGCTCTTAAAACCAGGAAAACATACCAAGGCTGCTTTTGCTTTCAACCTTTCAAAAATCATTTTTAGATGCGCTGAGTATTGTTAGAGCTGTCAGGGACTTTTCAAGACATTAAAATCACACCAAGTTATTACAACCAAAAGTCCCTGTGGTGGTAAGCAAGTGCTTTTCCACTTGACTCATCCTTGCCAACACTGCGATGTGAGCTAAAGGAAGACACACTGGCACGATCACAAACTCACATGCACAATGCCACCAACATTTTCACACTCCGGCATGAACATAAGCAATATGAGTTTTGTTCTGTTAACTGGTATCCTTTACTGCTTTGCCTGCACGTGTTACTTGCGTGGATAAGTTCTGGCACACTTGTTCTACCCCTGGAAGTTACTCTTACAACAAGGGTGTAAAATAAATATTAAAATTTCTTCTGTCGTGCCTACTATAGTGTTGGCATCCTTATCTTGCATCCATGTCTCTCTTTAAATCTTGGATGACAGGTCCTTTGCCCCTTTATAATGGACCAATTCTATTGGGCAGAGAAGATGCATTGGCTAGGAGTTGCCCCCGAGCCACTGAAAAGAATTCATCTGGTTCCAGATCAATGTAGTGAGATGAGTGCTAGGGTAGCTGCAAATATGCTATCAAAAGCCATAAATAATGCATTATCACCTGAAGTCAAATCACGTGCTCTGGAAATTTCTGAAAGAATACGTCTTGAGGTAATGCCTTGAATGGTCAATTTAGTTATTGGTAAATTTGATTAAGTTATAGGCCTGATGTTTATCTTCAAGTTAGTTCGCTGAGTTTTTTTTAATTTTGACAAATTATATAGAAAAGAGGAACATCTCAAAAAAATCAATGCAAACTTAATAGAGGTCTTTAAACCCAAGTTAATGGCGGGCTCCTTTTAATACAAATTGAATATTCATGTATTAAAGTGTTCAAAAATAGAGTAGGAGTTCCCTTTCACAAGGGGCTACGGAAGGTATGAAATCTGATTAGTTTTGATAATTTAACTAAAATGCTAATTAATTTTTTTAAAATTTCTAATTATGGATTACAAGTTCATTTTTAGTTTCAAATCCGAGAGCTTTAAAAGAAAATTCTCATTACTGGCGTATAATCAACCGTTATCAATCACTACCATGAAACGAGATGTCATATAATGAGTACATACGATTTTGAAAAGTCACTTTATCAGTTTAATTCTCCAAATTGAATAGCTACTGATTATGAAAAATCGAATAGATAATTTAGAGAACTTGAAGTGTTATATACTTCTAATTTGATCAGTTAGACGACAGACTTATCACATTGTATGGTTTGCATTTTAAGTTTTAGTGAGCATCTTGGACGAGGCAAGCAACAAGCTATTATTGTTTCTATCTATGCAAATTCAAGTTTTGGCCATAAGTAAAACTTTTCTTTTCTTAAGAATTGACCCAACATTTAATGTTATTTTACTTTGCTTGATATTGGAAATCCTGACAACACGAGATTGGTTTGTGTTACAAAAGTCTGTTTGCTCAAGTTCGTTTCACATCAAGTGTATTGGTGAGCATAGTATATAGTTGGAACGTTGCTTTACAGATCCCATCTATTTGTTGTACATTGGTAGGAGCCGAAAATGTTGCCCGAGACTTAATCCAATACAGCCCAAGACTTACTCCATTACTTTTAGAATTCATTTCTTTCTTTCTGTACATAGATGGCTGAACCGTCCGCACATTCATTAGCTGGTTGTCTGAGTGAACCATTTGGTGCCTGCATGAAGTACTTAATATCCTGAATAGTAGTCCCTTTGTACTAAAGGCATGCATCTTATGTATTATTTCAATTTTTTCCTATGATTTATATCCTGTTTATTTCATTAAGTTATGTCTGCTCCATAGTTCCAGGAGTATGATTCAGATGTTCAATACTGAATCCCTCCATAATCTCTTTGGCTCTGATCATGTCAGTGCACTTCCACAATATGATTCAGATGTTCAATACTGAGTCCCTCCATAATCTCTTTGGCTCTGATCATGTTAGTGCACTTCTACTGATTGTGGCATTGCATAAAGGACAGAAAACATATAAAAGGAAACTTTAACCCGTAATAATTACTACCCTCAATTGAAAAGAAGAATTAAATTGGGGGCATCACAGAAGTTGTCTACATATATGTGATTTGTCTTGTCATCTGAACTTCCATCAACTCTTGACATCTAATAATGTATGTTTCTACTCTCTAAATCTTTTTAGTTGGTCAACCTGCAGGATGGAGTTACAGAAGCTGTTAGAATCCTTAAGCAAGAAATGGTTTATCCTAACTAACAAGGCTCATAAATTTCAGTTGAGCCCCATGTGGAGTATCCAGTACACTGCTGATGGATGAGACATACATAATACATGTGTTGTGTTGGGATGTCCTCTGAATGTTGAATAGAGAAAAGGGTTCAAGAAGAAGAAGAGAGGACATCAGGAGGGAAGTAGAATTTGTTAATAAGTTAAACATGACATGTTTTAAGATGATTATTTGTATATACAGTACGTTGTTGGTTAATAGCCCTACACAGCCCTCGCAAGCACTCCGACTCGTGCAAGTGTGCAGACCTAATTTGCATTTGTGCTGTAGCCAAAAGTGTAGATTTAATGACCAAAAAAGAGAAAGAGGTTCAACTTCTTAAGCATTTATTAACATATTTTGCAAGATAAATCAAATATAATATGATACAAGTTTTTTATTATAGGTTTACTATATTTTTCAAAAAAGTCGCCTCTTCGTAGACTTGCAGATACTTCTTTTTTTAAAGTGTTATATTACTTGTTTTTCTTTTGAAAAGTTCTATTTCTCATCTTTCTAATTTTGTATACTTCTTTTAAGTATATTTGCCACTAGTTAATAATTTATTAGATATATTTTAACTTTCATATATATATATCCTGCTTTAAATATGTTATTATTGAACTCAATAGTGATGAGATGAAATTTACCACACTTTTAAAGGTGTTTTTGTAAAATTTGACTAATTTGTCTTTTATTTCATATTTTTTAATTTTCAGTTTTCACAAAATTATTAAAAAATAAATAAAATTTTTACACGGTGTATTAAGTTGTCATTAGTTTTTACCCAAGTATTGATTTTTTTGAAGGGAAAAAAAGTATTCAACACAGATAAGTTAAATGTATAAGTATAATTTTTTAAAATTATAAAATATATGTGTTACAACATATAAGATAGGATATATTTGATGTTTTACACATAATTCGGAATATTTGATACTAAAAATGTTCAAAAATAATGCATATTTTTGACATGTGTGAAGTGATTGTGAGCATAATTTGGAATTGCTTGTAGTGACCTTTTTATATAGTATGTTCAAGGTTCATCGAGGCTTGTATGAGTTGAGACTCGTTACAGTTTGTTGAAATATAACATTAACAACTGAATGGCAAATAGCAAGTCAAATAGGGCTGAACGGTGAAAGTGCATTCAACTTCAGCGGTTAATTGAAGGAGCACAAGTCCTCAAAGGGGAACTCCGGTGACTTTGAAAAGGCGTGCATGACCGTCTAGTAAAGCCCATGTGTGTGTGACTACCTATAGTACGGAGTTGCTGGTATAAGCGGCAGTGGCACTCTTTGTAGCGTGCCAGTTGGGTGTCTCTTATATGTAATTAGCTCACTTGCGTTTTTTGTTTTCAGTTTTCACATGGATTTTGATAAACATTGTCAAATGCAAATGCAAATGCATATTTTTTGGTTCATCTTTGATTTCATACTGGTTTTTTAAACTAATTTGAGTGACGGCGTAGGGGAACTAGCATGAGATTTGTCACCTAGCAATTTAGCCTTAGCCGCCCGAGTTATCCAAATTATTAGATGCACTGACACAATTGTGATGTTATAGTAGTACCATAAGTAAACATGCTACCCTTTAGCATGCTATAAATCATAAAAGGAGTAAGGGATCCGTAATTGGCTTTTATACTATAGTCCAATCACTCGAGGGGAGGCTCTTCTTATGCTCATTTTACAAGTATAGACATGGCACGTTAAAGAGGAAGAATCCTCTTATTACAATCCAATGGCCCATACGGACGATAGTAACATCATACAGATTTCATTCTTACCTCAACTTGATTTACAAGTAGAACTTCCGTTAACTGGAAGCCCTTAGTCACATCCGCACTGTTTTGAGATGGCCTCTACTGTCCCTACCTACTTATTTCTTTCTTTAACTGATCTGTCTTTCGCAATCAACTCCTCCTTGCTCTTTCACTATAATATTAGTCTCTTTTATCCATACTTTTGTAGCACTAGTCGGTTCCTGCTTTACGTATTCAGTGGTATTGCACTTGGTTTCACTTTGATTCTTATAATAACTCGTCTGTTTATGTAAATTTGAGTTGAAAAAGCCATATTACAAGTTTTCTTACAACAGGCTCTTTATTTTTGCTTCCAAGATCTAGGGGCTCAGCTGAATCTTGACCTTTGATATCATAGTGAGTTGCTATCCACCACAGCGAGAGTTTTAAGAGTCTAAAACAAAGTAACCTGAATATACTTAGAAAGTGTTTGTATTCAATTTTCTTCTTCTGCGGAGCCGAATAATTGATCCCAAAACTACAGTTATCTGCCAAATTCATGAGGTTAATCTTAAAAAATGTCTCCAGAATGGGTCATTATCGATTTGCAAATTGGCAGTTAGCTGCCTTCCAAAAATTTACACACCAAAAGATCATTCCTTATGAAGTTCTAACTATTGCTAGCAACACTATACTGGGTCAGGTCTTAAGGGTATAAATAACACGTCTTGGTGAAAAGGAAGAACCAGAAGCACAATTGATAAGGATTCATGGGCTTTCTGGCCTTTAAGTTTATGAAAGTGAAAGATCTTGTGACAATACTTGTGTTATGTTTGATAACTTAGTTCTTGAAAGAAAGTGTTGAGTCTAGGGTGTTTTATATGTAAGTCTGTGTTCTTATTTTCAAAATTTTTTCTTAAGGATCTTGTTGTTTAATACAAAATGAGTGACACTTGTATTGGTTTCTATTCACCCTGGTAAGAGGTTGCAAAGTAAACCTAATATTCGAAGAAACTTGGATAATGAATACAGGCTTTTGAGGTTGAGGGAAACTAGCTAACTCCTAAGCACTAAAAGTCGAATGTCATATCACTTATCCTACAAATCATTATTTGTACTTGATTTTGTTTTGAGAATTTATTAAATTGAAGTTTCTTCTCATCTTATATCAGCCTACGAGACATTCATATATAAACTCATCAAGTGCCCGATAAATTGTTTTTTTAATCCTTGTAACATTTATTACAACCCTTTTAGATGTATTTTAAAACAACAATTAGTATCATATCATTCATAGGTCCCATTAATTTCATTTTACCATATCGTAAAGATTTTTTTTGGTAAATAATATCGTAAAGATTAGACACACTTAAAATCATTATCTAATTAAAAGAGATTAAAACGTCATCTAATTAAGAGATACAAAATATAAGTAAATATTTTTCAGTGAAAAAGACTATTTATATTAAAAACCTGCATGAAATGTGCAATTCTAGCGATAAGAACCAAATGACCTCAAGATAAATGGTAAGTTACATTAGATAGTAAGATTGTATATGTTTTTTTCTTTTATTTTTTAGTTTGTAATGAGTTTAATGTGTGAGACAATTGAAGTTTGATCCCAGCAAAAGGTAGTATTACGAGGAAATTAATAAAGTAAAGAATAATAAAAATGTGTATGCTAATACATTAATATTTCAATATGAAATGAATAAATATTTGACATGTAAAGTCATTTTATTGATATCATACATGGTTTAGAAATTCCTTTACATATATATGTAAAGACATAACAGTTAAGGATGATGACAATACGAGAAGCAAAAGATTTAAACACTTTCAATCTAATAAATTTGTAAGTTCTCTTCTCATATACAAAATAAGGTTGAAGGAAATAAAAGAGAATAAGAGTTTAATAAAAACATAAAGAATCATCCTCAAAGCTTTAAAAGATAATAACGATGAGGATGCATCAACTACTTTAGATAAAAGCAAAGACGAAGATATAATTCTTATCATAAGATAGCTGAAAAAACTTTGATAGACTTATTTTGACTTTTTAGGTGTATGATAATTAACTATTCAAGATCATAATTGTACATAAGACAAGTTAGATTGAAGCTACATTATATTCTAAATATGTTGATATAAACAATATTGATATAACCAAAGTGCAATATAATTTTCAAAGTTAACCCATAAATAATTCACGGAAACCGAGATGTTAAAGTCTTAGTTAAGTTAATTTAGTTTATTATGACTTCTTAAAACTTCCTAAAAGAAGAATTGGTGGCTACAATAAAACTAATAGTGGATCCAAGGATTTGTAAAATTAGAAATAATGGAACAATAACTATCAAAGTTCTTTTTGACTTCAATAGCTTCTAAGAAGATGATAAATTAGTAAATAAAAGGTAGACAATTTCCCTCAAAACTCTGAAAGATAATAATGATGAGGATGAATTAACTACTATAGATGAAAGTGAAGATGAAGTATAACTCTTATCATAAGATGGTTGATGAAAGTTTAATAAATCCATTCTCAATCTTTTAGTGTATGACAGTTAAACTTTTTAGTTGATCAACTTACAAGCCGAACAATTGTTGGAGATTATAATTTTACATAGGACAAGTCAAATTGAAGCTACATAAACTTTTAAATATGTTGATATAAACAACTTTGCTAGAATCAAAATGCAACAAATTTGTCAAATTTAACCCATAAATAATTCATGTAATAATGAGAAAATAAATTGACAGTCTAATAAGCCCTTGGAAGCCTTTATAAGGGGTGTAATGAAAAGGGATTAGGCGAAGTATATTTCTAGCATCTTACTCGGTCATTTTCAGAAGGTAAGGCCCTAGCTTTTATGTAAACAAGAAAGAGTATCAATCGTTTGGTCTATCGACGGATCCTAGGCGCCTTTCTCCTTTTAGTGAAACCAACTGTCAGGACAACGAAGCGCAGTATACACGCATTTGTCGTGTTTAATCACAAGCCGTAAGCTCCTTTCTCCTACCCCCATCCCCCATTTAAAATATTAACTAAATTTATTTAAGTTCAACTTATAATTCCCAAAAAGTAGATCCCGCTCTAATAGCTCCAAATAAATTAAATACATGGATTAAGATACGAAGGCTTCTTATTCCACAACAATGAAAGTACTTTTTCACTCTTTCCTATACTAGGAGATTTCACTTGGAAAAGAAAATGTTCCATACTACTGGATTCGAGTCTATAAACATGGGTTTTAATGTACGAGATCTTGTAGCACTTTCTAATGAGGTTCTATCAATTAGTATTACATAGAAGAAATCAATTATAAACACTAATATAATTAGATATACTCTTCAAAGACAAACTTGGGATTTGCAATTCTAGGTAAGATCGATTCAGGATTATGAGATCCTTTTCTATTAGATAGGAAGGGCTGTTACACAAAATGTATTTCTAAGTAATTGCCTCTTAGATCTTATATCTATCTATAAGAAGAAGAAATCATGTAATGAAGGGGATTCTTATTTGTACAAATGGTGCATCGAACTTAGAACGAGCCTAAAGAAATTAACAATACTTCTTTATCTTTTGAGTTGTTTTGTTAGATTGATTGCTCAAGACCTTTGGTCTCGACTCAAACTCGATGAAAAAAATGGGATCACTTATTAAAAACTTGTTGAAAATGATTATGATTTAGTTCATGTCCTATTGGAAGTAGAAGGCGCTTTGGTGGGATCCTCAAGGACAAAAAAAGATCGCAGTCAGTTTGATAATGATCGAGTGACATTGCTTCTTTGATCTGAATCAAGGAGTTACTTACATATGATGACTTTCCTAAACTTCTCAAATGAAGAATTGGTGGCTAAAATAATAAGAATAAATCAAGGGTTACTGAAATAAGAAACAATGGAACAATAGCTATAAAAGTTCTTTTGATTTGAACATCTTCCAAAAAGTGGATAAAGGAGTAACTAAAAGGTATAAAATTGCCCTCAAAGCTCAGAAGGATAATAATCATGAGGACGAATTAACTACTTTAGGTGAAAATGAAGATGAAGATATAAATCTTGTCATAAGATAGTTGATGAAACTTTGATAGAAGTATTTTGACTCTTTTTGGTGTGTAACAGTTAAACAATTTTTATTGTTTAACTTATATATAGGTTTACCAAATGTTTGAGATTATAGTTGCAAGGTGTAACAAATTTGTCAAAGTTTATCCATAAATAATTCATGTAAAACTAAAGATGCTAAAGTCTTAACTAAGTTGATTTAAGTTTGTTATAACTGGTGATACTTGTCACATAAAGAATTAGTGGCTACAACAAGACCAAAAGTAGAATCCATGGTTGTTTGAATTTTTTTTTGATAAATATGGTTGTTTGAAATTATATTCAACTAAAAATAACTAATAAAGTTATTTTAACTTCAATAGCTTTTAAGAAGTGGACAAAAAAGAAGACTAAGAGTAGAATTTGTCATTTTTGAAATTAGATTGAATAAAAACAATTATTAATGTTATTTTAACTTTAGTAACTTCTAAGAAATGGACAAAAGAGTAACGAAATGGCAAAAATTTTCCTCAAAGCTCTAAAGATATAATCCTAAGGATGAACCAACTACTTTAGGTGAAGGTGAAGACAAAGATATAAATCTTATTTTAAGATAGTTGATGAAACTTTATATACCCATTTTACCTCTTTTTGGAATATGAAAGTTAATGTTTTTGGTTTTTCAACATATATGAAGGATTACTAAATGTTGGAGATTATATTTGTAGATAGTACAAGTTATATTGAAGCTACAATACCTTCTAACTATGTTTATATAAACAACTTTGAAAGAATCAAAGTGCAACAACTTTTTCAAATTTAATTTATGAATGATTCATGTAAAAACAAGATGGTAAAGTCTTGATTAAGTTAATTTAATTCATTATGACTTACTCAAACTTCTTAAATGAAGAATTAGTGGCTACAATAAGACTAAAAGTGGAATCAATGGTTATTGAAATTAGACTTAATGGAACAACAACTATCAAATTTCTTTTGACTTCATTAGCTTTTAAGAAGAAGATAAAAGAGTAATCAAAAGGCAAAGAATTTCCCTCACGCTCTAAAGAATAATAAATATAAGAATGAGTCAACTACTTTAGGTGAAAGTGAAGATGAAGATATAACTTTTATCATAAGATAGTTTATGAAACTTTGATGCACTTGTTTGAACTCTTTTTAGTGCATAACAGTTAAAATTTTCCGATATTTAACTTGTATGCATATATACTAAATGTTAGAGATCATAATTGTACATAAGGCCAGTTAAATTGAAGCTACATTACTTTCTAAATATGTTGATATAAACAACTTTACTAGAATCAAAAGTGCAATATAATTGTCAAAGTTAACTCATAAATAATTCATATAAAACCAAGATGGTAAAGTTTTGATTAATTTTATTTAATTTTATTAGTATTTTTTCAAACTTCTTAAATGAAGAATTGGTGGCTACCGTAAGACTAAAAGTGGAATCAATTGTTGTTGAAATTAGAAATGACGAAATAAGAACAATTGAAATAATTTTGACTTTAGTAGCTTCCATTTCAACAATTTAAGGAGTTTTAGTGTTTAGCAACATAAATCTAGGTGTTCAAGATTTATTAGAGCTAATGAAATATTTTCATAAAGTTAAAGCCTCTTATTTTTATACTTGGTTTTGTATCATACAATTTGCAATATAAATTCATAAGTGAATGTTCAATTATCTGTAATTGTATGCAAATAAAATTTAAGTAATGCACTAATGACATTAAAGTATGTATAAAGAAGCAGGAGGTGGATTTTTATGTTAAATATGGATTTATTATATATGTAAGTTTGTAATGGTTTCTAAGTAAATATCTTACAACTCATCACCCTTCCTTTCCTTAACAATGAACTTGTATTTAGAGTAGGCTTCCCTAACTCTTTAATTCTTTTCCTCTTTGTTCTTTTTGGCATAATCATCAATATTGGTGGCTCAATTAACCCATTTCCTATTTTTGACCAAAAAATTATACTTACATATAATTTATCATGTTTGCATAAGTTACTAAGTATTTGGCTTTGGAATACCATTCGCTAATATAATTTTCAACATTCCCTATTTTGTGATTGATCGCATTACAAGCATAATATCCCAAAAATGTCTCATGATTTAGAAGTTACTTCTTCTTGTACTTTATAAACTTCATTGTCATTCCACATAGTAGGGTAATAAAACCTAGTATATATATTCTTATAAAATTTGTTCTTAATTCTCTAACCTAATTCATCCTCCCATTTTCTATCCAAATCCTTATTAAATTATAGTAATTTCATGACATATGTACTAATATCTTCAGACACTAAAATAATATCATTAGTCCTTTTACTATAACTTAACAATTAAAGTGCTATGTTACACTTTATTTTAGGGTTAAAAGTTACCTTGAATCATCTTTCTTTACGTACTTCCTTAAAAGCCTCCTATGTATTCTTAGTCTCCTCCATCAATATTAGCAATTTTTCTCTCTCAAAAACATGAAAATTTGTTAACTTGCTAATACTCCAAAATAATTTGGACAATTTCATACCTCTATGATCTCTTCTTCATTGAAAAATATATATCTATCATATAATCTATGCCATATACTTGGAAGTATTTCCTGAATAGCTTAATCAATCCCCAATTAAAAGAAATTATATAAATCAATATTCAATATTGTTATAAATAAAAAAAGATACAAGAATGAAAAAGGAAAAAAATAGAATGAAGAAAACAAATTTGTCTAACCTTTTGTTTGGCACTCATGGTAGCTTATCCCTTATTATCTTTATTTCGTAAAGCCTTCAATAATCCTAAAATCATATCCCATGTATTTCTTGGCTTAGATTCAATAATGACCAATAAATAGGAAACATTTGGTTGTTTTCATCTCTACTCACAATTGTAAGGAACAATAAACTTGTAGAACTTTTTAAGAATGCTCCATCAACATCCAAAATCTTTCTACATCCATTGATCATACCCTTCTTTTAAAAGTTAAAAATAATATAAAACTGTGTATTAGCTTGGGTAATGCTCTCAAATCATGCATGATCTAAAGAAGAGGAAAACACAAAGAATTTATCGAAAGATTCATCTGAATACAAGATCAAACCTGTACATCGTAATAATACTTGATAGAAGACAACCAGGGAGATTTAGAATTATGAACCCATTGTTTTCAATTTGTTTTTCTTTCTATGTATGTTTGATTTCGTGTTCGATAATGTGTAACTAAACATCTTGTTAGTATTTAGGTAAGATGAACACTATGTTAATACTTTGATTTGATTTGATTCTTTTATTAATGCAATTAGTTTGATTGTTCTATTACGATTCGATTATGTTTTTAATATATGTTCTAATAGACCCGAGAATATTAGATCATAATCTAATTTCATACATAGAGATTGAGAAATCCTAGGTTGGAATATATCTACAGTAATTGAAAGGAGTTGATTGCAACCCTAAAGATAAATGACATAAATATTCGAGATTATGGTTAAACCTAATAAAGAGATTCACAAATCGGTAAAACAATCCTATAAAATTGAACCTGAGTAATTCAACTAAAAACCTTAGGATTTGTTGTTATTAAGCTCAAGGTTAGCTATTAGCATACCATAGGAATCTTCACGGTTTAACAAATCAATGAAACAATTGCTAATAAAAGGTCAATCAATTAAGGGTTTTAAGGGGGATTCAAAACCTAGATACTAGTTTTCGATATCGATGGCTTTCTAATTGATTTCTTATTTCTGTGTTCAATGTTGCTGTCTATTTCATTTTAATTGTTTCAGTTTTTATTTTTTTTATTAAAATCCAAAATAAATATGTAGGCTAGATAATAGGAAAAAGGTAATTACTAATAATCATTTTCATTGTGGGATCAACTCATACTTGTTGATACTAGCTACAGCTACGCCGTACACTTGTAGTTATTACAATATTGGCTAACTTTAAAAAATTCAATCAATAATACCATGTAGAATTAGAAGCAATCTTAAGACCCAAAAATAGCTTAAATGCCTATAATCTTTAATCTTAAATTAGTGGCTAAGAAAATTCTTAAGATTTTGAATACCCTATGTATCATCAACAGTAATGATCACATCATTAACATATAATAATAATAATAATAATAATAATAATAATAATAATAATAATAATAATAATAATAATAATAATATAAAAGAATATTGTATGATCATGAGAATTGGACTAGAAATCAAACTAATAAAGAGTGGAATTTAGCAAACCAAGCATGAATAGTTTGTTTAAGTCTTTATAAAGAATTTTGATGAAGGAAAACTTTACTTAAAGGATGATTATAGCCAGGAAGAGGTTGCATGTAGACCTCTTCAGTGAGATCTTCATTTAATAAGGCATTATTAACATCCATCTAAAACAAGGTCCAATGTTTAATATCAATAATGGAAATGAGATTACATTAGTTATGTAAGCTATAGGAGCAAAATTCTCCTCATAATTAATCCTATATTCTTAAGTGAAACCTTTAACTGCAAGTTAAGCCTTATATTATTCTACTAATCCATTAGCCTTAGTCTTGATTTTACAGACACGTTTACAACCAACCACAGATTTTCCATAGGTAAATTAACCAAATCCCATATATGAATAGAAGTAAGTGTATTAAGTTTTTCTTTCATTACTTTCTACCATAAGGATGAGTACTATCCTTATGATAAATGAAAGGATCATAAAGAGAAACAGAAACAAAATAACAATGATAATCCAAAAGAGTGATATTAGGTTGACTTACACAAGAAGGGCGACAAAGTGGGGGATTAGAAGAAGATTGAACAATGGAAGAAGAAGGTTGAAGAGTCATACGAGGAATATCATCAAGTGTAGGTGGAGGTGGATCAGAACTATTTGTGTAATTTAGACCTGTAAAAGAGTCATAAGAAAATTAAGTTCTAGTAGGATCAACAAGGAAGGAAGTAAATGAAGTAACTTTAAAGGTAGATAAAAAGGAACATATTTTATGTTTGCAAAAAGTGACATGAAGTGTAATACGAAGACATTGAGAAAGAGGATCCTAACATTTATAACTCTTATATTTAATGCCAAAGCTTGAGAAACATTACAATTAGGCTCAAGATTCTAATTTGCTATATTCATATGACTGAAGATGGATAAACAAGCAGAGTCAAAAACTTAAAGATTGTGATAATCATGACAATGACCATATAGATGTTCATAAGGGGAAATATTATTGATGATGGGAGAATGGATACGATTAATTGTATGAAATGTTGTAAGAGCGAATTCACTAAAAAAATATTTATAACAAGAAGATGACATAAGGAGAGATCAAACCATTTCCAAAGTGTGCTTGTGTTTACATTCTTTACAACCATTCTATTGAGAGGTACCATAATAAAAACATTGAATAATAATACCATGAGTAGGAAAAAATAACAAAGGGTAACATCTCGATATTCTATGGCATCATCTATGTAAAAAAATTTGATATTACAAGAAAATTGAATTTTAATCATATTAGCAAATTGAATAAAAATTGAAGATAACCAAAAAACTTCATAAGATAAATTGTCAAGAATAATCATCAGCGAAGATAACTAAATATCAATAACCACCCATTGCAATATTAGGAGTAAGAACTCAAATATTATAATGAATAAGATCAAATGGTGTAGAAGAAGTAGTCACTAATTTTAAATAGGAAAGTATGATGTGTTGAAAGTTAATATGAAAAACAATCATATTGATCATATTTAACATACCTTAGACATCCACTGAAAATCAAAGGTCATAATTTAGAAAAGGAAACATGACCAAAATGTAAGTGCCAAATACTAGAAGAAGTGATAACAACAATAACTACAGATGACAATTTGAGAGAAATAAACTCAAACAAAGAACTAACCTTACACCTTATTGTAAAAAATATGATTGTCTATGAATCTAGTATAACCATAACTCAGAAAGGTTACATCAACATCAATTTCACATAACTAGCCAACAAAATTAAGATTGAGATAGCCTAAGCATATAAAAGGTATTGAATAAGGATAAGTGAGATTAAATTTTTTTAATGTGTTAAATGGGCAAAATAAAATTATCAATAGTGTGAACAACTGGTCTATGAGAGGGTATTGAGATAAAACTAAATAACTTAGAATAGGTCATATGATTGTAATAAGCAGAATCAATGAACCAAGAAGTAGATTTACCTACAGTAACAGAAAAGACAAGGGAATTATTAATGCTATAATTAGGTTATACCTATTTAAGAATAGCCTAGATTTTTTTGCAAGGGAAAACAAGGAGAAGTATCCTCAAAAGGAGAACCTTTAATGGTAGTAGGAATAATAGAGGTACTCAAGGATCGAGACTTGTTATCAAATTTGGTTATATTAATTGGCCATAATTCTTATTTTTGCCTTAAATTTTGGGATAAGCATAAATACAATGCCAAATTTTTTTGCAAAATTTGAAAAAATCCCTTAGAAGAAGTAGAGGTGGTTGAATTAGTAGGAACAATAACAACCATATGTAGCGACCCGAACTTTGCGTACCGGGTGGATTTCTCGGCACCTCAAGAAGCCCGCGACCGCTACAGTTTAGAGCCCGGCCTCTACCACCGGCACTCCAGGTATTGTCCTTTTTGGCACCCTGGGGAGCCACGGCTCGAACCCAGGATCTCAAGGTTTTGTTGTTCTTTAAGAACACGCCTCTTACCATTGAGCCAATGTTGGACCCCGAACTTTCGGTGAAAATTAAAAATATTAAAATGAATTTAAAATGAGAAAGAAATTGGTGAGAAAAATTATGAATTTAAGACAATTTGATGAATTTAAGAAAAATTTATGAGAAAAGAATTGGTTAGTTTTGATGACTTCAATATTTAAGTCGATTTGTATGGGTTATGAAAGTTTAAGAAAATGAGTTGATTTGAAATGGAAGTGAAAATTAAGAAATAAAGAGAAAAGTGTGAAAATTTGAAGAATTTAGAAAGTTTGACTTTGGGAATGAATAGTGATAAAATGTTTGACTTGAGAGTTGGCTTTTTGTTTGAGGCAAAATTTGAGAAAATTGTCTTCTAGAAACTTGTAGTTTATGTCGAGAGCTTTCCGTAGCCATAAAGTTTGATATTTTTTCGATATCAGAAGTGAGAGTTATGATCAGTCAAAGTTAAGTATTATTTGTTTGAAGTTTGACTTTTGGGGTTGACAGTTGACTTTTGATTTAGGCCAAATTTGAGAAAATGATCTACATGAAAGTTGTAGTGTTTGTCGAGAGTTTTCTGTGGCCATAAAATAGGCAATTTTTCGATGTCGGGATTGAGAGTTATGACCTTCCGAAGTTAAGGTTAGTTACTTTGTTTGAAAAATACTATTAAGGTAAGTTTGCGTGAGCTAGGTTTTGAGGCCACTCGTCGTATGGATTTAGT
>JAOTBA010000005.1:17644232-17662517 GCA_025629845.1 Erythroxylum squamatum | reverse complement strand
CCTACCAAATTCCCCGTTTTTATTATTTTTGCATGTTTTCTTTAATTAGTTTTTATTAGTTAGTTTTATTTTATTTTATTTTTATTTTCCCTTTTAAAAATCCAAAACCCCCCCATTACGTGTAAACACCGGTTAATTTCATTTCTTAAACTTTACACGCACTCTCTGTGGGATCGACCTAGACTCACCACTGCTACAGTAGTAGTCTAGTTAATTAATTTTGACTAGCGTTACGACGCGCGGTCAGCTAGTAATGTCGGAGGGACCAAAAACAAGATCAGGAGCTAAGAAGTTTGAAGAAGCGATTCAATCTTACATGGGCTGAATTGTAAATGACATGGAATCTCAAGAGACAATGAGGGCCAATGACACATAACTAATCAAATTGGATGGAATGTGCAAGAAGACTATCATTCTTGTTTAATTAATTATTTTACATTAGAAGCTTAACTTTCGACAGCCCACTACTTGGGTCTTGGGCTTATTTAAAGCTTTTAGGTTTAATGGGTTGTATTTTAGAAATATTAGTTTGAGCTTTAATTATTTTGGTGGAAGGCCCATTTTTAAAGGCCTTTTTTATAGTTAGGATTTCTATTTTTCAAGGGGTATAAATACAACATAATAAACATTGTCTAGGGTTCGATTGGAGGAATAACAAATTCTATACATGAGGATTTCTTGTCTTCTTCTATTGCATCAAGAATATAATTCTTATCAAGGTAATCACTTGTGGTGAATTTTTATTCTTATTTTCAAATCAACTTTATTATGCATTTCCCTTCATATAATTGATTGGGGTTCATTAGGGTTGGGGATTTCTTCTTGTTCATGTTTGCCCAAAGTTTGTGTTTAAGGAGTTTCAGGTTCTTTAGGCTTGGGGTTCCGCATCATTTGGTATTAAAGCCTAGATTAAGATAAATTCTTATTTATCTCGTGTTTATGTGTTGTTATTACTGTTATTTTCATTAGAATTTGAAATTAGGGTTCATCTTATTATTGTGTAGAAAAAAGTCAAAAATAAAAAATGAAAAAATGAAAAATAAAAATACTAGCGTTAAAGAGACAAAACAGTTGCTACTGATTAAAAAAAACAGTTAAAAAAACGAATTTTATCTTTAAGGTTCCGCATCATTTGGTATCTTTAGGGTTGATGTGATTATAAGATTTTCTTTTGTTAGCTTCTTATTTTGTTTAGTGTCTTTCCTTCATTCTAAGTTTATATTTTTTTAATCTCTTATTATTATTATTATTATTATTATTATTATTATCATCATCATCATCATCATCATCATCATCATTATTATTAGTTTCCATTTACAACATAATTAACAAATTGATTCTTGTTAATTTAAATTCTGTATTTTTTTGGGTATCATATATCCTTCCTCTTGTGTACTCATTTTGCCTTCATTCATTTCGGTATATTAGCTTCTAGTTTTGTGCCCATCATCTTTCTGAGGAATTTTAATTGCATTCCTAAATCTTAGTTTGCTATTTGTGCATTACATTTACTGGAAATTAAATTATGAAGTGAAATTAAGGACAATAAGTTTGAGTGGAAAAAGGCTTAAGTGTGTAAGCTTAAAAGAGGGTAAAAACCAATTTGAGTGAAACACGAGTGGAGTGCCATCTTTTGAGTGAAACACATAAGGGAGTGACTTGTGAGGTTATCTTTCTATTGCTAACCATTTTTCTTGCAACTTTTTTTTATAAGAATGGCCAATAGATGGGATGGAAAGGAAACATTACATCAGGAGGACGACAATGCGCCTAATTTGAAAGTGATGTATCAAGCATTCACAAATGAGTTCAAGAAGTTATCTACTAAGATGGATGGGATGGATGAGAGAATCAATGAAACTAGTAGAATCCAAATTTGTAGTAGATCAATTGACATTCATAGGCACTAGGAGGAAGAATTGGAAAAAATGTATGATGAGTATGAAGATGAAGTGCAACCCGTGAGAGGTAGAGTAAGGAGAGAAGAAAGAGTGGACATAAAAGATAGCAACATTAATGCCATCAAGATGAAAATTTCTTCCTTCAAAGATAAGAATGATTTTGAAGTACTTGGAATGGGAAAGAAATGTGAACATGATTTTTGCTTATCACAGTTATTATGAAGATAAGAAAGTGAGAATAGCAGCAGTGGAATTGTTTGATTATTCATTAATTTGGTGGGATGAATTGGTAAACAATAGGAGGAGGAATAAGGAACCACTTTATCCACTTGGGAAGAGATGAAAAGAGTGATGAAGAAGAGGTTTGTGCCACCTTATTACTATAGAGAGCTGCACCAACAATTACATAGACTTACACAAAGAACTAAATCAGTAGAAAATTATCACAAGGAGATGAAAATACTATTGATTAAAGCTAACATAGAAGAGGAAGAAGAGGTGACAATGGCTCGGTTCATGGGTGGATTGAATAGGGAAATTGCTAATGTGGCTAAGTTGCAACATTATGTAGAGATGGAGGAGTTAGTGAATATTGTCATAAAGGTGGAGAGACAACAAAAACAAAGAAGGGCAGCCAATCCTTTCTCAAACTCCAACAATAAATGGAATCCAAAATGGAGCAAAAATGAAGATAAGAAGAGGGAGCACTATTCGAATTTCAAGGAGAAAGGAAATGAGTCAAACAAAGGCAAGGATAAGAGCAGTTCAATTAAAAAAGGTACTACTGATCCATCCTCTAAACCTTCCAAACATAGGGATATTAAGTGTTTTAAATATCAAGGTCGTGGTCATTATGCTTCTGATTGTCCTAATAGGAAGACTATTTTTATTAAGGGTGGTGAAATTATTTCTGAGTTTGATGATGGTAATGAGTCTGATGGTAGTGATTTGAGTATGCCACCATTAGAAGATTATTTTGATGTTGATGAGAATGTTGAGTATGCTATGAAGGGCAAATCTTTAATTGCTAGACGTGCGTTGAACTTGAATGTGAAGGGATATAGCCTAGAACAAAGGAAGAATATATTTCATACGAGATGCTCAGTAGGTGGGAAAACTTGTAGCAAGATTATAAATGGGGGTAGTTGCACTAATATGGCTAATACTACTTTGGTAAAGAAGTTTTGGTTGAAATATGATAAACACCCTAATCTATATAGACTACAATGGTTAAATAAAAGTGGTGAAGTCAAAGTTACTAAGCAAGCATTTGTTGCATTCTCTATTGGTAGATATGTGAATGAAGTTGTATGTGATGTCGTGCTTATGCAAGCTGATCATATATTTTTAGGTAGGCCATGGCAATTTGGTAGGTGTGTTATGTATGATGGGTACATGAATAGGTGTTCTTTTATCTATAATAGGCGAAAACTTACCCTTGCTCCTTTATTACCCAAAGAAGCATACCTTGAACAACTAAAAATTCAACAATCATCAAGCGGGGATTCAAGTAGTGAGGTGAAAAAGAAAGAAGAGAGAAAAGAGACCATGAGAGAAAGAATAAAATTGTTACAAAATATAGTAGTTAACGTAATCATAAGGATTATATAGTCAGTGTAAATAACATAGTCATGGGAATTTTAGTATGATTATAAAGATTTCTTCCTAGTTTAACCCATGCATTCTTGTATAAATACCTTAAGTATCTTTCTAATAGAGTAATACAGAAAACTTATTCTTCTCATTCTTCTCATGGTATCAGAGCCTAGTCGTGTTTCTGGGTCTCTTCCTTAGTTTTTTGTATTTCATTTTCTGCCCTATCGTAAGGCAGTATACTAACTGTATGGGTGATACATTTTTTTAAGAAATTTTTTTCTTACCTGCTCCTTCGTAAAACAGTACTGGTGTTGATCGGCCATCTCTTCAAATTCAGTCGCTGGATCTTGAGAACGTGACCCACACATGCCGCCCAATCTCAAGCGTTGTTTCCACATGCAGGCGGTTGAAGGCGCGTAAGCCACCGTCGGTCAAACCGATTTCTTCCTTCGATGTCGCCTCCTCTATCCCTGTCTGAATATCTAGTCAATTTTTAGGTATCGTTGATCTGTGTGGATGTGGTAGACAGACTGTAGCGCCCAAGTGTAAGGGGTTTTGATTCATGTAGTTCTGTTGTGTTGGTGTGGCTGGGATATTTTACCGTAGAGAACTGGGATATTTTGTTGTGCTCTTTGAATACTTCTATTTCTGAACAGTCCGTTGAGGTATTTCTAGCTCTGTCGATTCCTTCCTCTTCTTTCTGCTTATTATTGTCACATAGAAAATGTGAGAGTAGTAATATGGGTAAGGATAAGAAAACTATTATTAAAATTGCGTTGGGTTTATCCAAAATTACTGATAGAAAATTGATTGGAAGAAAAATTATGCACAATGGAAAAGGACTATTCATAGATTTGTAACTAGTGTAGATTTGGAAGATCATTTAAGTAGTAATCCACCTCCTAAGATTGATGTTATTGCTTGAAAGAAATCGTTAATGAAGGACTATAAATTATTTAATCAAATCCAAAATATTCTAGACCTAATTATTGAGATGTTGTGAATCATTGTGACAGTGTTAAAGAACTATGGGAATATGTGGAATTTTTGTATGCTTGCAAACAAGATCTATCTCGTGTTTATGAATTATTATTAAAGATTTATTGAGCAAAACAAAGAGGTCACCCCCCTGTTTCAGTACCATACTGAAGTAAAACAAGCCTTTGAAGAAAAGCGAGCCATGTTTCCAATTGTTGTTGATATAAAACAAATGCAAGAACAATAGGAGCATATTTGGTATAGTATTTCTTAGCAAGGTTGAGCTCCGAATATGATGTGGCACGCAAACAATTGTTAACTAGTGAGACGCTTCTTTCTTTTATGGAAGTATATGCTAATTTGCTTTGAGTTTGTAAGGACGACGATGTGCCTTCTGATATGGTGACCAATGACTCAGCAACATTAATGAGTAATACTAATCACGGTGGCAAAAGTGGAAACAGTAGTAGTTCTGTTGTTGGGAATAATGGTACCCCTCGCACCTGTAATTACTGTAGAGCCGAAGGACATATCAAGAAGACTTATTGGGAATTGCACGGTAAGCCTCCCAAATACTCGGGTCAGAATAACAACAAAAAATTTGCAAATGTAGCTACTCAGGATGGCATCCTACCCTTTCCTCAGTCATCCTCTCCTATCACAATTTCAATGGATGAGCAAGCTCATTTAACCAATGCCTATCAACAAATTTCGGTCACTTATGATTTGCAACAGTCATCCTCTGCAACACCAGCTTTGGCTAATACAGGTAACCCTATTGCCTGTCTCTCCACCTCATCTCGTATCCTCTCTTCTTTTAAGTCTACTACTGATTTACCTTGTGTTACTTTAGTAAATGGATCTACCACTTCTGTAATTGGGTGTGAGACAACAAACTTAACAAAATCTCTCTCATTATCATATGTTTTATGTTTATCACATTTCCCTTTTAACCTATTATCTATCAGGCAACTCACCAAAAATCTCAATTATTGTATTTTTTTCTATTTCGATTATTGTATTTTTTTAGGATCTTGGGATGAAGCAGATTATTGGTAAAGGGCGTCTGATAAATGGCCTGTATGTTCTTGATTCAACTTTTAAAACAATACCTCGATCGATTGTCATTTTGGTCATCCGTCTATCACAGTTTTAGAAAAGTTATGCCTAGTCCTAAATAAGAATCTGTCTTAGAGTGTGAAGCTTGTCAATTTGTTAAACATCATAGGGTATCTTATTCTCCTAGACTAAATAAACGAGTTGAGTCCTCCTTTTTCTTGGTGCATACTGATGTATGGGATCCTTGCCCTATTCCATCCAAAACTAATTTTTGTTATTTTGTGTCATTTATTGATGATTATTCTCGGGTTACTTGGCTTTATCATATGAAATCTCGATTAGACTTATTTACTAAATTTTGTGCCTTTCATGCTAAAATTAAGACTCCATTTAACAAACCCATCTGCATTTTGAGAAGTGATAATGGTAAAGAATATGTTTCCCATACTTTTCAATCTTATATCTCTTAACATGATATTATTCATCAGTCATCATATATTATTACCCCTTAAAAAAATGGAGTAGCAAAGTGAAAGAACTGTCACTTGTTAGAAGTTGCCCAAACATTAATGTTCCATATGCAAGTCCCCAAAGTTTTCTGGACTGATGCAGTCTCTATTGCCTATTTTCTAATCAACCGAATGCCTTCTGTTATTTTTGACGGTCAGATTCCATATTCCCTTCTCTTTCCCTTATATACATTATATCCTCTTGCTCCTCGAATTTTTGGGTGTACTTGCTTTGTTCAAGACATGCGACCTCAAGTCTCGAAATTGGATCCCAAATCACTTAAGTGTGTCTTTCTGGGATATTCCCGAGCTCAAAAAGGATATCGTTGTTACTCTCCTTCATTGGGTCGTTACTTAGTCTCTACTGATGTTACCTTTTTTTAGAATACCCCCTTCTTTGGTTCTCCTGTGCTGCCTTCTTCACACTCTAGCAATTCAGGGGACAATTTTCTTATTTATACAGTCAGTGAACAGGTAGTTTCTCCTCCCTCTTGACCTGTTATTTGTTAGGTTTATTCTTGACGTGTGCAACATTCTATTAAGCCACCTCCCATCGGCCAAGATGTGGACTTGACCCATTCTGATTCGTCCCCAAATTCCTCACCACTACCTGATACTAGCCTTTACCTTCCTATTGCTCTTCGTAAAGGTAAACACATATGTACTTACCCTGTTTCTTCTTTTGTATCTTATCATACTCTATCTCCCTCCTCCAAGTGCTTTGTAGCCTTTTTAGACTCTGTTGTTGTCCTAATGTCCCTTGCTGACATTTAGCTGCTGCATAGAAAGAAACTATAGACTCCATAAGGGCATCTCAGTAGTAAACAAACTCTAGATCATATTACTATATGTTGGATCATGACAATTTTAATGGCTCGTAAAGCTTAAAAAGGGGCCAACTCACATATAAGAATCAAATGGAACTTGTAGATGAAATTTTATTTTAGTAGTTGTTATCAATTATATGTTCTTATGGTTGTAATTTGTTGATGTAAGAGAATCCTAGCCTGACCATTGTAATATTGTTTAAGCTTCTTAAGTCAATAAAATTCAACAAAATATTTTTAATTTTCTAGAAAACAACTTCACATATCTATTAAAATCTTAAATAAATATCAAAAGATAACTTACTTTCATTAATTGACAGCTCCTTTATAGGATTGTACATGTTTGAATTAAGTAGTTTTAGCCACTCATTGGTATTAAGATGCATCGTTAGAAAGAAATCTAACGTGCTTCTTAAACTAACATAATTAACATAATATAATTAATCTTATTGACTTGGGGAACTCTTATATATGTGTATTTTCACTCATTTTCTTCAATTAATTTTGCTAACTTTAATCAATCTATTATTTCACTAGGTAAAATTATCAATATAAGACAACATTAATCGATTTTGTAAAGTTATTCTCAGTGGTCTTGATATTCTAGCTAATTAGGAAAGTATATTCTTTATGCAAATTCTCACTAATTCAAATTAAGTTAACTAGTACATATTTATTCTTAGCAAAGTTCACTAAAAATATCTCCTCTAGCTAATATTCAATATTAAATAGGTTCAATAAAGACTAACAACAAATAAAGCATCGCAATAATAACAACCCAGTGAAATTCTCATCGATATGTGAAGCCTGAAAAGGTTTGATAGTATGCAGCTTTACCTTAACTAGCAGAGAGATTGTTTTTGATAAACCATATGAAAAAAGTAGTGTATGCACACACACACATGTAATATATATGTATATATATTAAAATAACTAACCACAATTAAAACATACGTAATCTATTTTATATTTGTTAATGTCTTATTATCTCGTAACCTGTTTATTTCACTTCCAAAAAGGCACCATTGGCCTTCCTAACTTTTATTTGAAATCTTCTATCAAGAACTTTAAAAATAAACTCATTATCATTGTTTTGACATGTATTAATATAATTCACAAGATAAGAATGCTAGCTAATGTAAGTAGAAAAATATTAGTAGTGAATAAACTCTTTTTAACTTACTATTCTTCTTGATCCACCACTTTACTTATTGAGCGCTTGCTTTTAAAAACCTTTTCAACATAGATCTTCTCGTTAAAAGTTTCACAGTTCACATTCAGCATTAACTAGCAATAATGGAGAGTATAGATTATCTTCTTGGAACAAAAACAATAGCATTAGCCTTTTTTATTCCTCTGCTTTATTATCGTTCTTTATTCTTCTTATTCTTCTTTTTTCATCTTTTTTCTTTTTGATATAAATTATGTGTTTATTTAAACCTTTTAAGCATTTTTAGTGAGGACTTTACTAACTATTCTCTTTTCTTTTGAATCTTGCCTAAGCAATCTAAAAGTATTGATAAGCTTTATAAGTTTCTCCGTACTCCTTAATGGCTTCATATCTTTCCATCTTTAACTATCCAAATTATCTTAAGAATTTAGAGGTTCTTTAACTTTTAGACCCTTTAAACTTCTTTTAAATTTTACAAAAGCATAAATAGCTATTAGTGCTTTATACCTCAACTTTTTTTTTCATATTAGTTTCTTAGCAAATTAGCAAAATGGTTATGAAGGAGAGATGTAAGTTCTATCACTATCTCTACCATTTTATAAAGATTAAAAGTTCTACTGTGTAAACCTTCATTTTTCATAGCTTAACACTAGATAATTATTTTAATAAATTCTAATGGGATTGTTATAGAGAAGCCAGTTAAATTCATTATTAAAGTAGATACCAAAGCATGTATATTACATAAGGGAAATTAGTTTTCTCTTCTTCTTCTTCTTTTTCTCTCAATATCCGCTTAACACTATTATAATACAGGAAAAAGTGTATACCTTTCTACAACATGAATAAATAATATTGAACCAAGTAAGAAACTCATCTTTTATTTTAATGATATAATATTAATAATTTACATGGAGTTATAATTAAAAGTCCTGCTAGGTTGAAGTTATTTATTTAATACATGCAAGTAGAAATTGATCATAGAAAAAATATGATTGGTTATCTAGACGGCTATTAGTTAAAAAATCGGATGATGTTTTGGAATTAAAGAAGTTTAACTAGTTTTTTATATATGCAGAAGATGAATCTCCAAAGGGCATCGAGTTGCCCTTTTCCAAATGTCCGAAAAGATATGGTTATGGAACGACATTGACGGCCAACAGTCCGCAATACGCTAATACACAATAGTAACTTCTATTTTAGAACCCCAAAGATCATATAAAAGCTAAAACGACTAGTTTGATATATGAAATGATAAATAAATATCTCTGAATGGAGAAAACAAGTAAGAAGGAAGGTGAATTAAGTGTCTCAAATTTAGATTCAACCAAAGTATAAACGAATTTTGTGCTTGAGATTAAATATTTTTAAGAGTCTTTATATGTTATTAGTATAACTTGTTTTCCACCTAGATAAATTTTATTTGAGATATTTCACTAGGTTTTTTTTTGGGTAATTCAGAAAAATCAAATAAATAATCAAAAAATATATACAAGAAAGTTCACTGACACAGCCTCAAAAGGCTCGACCACCAAAACCGCAAGGCAAACCAAAATAAACAAAGGGACACCGCATCATTAAAAAAGTAATTTTCGGCTAATACAAAGTAAGAAGATTTTATAAGGTATTTTACTCATTAAAAAAGGATGATTGTGCAAGAGTTTTTTTTAAGAAAATATATAATTTATTAAGACAATCCCCTTTCATCTATGTTAAAGATTTAGAGAATTCAATAATCAAACAAACTTGAAAATTTGAGATAAGTCTAACAACGAAAATGGATCACTATAATATACAAAAATGATGGTGTTTTGTAGTTTACGTTATATTTTTATAGTATATGAATATATGTTTTTTTTATTCAATAAATCTTTTATCTCAAGGACATTGGTGTTTTATAAATATGTTTAATACTTTATTTATATGTAATATTTTAATTTTTAATTTAACAATACTTATGATGATATGAGATTTTCTTTTATTTTGGAAAAAAAGATTATGAAATAAGAGCATATATATTTGAATATTTAATTTAACTTTATTTATTTGAAGCTTATATAAACCAAAGTCTTGAATGTCTTAATCCATAAGGCATTCATGTCCATTTGTATTAGATTTTACAGGGTTAGACTTTAGTTCTATGATTTTCATTTTGGGCCTATATTATAATTTTTATTATTATGAAAAAAGAAAAAAGTACTCTTTATAGGTGTATTAAGTTGTCACAAGGTGAATTATATTTCATCAATTAATTTTAATAAAAGATTATATTACCTCAAAATCTATTTTGACAAGGATAAAGTATGCATTTTAAGTTTAACACATATACATTACTATATTCTACATTCTTCATCTTAATATGCAACTATGTAGTTTCCTATAATAAAAACAGATTTCAATAAATACTACACAATATATATATTGGTAAACGAATGATGTATTTACTATATATTGTCATGTCAAGGTCTAGAAATGATATCCTTTTTATTGAAAAATCACTACTCAAAATTTTATAATTGAAAGGATATCCTATTGCTATCCGGAAATTAGGTCGTTTTTTGGCATAACTTTTTATTTCCCCATTAACGGAAATTTAACTCTTTGAAGTTGGGAATAAGGTCTTTCCTTATCTTAATTATGTAATTATGTCTTATTTACTATTGAGTAGAAATTGCCTCCAAATGGCTTGAAGACATGGCTCCATCCAACATCTCTCCACCATTTGGTGGTAATCATATCTGGATGCACAGGTTTTTATGACACAAAATTAGAGAAACAATTAATGGTCATTAACAATACCATTTAATGGGACTGGACTGGATTGGTTATATAAGCTGTCAAAACGGGCAAAGGTAACTACAATCTTCCATTCAGCCATCCTTCTATCTCTTCCAAGAAGAAAAGTCGAAATGGGGAGAGGCAGTTCAATGTTGGCCATTGCTTTGCTGTGTGTGCTGTTGTTCCGATTTCAGATCTGTTATGCAGCAACCTACAATGTTGGAGGCTCTTCCAATTGGACTTTCAACGTTTCTGGGTGGCCCGCAGGAAAGTCTTTCAAGGCCGGTGACGTGCTCGGTAGTATTATTATTATTATTTTAAAAATTCTTTTCCTTTTATTTTCTCTCTTCCTTTTATTATTATTAATATATTTAAAGAGGTATACAAATGTCATACTTTTAAATTTTAATATTTAAAGATTTAACATGTGTCTTAATATTTAATGTAATTTTAGTTTCAAAAAATTATCTTCTATTATGTAATTTAATTTTGAAGTGAAAAATGCAATATATAATTGTATACCCCTTTTATTCACATTTAGAACCCACTTTACCACTGATTGTGCACCACTTATCAAACTTGCTTATTTGACTTTAACTTGTCATTTTCAAACATAATCAAATTTTAATACCTTATGCCATGTGTTCAATGATTATAATTTACTGTACTTGTCTTGTAGTGTTCAACTACAGTCCCAATTCTCACAACGTGGTTGCTGTGAACCAAGCTGGTTATGATTCGTGCACTACTCCACCGGGTTCCAAAATTTATACGTCAGGAAAAGATCAAATCAAACTTGCAAAGGGACAAAACTACTTCATCTGCAACTTCCCTGGGCACTGCGAGGCTAACATGAAAATAGCCATAAATGCTGCGTGATTTGGTGCAAAACGACTTTTTCTTTTACTTCTATTGTATCGATTTCTATTTGAATATCGAGGTTCAGAAAGTCGTTTAGAAGAGGAAATTGGCCATGAACTAAATAAAAATATTAAAGAAAAAGTGTATACTAGACAGCAAAAGCATCTCATGTTATTCATAAATGCAGTCATCAATAACCACAATGCTAACATACACATTCTTTAGAACATTAATTACACAATAAATTCCAATGTTGGACATGAAATCTTAATGCAATCTCTCTATTTTAAACACCACAATCTATCAATATTTGACAATTCTTGTGCAAGAGAGGAAGCTTATAGTAGAAAACCCAACTTTCACCGCACACACACCCGCAACAATCACACACAAAACTCACCATATGTTATGTTTATAACATGTTCTACCCTAAGGGGTAGAAGGAGGCTAATTATGTCATTTCAAAGAGGTGATGAACTATAATTTAATGGGCCAACATATAGTTATTAGGGTACTACTATGTGCCTAAAATGTAATTAGTAAATTATTAATCATCCCATTATGGTTATTAAATATACATTAGACATTTTGATTAATGGTTATGAATATAAAATTAATATTGTGATTATATTAGTTTATATATTTCTAACATTCTCTCACTTAAATAATATAATCAAACCACCATATCAATCTCTATCATCCAAAAGGCAGTCAAATAAATCATATGCAATATCATATCGACAAGATATATTTACTACATACGATTAGGCCCTGAAGATGTTCAAATACAACAATAACCATTAAAACAACATATATGTAGTACAACAACTGAGACATAAAACAACTATGTATCTGTCTCCTTTTACACCTGTCATTTCGTCAAACTGCATATATACGTCAACATATATATGTCAATATTAATAAGAAGTGACTGCAAATATCATTATGCATGTTTCATATATATAAGTCATAAGCAATCTATACAAAGTACTAACATGTTCAATACAAAATAGCAAACTCTTACTAATCTTATCAAGCTAGGCTCCTAACAATCCCATGCGAGAGACGTGTTCTACAAGCACATATATAAGTAAGCCTTTTGTAAGTAGATCTACTAACATATTAGCTCTGGGCGTATACTCAATAGTAATGAGGGATTCAACGACTTTCTCTTTAACAAAGTAGTACTTTATATCAATATGCTTTGAGCAAGAAGTAATTCTAGTGTTCTTAGAGAAAGCTACAGTTGTAGAATTATCACAATACAATTGCAGCAAATTTGAAATAAAGTCTACAATACCCAATGCTAAAATAAAATTTCGCAGTCGTATTACTTGACAAGCTACCTCATAATATGTCATATACTCTGCCTTTATTATAGAGGACGCTGTGAGTGTCTTTTTGACATTTTCCCACAATACAGCTCCTTTAGCTATCATAAAGATGTAGCCTGAAGTGGACATTTTATCATCCATACATCCTGAATAATCATCGTCATTGAACCCAACTATATCAAGAGTGTCAGTTCGCCGATAAGTCAACATATGATCATTACTACCTTGAAGATACCTCATGACTTTCTTAGTCGCTTTCTAATAGCTAAGTCCAGGATCACTTAAGTATCTTCCTAACAAGCCTACAATAAAAGCAATATCAAGGCGTATGCATACTTGAGCATACATCAAACTGCCTATAAGTGACACATAAGGAACGACTTTTATTTCACCTCTCTCTTTATCATTTTGTGGACTTGGGCCTTTGAGAATTTGTCACCCTTCACTACTGGTGCCTTTCCAGGAGAACAAGAATGCATATTGAATCTCTTCAACATCCGATCAATGTAATTCTTTTAAGGCAATCAAAGAATCTCATTCACTCCATCTCAGAGAATTTGAATTCCAAGTACATAAGAGGTCTCACTAAGATCCTTCATATCAAAATGACTAAATAATAGTTGTTTTTGTCTCAAATAATAGATCAGTATCATTAGAAGCAAGTAAAATTCCATCAACATACAGTACTAGAAAAATGAAGCTGCTCCCACTGAGCTTCATAAATATACATTGATCAACTACATTCTCCTTGAAGCCATTCACAGTGACAACCATATCAAACTTGAGATACCACTACCTTGATACTTATTTTAACCCATAGATAGACTTCTTGAGCTTGCAAACCATGTGTTCTTTACCAATCATCTTAAAACCAAATGGTTTAGTCATATAAACATCTTCATACAGATCTCCATTCAAGAAGGTAGTCCTCACATCCATTTGATTAAGCTCCAAATTAAAATAAGCAACTATAGCCATGATGATTCGTAGTGAATCTTTGGTAGAAACTAGTGAGAAGGTTTATTTGAAATCAATCCCTTCTCTTTTGCTATAACTTTTAGCCACAAGTCTAGCCTTATGCCTTTCTACTTGTCCTTTTGATTCATGTTTGATTTTGTGAGCCCACTTGCACCCAATGGGTTTGTAACCTTTAGGTAGTTTAACTAACTCACCCAAACTCCATTTTGTGACATGGAACTCAACTCATCTTCCATTGCATTCATCCAAAATGCAGATTGAGGACTATTCATAGCTTCTTGATAACTGACTGGTTTAGTATTGTCTCTTATATCAAATTCATGCTCCTACAAATAAACAATATAGTCATCAGGAATGGCAGGTCTACGTGTTCTTTGTGATCTCTTGACAATAACTTCATCATCCCCAGTATCAATCACTTCATCTTGTGCTTGATTCTAAGGTTCATCACAAGATTCTATTGGAATCTGTTCAATCATAGGGTCATCAGTAGGAGCTGAAGTGACGGGTATAGGGATTAGAATACGTTCTTCCCTGAATACAATTTCTCTTGACCTTTGACTTGAGCCAAATTCGTCTTCAAAATAAATAGCTCTACTTGATTCTATGATTTTAGTCATGTGAGATGGGCAATAGAATTTAGAACCTCTTAATCCAATGGTGTAGCATACAAAGTAGCCACTAATAGTTTTTAGATCAAGAAGCATACAAAGTAGCCACTAATAGTTTTCAGATCAAGCTTCTTAGATTGTAGATTATAGGGCCTTACTTTTGCTTTGCATCCCCAAGCATGAAAATGGTGCAGGCTTTGTTTCTTACTTGACCATTACTCATACGGAGTCTTTAGGACTAACTTGCTAGGTACTTGATTCAAGATATAAGCGGTTATCTTCAATGCCTTACCACACAAAAATTCTAATAAACTAGAATGAATCAACATACACCGTAACATGTTAAGAAGTGTGTGGTTTCTTCTTTCAGCGATTCCAATATGCTGAGGTGTTCCTGGCATTGCATATTTTGCTTCAATAACACATTCTTGCAAGTATCTAGCAAAAGGCCCTGGATTCTTTCCACTCTCATCATAACGCCCATAATACTCTCCACCTCTATTAGAATTAACTACCTTGATTTTCTTCCCTTTTTGAAGCTCAGCATTTATCTTGAAAATCTTAAACGCTTCCAAAGATTCAGATTTTTCATGAATGAGCTACATATGACCATACTGGAAAAAATCATCAATAAAAGTGATGAAGTATTTATAGCCACCTATAATAGGTGGAATAAATGGAAACTCCAACAATTCTGAGCACCTGTCTGTTTTGCTTCTACTAACCTTGGCGATCAACTTTCCGTTAATACAATTAACACAAGCAGTGAAATATGAAAAATCAAGATTCTGAAGTATACCATCTTTTACCAACCTCACCATTATGTCTCTAAAAATATGGGCTAAACGTGTGTGCCATAACATAGAAGATCTCAAATCCAACCTCATACGTTTGGAACCAATAACAGTATTAAGAGATGAGGAAGAAACAACAGTAACAACATCATTCAACTCATGTTTATATAAATTTTCACATAAAATTTCATTTTTCACCAAAAGAGAGTCACGATACAAAGTCAATTTTCCAGTTCCAAAAAGAAGACTATAACCTAGTTTATCCAAAATAGATACAGAAAACAAATTCCTCCTAATAGAGGGTAAATAAGCTACATCATGTAACTCCAAACGATGTCTTGTATTCAACTATAGTCTAACTGTCCCAAAAAAATCAACTTGGACTTTGGTCTAACTGTAGTCTAAACAAACCATCACAAGAAAATTACCTTTCTTCTCTATGTAAGCTTTGAGCTTTCAGCAATCAGCTTTCTTTTGCCCAAAATTTTGACAAAAGTTGCGCTTCCCTTTGAAAAACTTATTCTTCTTACTAAGAGAAGATGAGCCCGCCTATCTACTTATAGCACCCCACTCCCGCCAGACATTTGTACCCATACGTCCTTCAGACATTCGAGCACATGCTTGGTAGAAGTAGTGCCCCAGAGCAATCATATTCACTTCTCATGGCATCATCATTAAAACATAAATATCACAATATTAAAAAACCCAATTCCTAATTTTCATTTCATAAAACCGAATATACATTGTAGAATTACATACTTCATCCTTATAAACAATATCAAAGAACTATCAAAGTCTACAGCTCTATTACAAAATATGCTACTTGTTACATGAATGAGGAACTATACAAAATTATATCTAAATCCTTCAGTCTCAGTTGACAGACCTTTGAGCCATTTCTTCTATCCAAAAGTAGTACTAGATCTCTTCTAAGTTGTCTTAGAAGCTAAGCCCACTCTCTCGCACCTGCAAAGTCAACACTGCAATTTTGATGAGTTTTGCGAACTCAGTGAGTTACCCATCATTGATGGCTCACTCATAACACATAACACATATAGTTCATGTTTCAAGTTCACAAACAATTTATGTCATCATATAATGCACATCTTTCGCCAATTATCAAAAAGCACCATATAACACTTGGTTCACTTATTCACCTTTTACATTCATAACGGTTCATACAATTCAATTCAATCACTCATATAATGCATAATAAATTGTATGTGCAATGTTCATGAAACTCACATTCATTTTTTAATTTGTTATGACTGAGTGCCTTTTTCACTGTCCCATATCCATTGTGGATATCGGGCTCATTAATAACTGTTTCTTATTCATTGGGGATACAGGGCTCATTATACACAGGTAGCCAGAGGCTTTTAGCACATTTTGAGCTTTAAGCTCTTTTTCACTGGCGACTTCGGTCACAACTACCTTTATGTTATCATACATTTATGTAGTGAAATGCATCATATATATATTCAATCATTCACTTGTGCTCAATTTTTTTCGCATTCACATTCACTTTCACCATCGTACCTTGGTCCGACATTCAACAATTAAGTTGAGTATCACATATTCTGTCAAATTCACATACAATAAGCACTTCTAATATATTATTCATGCATCAAACACCTCAGACATTCAATGTCCAGAATTAACACATTCACATCACATAATAATTCAATTCAGAATTTAAACAAAATAATAAATCAATGTGAGACCATCTAGGTTACTCACAGTATGCTCCAGATAGCTATTGCCTCGACGTCCCGACAATGTCTGGATGTTGTTGCTCTAATTGCTCTTATATATCATGCAATACATACACATATACACATTACTAATTTACACATTTTCATGAATATTCAATCATATACATATGAATATGTGATATGTATAATGCATGCTCAATGATAATCCCGGGTATATTTCCTTAATTCGCATCGTATGATCATTTATACTTCATAACTTATATATGTCTAAATTAAACTAAGATTTACACTTCATTTGTACAAGATTATTCTAAGTTCATCTTTGAATCATTTACTAAGATCATTCAAGCATTAAAAGATCACAAAATATCCAATTTATCATTGACCTTTACTTAATACACATCATTCACCTTCTTTGAATCACTTTTATTCTTAAAACATCTCCAAAATTTCAGATCTGAACACTTGGTAAAAAACAATCCATTCTTGAATTATATCCTCATTCATCAGCCTAAACATATCACATATTTAATCCCTTATTCAAGCATCATTCTAGGTTCAATTTAAGCTTCATTCAAGCCTAAGTGCATCATATGAAAGTACCTAACCATTTCTTGTCCCAAACCACACATAAAAGAAGCATATTTGATGTGCAACCTGTTCCCACGATCATAGGATGCTTCCATCCGAAAAATCCCAGCTTTGTTCTTCCAAATTCCAACTTTTCTCAAAATAGACTTTTTGGTCAATTTTTCATGGCCATTTTGGCAAAGAAAATGAGATATTTAGGCAATACATTTTTCTAAACAATGTTACTATATGTCTTAAGTTTCTAACGACATCAATTTCATGCAGTTTGGTTGAGTATTCTACAAGTTATACCCAAAGTACTGTTAAGTCAAAATGACTTTACGAAATGATTTTGATGAAGAACAAATAATGAAGCTGAAATAAAAAGCAGACGGAAAGTGAAATGAAAAGCAGACGGAAGCTGAATTGAAAAGCAGACGGAAGCTAAAGTGAAAAGCAGACGAAAGAAAGCAGACGAAAGAAAACAGACGGAAGAAGCAAAGCACGAATTAGTTTGAGTTAGTTACAAAACTCAACTGAATAACTGATTCTTTAAAGATCAAGAAGCAGTTGAAGACGAAGGCTATAAATATGAGTCGGAGTCGA
>JAOTBA010000005.1:17562532-17572804 GCA_025629845.1 Erythroxylum squamatum | reverse complement strand
GTATAGTATATGCGCACTTTGATAGTGTTGTCAAGATTGAAAAGCAAGCATATGGTAGAATGTATTCGTTGATCGAAATTTGAGAGTTACACATTTGGGCCTAAATAGTTTGAGTGTTGGAGTGTATATCAATGGGAGGACTTATTATTTCGATATGGCATAGATTTCATCTAACTCTATTATGTTAGATTAGTTCGACTGTTACATGTAAACTGAGTTCATTGAATTTATGTGTTGATCGTGGTAGACCGAATTCTAGTTATCATACTTGAATTAATTGATATGGTTGGGGATCTTATTTGAATGTTGCATACTTAAGTATTTTTTCTTCGTATTGCATGTTTTTGTTTTTCTACACTTTGTTTTTAAGGTTTTCTTTAGTTCTATTTTCTGTTCTTTTTCTTACTTGAGGACAAGCAAGAGCTAAGTGTGAGGAAATTTGATATACTCATATTTTCATATATATTTAGTACTTAATTCAGAGTCATTTACATTCATTTTATGTTCATCTATGGCTGGTTTATCATGTTTTACCATTATTCAAGGTTTGTTGACATAAAATGCATAAATGAAACAAATAGACTCGAAATGCACTGTTTTTGAGTTTCTGGCATACTTGACCTTTAGTCATTGTAGGATTTTTATCTCGAGATTGATTTAGTCAAAAATTCTGAATTTTCATAATTAAATTCTTGATACATTGAGGGAATTTTTGGGACCAATTGCAAATTTTTTTGAGCTGGAATTCAGGAGAAATAAATTCCTGAAATTTGCGTCAGATTTTGGATCGCCAGAATGACCTTTCAACGATGTTTTGATCATAACTTTTGACTCAGATGGTGAAATCCTGTGATTCAAGTCTCATATTGAAGCTAACGCAAAGATGAAGATACTGATAAAATTTCAGATCCTCGATCATCACAGTTTAGTTTTTATGTACTGTCGAATTTGACCTTGAAAAATCTATTTTAACTAGCCTAGTGCTGGAGATATTAATAGGCTTTTATTTGATACGTTAATTTGGGTCAATTGTGTAGTGCTTTAGGGTAGACATTTGCTAAATTATTATTTTTATATTTTATTTGAATGTAGGAGTTGTTATGAAGAAAAGAAGACAGCAGAAGATAAAAGCGCTGCGTAGTGCAGCGTTGTCACATGGGGGAGACAGAAACAAAAAGAAGACCTACCATTTTATTCAAACCACCCACTTCACGCCTTCACTGGATTCACGCCCGTAGACACTACTCATGCATGCAACACCTACTACCCACACATGCAACAGCCTTTATTGACTAGCTTCCTCCACTCACGCGAGAAAATGCTGCCTCACTTGGTTCTTACCTTTATTTCATTCCAATACTACCTTTTCATGCCTCCATTCATGCCAATGCAAAGACAGCCCCCACTACATGACAAAGTAGTCTCCACACACTTCACGCCTCTACTCCATACACGACATGCATCAGCCTCCAAAAACAACCAGCCTTTACATCACCATTCACGAAAAATAGACATCCGCAAGCTCCAACACAACTCTTTCATCCACCAACGCATCAGCCTTCATCCCTTTATTCTTTCACACACACAATTCTTTCATCCACGAACGCATCAGCCTTCAACCATCCTCTCCGTCAACACATCTCTCCAGCAGCTACAACCAAGAACACAAGCCTCCTCCAATTAAAAACAAGAGAACGTCATTTTGCTCTTCTCCTATTTTTTTAACCAACGTAACACTTCCACTCAAGCCTTCTTTTATTTTTCAACTTCCAAGCTCCAGCCAAAAGCATTCACGCAAACCTTGTTAATTCCTCATCCAATCTCCCATATCCACACATCTTACCTCCACTCCACCGAAACAGCCAGCAGCAACTTGAATCATAACGCAAGCCATCCATCCACCGAAACCACCAGCTCTCTCGTCATTCAAACTTCACGCCTCCACTAACAAAACACCATAGCCTCCTTTAGATTTTCTTGCATTTTTCCATTATCTACTCCACTAATGCTCCAAACTCCAACAAAACAGCAAGCCTCCTTTTGTCTTTCACGCAAAAGTTAAATCCAATCAATACTCAACAAGGAGCTTCCATCCATTCACTCACCAAGGCAAGCCATACTTCCATACACAAGACCCTCTTTCAAGTTCCCACTCATGCACAAGACGTCCACTGCCAAACAACTCAGCAGCCCCCATTGAAGCAAGACAGCCTCACTCACAAAGCAGCGTCCACTTTTGGATATAAGCTTCCACACAACATTCATCAATGTAGAAGCCGCGCAAGGAGAGGGATAGCATTTTTTTTTACTGCAGATTTGGAGCTTTTCTCTTCATTTATAATTGAGTCCTTATGAAGTTGTCTAGCGTTTATATTTTTGAATTGCTTGGCATGATGATTATATTTTTGAATTGCTTGGCATGATGATTTGTGGCTAGAACTCTTAATTTCTCTTAGGGATTTGATATTTTTGATGATGCTTTAATATTAAATTTTGCAGGAATCCATGACTGAATATTCATATACTTGTTGATTTTCCTTGGGTTTAATTGTTTTTCCTTTGGATTTTTGGAAATTACCTTGGTATAAATGCGCCTTTGGAAAAAGAGAGTTTTTGCTAGAAGATTAAAGGAAATTTTGACTAATATTTTCTTGTGATGTTGAGAGACCCAAGAAACTTAGGAGGTAAAAATTGAAGGTTTAAGGCTTAAGAAACTCTAGGAAGAATTTGAGAAAGGGATTACTAAGTGACGTCTGGAGTGGATAAATTAATTCATCTTTGGGAAAAGAGAATTAATTACTCTTAAAATTCACCTACAAGGTTAGGATATTTCAGTTGCAGAGGATAACTAATTCAATATTAAAGTTGACAAAAATATCATTCCATAAGAGAAAGGCATTCCCCTTGCTGTTAAAACTTTTAATTAGTAAATTGTTGCACTCTTTTCTTAATTAATTATTGCATAGATTTGTCATATTCGTAGTTATTTTGGTTTCATTAAATTGTGTAATTGCTTAGAAATTTCCTAGAGTTTTTAATAATTCGTTACATTGCTTTTAAATTTCCTAAATTTCACTCAACCCGATTTCAAACACTGTCAACTGGCATAGATTTGAATTTTCTCATAATCCCTGTGGATACGACTCGGTTCTTACTGATTTATTACTCACTTCGACAACCGCACTTGCGATTCACGAACACCTTCATAATTCCTAATAAATCTTTTACAAAGGAATAAATCTTGGATAGCTAGGAAACTGAAACACCCACAATGGATGACGGAGAATCAAGGACGACAATGGTGATAGGGAACTAGCGACGACGATGATAAAGGGGAAAACGAAGAAAAGAGAGGAGAAAATAAGGATGGGCAAGGGGGTGGAGTTCGTGGGTAGGTTCAATGTTTAACAAAAATGATGTTTGTTTTAACAGTAAACGACGTCTTTTTTGTTTTATTAGAAACGTTGAAGACAAAGATAACGACAACATTTAGGTTTTTATTTTATCGACGAAATCGTTATTCAGTCGATAAATCACTGTCAAAATCCAATCCTATTGGTACACCCTGATGCTTATTTATGTTGACAAGCATTCCTGCCTAATTTATAGAAGGATATCACTCTTCTGTCGCTATATTCCGACAAAAAAATTGCGGGGATACTTTCCCTCCACCTTTATCTACGTATATTTTGTCCATCATAAAATGAAATTTTTTCTGACAATGTTACTAACAGAAATTGATTTTTCGCCACTAACTGCCTGTGGTATTTTTACCGTCGGTAATTTTTCATTTTATTGTAGTGAGTTTTGCAATAGGGATGCTAGGTAGATCTAAGAGTAATTCTGATATTAATCATTGGAAGGTTGCAAAGAAAGTGTTAAGATATCTTCAAGTAACAAAGGATTACATAGTCACTTATAAGAAATCTAATTATTTAGAAGTGATTGGATATTTAGATTCATATTTTGCTGGGTGTGTTGATATTAGAAAGTCAACATTTGACTATTTATTCCTATTAGTTGACGGAGCAATATCATGAAAAATTACCAAATAGTCTGTCATTGCTTCATACAATATCAAAGTAGAATTTGTAGCTTGTTATGAGGCTACAATTCATGCATTATGGCTGCAGAAATTTATTTAAGGGTTTAGAGTTATTGACATAGTAAACGGGCTTCTAAAAATTTATTGTGATAATTATGCAACAATTTTCTTCTCTAAAAATGACAAATACTCCAGAGGCGCAAAACATGTGTAATTAAAGTATTTTGTTGTTAAAGAAGAGATTCAGAAACAAATAGTGTATATAGAACACATTAGGATGGGTCTTGGTTGTATCGATGATTGATAATAATGTTTGATGATGATGTTTTAACACTCTTGAGCTCAATAATAATATGTTTCTAAATTTAATATTTATTATTCATTATCTTTATGTATACATGATTTTTTGAATAAGAAATTTGTATGTAATGTCATAACAAGTATGTGGATTGTATGTTGTTTATATACAACTTATGGAACTAAACATAATAATTCTTAATGTAGTGGTATATGAAAGAGAGTATACGACTATACTGGATATGAATCCAAAATCCCACATTATGTAATTTGTTGTGTTGAGGTGCTTATGATATTAACAGTTTATAAGATTTAATTTTTGCTAGCCTTATTGTTGAATGCAAAGCACACTACTAGTCCTATGCTCAAAATTGTAAGTACACGGATTGTACTTGTAGTTGAAAGCAGATATCGATCCCACGAGGAGTGTGCTTAGGCACCACTTAATTCGGGTTGTTCTTTATTTAAGAAATAGTTTCATTCGAATTTAAAAAGATAACTAAAATAAAGACAAACTAAAAGTAACAGGGAACAATGCAACCCAAACCAAAATCGTAAAGTAAGACTTGGAGAAAATCAAGATTAAACATTAGGACTTATCATTATCCCTATTTGCTCCCCTTTGATTAATTGATTCAATTTATGCTTGGCCCAAGATTTCCTAAAATTCTAACTACCCTCTTTCAAGGTGTAACTAAATGTCACCAGTTAAATAAATTGGAATTAACTTTGGGATCTCTCGATGTGCAAAGCCTTTCCTAAACATTCAACTAGATATGAAGCTATCCTATAGGCAGTGTATTGATCTATTGAAATCTCTTTCTAATAAATCAATAACTTGTTATTTATAGGTCTATTAATCGTCAACTCTCGTTGTATAATTAATACAGATTACCAAGCTCACTCTCTCTATTTATTGCAAGGTTTGAGCATAATAAATAACACAAACATGTATATCATTAAATCAATAACCAAAGGTTCACAAAAAGTTCAACAATAAACCCTAAAAATTATTTTAGCCAATCATAATATCCATAATATCCCCAACAATCAAATAATCCATGATAAACATACTAGAAGAGAGAAATTGAAATAAAACTGGACGGAGTAGCTCCTCTTCTTTGCCCAATCAAGAAATTTTGGATGACGGGGTGCTCTTTGACCAATCGGGAATGAAACCTTGAATCTCCACCTATCTCTAGGCTCTCAATATGTCTTTTAGCTCCAGGAAGCAAGTTCCACAACCTTATGGCGGCTTTCAGGATTCTCTGTCTTTTAAAGTCACGAAAATCTAAAAATATACATAAAACCTGAGTGTCTCTTCGACTTCCAATTCCCACAATCGTGGGAATTATACTTGTGCTTCCCATAGTCGTGGGTTAACTTAACAGAAACTTTCTCCATATATTTTCCACGATCGTCGGAAACATGCCCTTTCCCACGGTTGTGGGTTCTTATTCTTCAGCAACTCCACTTCTCTTCTTTTCTCTTGATCTGTAGCTCAATCACAAAGGTGTCCACCCTCCATTTCTACACTAAAATGATCAATTCCTACCCTAAACCAATATCAAACACAAAGTAACAAATATAAAGATCAAACTAAACAAAAACTCACAAAACAAGTCCTAAAACCCAATAATACTAACTTATCATGCAAGAAACACATGCCAAATACTTAGAAAAACACATACTAATTCACAAGTATCTTACAATTTTCTAATTAATGGGGAACCTTTAAGAAGGAAAAGGAGCAAAAGTTCCATGAAAAGGAGACCCAATCTTCCCATTCTTGTATACCATTACCATGGAGGTACTTAACAAGTTCTAAGTCAAGGTGGTTGAGACAACTAAGCTATTAAGATATCACATCAAATGCAAGATATGTGGAATCATAAACCTAAACTTTGTGGATGATCTCCTTTTTTTCTCAAGGGTATACCATCATTTAGTCTCCACACTCATGACAACCCTGAAGTTATTCAATAGAATTTTTGGTCTTTATATTAACAAGGAGAAGAGTGACATCTATCTACCATGCTTACCATAATGCACAATGGTTAACAATCATAATAGATATCACGATCTTGGAACTACCTTTCACCTATCTTAGAATATTAGTTAATTATACAAGGCCTTATTATTCAAATTTTAGGCCACTAGTAGAAAATATCAAAATAAAGCTGTACAGCTAGCGTAATAAATGTCTTTTAATGGCTGGAAGGGTTTAGCTAACATTTTCAATACTAGCCACAATGTATTGTACTGGGCCTCCTATCTGGTCCTTATTAGTGTATTTTTAAATCAATTAATAAAATACTCAGAAAGTTTCTATGGAATGAGAATAAGGAAGGCAAGGTTAAGGCAATAGTTAAATAGAAAGACATTTATAGACTTAAAAATCAAGGTGGATTGGGTTTCATCCCCATAAAGATAGTTATCATGACTATTCATACAAGAAGGTTATTGATATTAATCAAGGATGGGAAATCTATGTAGATAAAATGAGTCAGACAACAATTCATTGAAAAGAACAGCTTATGGAACACCAAAATTCTAGAGAAAGCCTCTACTACTCTAAGAATATTCCTGGAGATCAGGGATAGCATCAAACAATCAATATACTAAAAAATTGGAAATGAGGAGATTAGAAGCTTCTAGCTTGATAGATAGTCAACTTTGGGGGTGATGAATGAACAACTTGAGTTGCAGGAGCTTAAAGCCTATTTTTAGGAGGCTTACACGATATAACTAGTGCTATAGTTAATTGAGAAATAATAAGCAAAATAGATCAAGACACTAATTGGGGATCTTATCTTTTGAATTCGAGCATTAATCGTGTTAAAGAGGATATGGTACTATGCACAAAAACAAACTATGGATGGTTCTCAAATTGCTTAGCAAAGAGCTTATTTTGGAACTCTAAACCTATAATAGAGTGGCATAAACAGGTAGGGTGGATAAAATCCTATCTCGTGCAATGATCAATCTTTGGTTAGCAATTCAACAAAAGTTACCTAAAATTGATAGATTAAAAATCCCTAACGGTTGCCACTTATGTATTTTCAATCAGGAGAGCATTGATCATTTATTGTTTGAATGTACATATGCTAACAAAGCATGGAAGGAGAAAATAAATAGATGATATATATGCAACCCACCGGATATATGGAATGAAATCATATCGTGAAGCTTGGAATGAACACATAAATTAAGTAAAATAGAGTATTGGATCTTTAAAGCAGCATTTTCTTACTTGGTTACAGAAGTATAGGAAGAAAGGAACCAATGTGTCTTCATAGAGAAGTCTAAATAATATGGAAGCTCCATAACTAACATCATCAATGGCATCAGAATACATATATGCATGCACATAGAAGGAGCCATGATTGAAGAAAGAGTGAAGTGTAGATGGGAAATCGCTTAAAGAAATGAAGAGAGGAATGCTTCATCTGGGATAGCCAAAAGGATTGCTTAATCTAGATGTCACATGTAACACATACAGTATGACTTTGAAAATAGTTCCACATGCAATATGTATAACATCAGATGTTTTGTTAAGCCTTATTTTGTTCAACTGAAGCTTCTACACTTCATGGATTCTATGTAAATATTCCCACATTTAGCTTATAGCTAATGAATTTCCTTTTTGATTTAAAAACAAAAGGTTTTGGAAATAAGGTCCTACAAGAGGTAGTTGATTAAACAATCTATTTTTCCTTATGGAAATGAATTGAAATATAAGATAAAAAATCACTTATGAATTGTTTATGTCAAAAGAATCATTTATATACCTTAAGGATAATAGAAAGTACAGAGAAGAAAGATCACAATGATAATTTTAATTGAATAATCTTAGATTTGTAAGTGTTGGGGTTAAATTAAGGATGAGGATTAATCAATAATCTTTTTTTTTTGTTCTTTGCATTGTTCATGTAAGAATTTTGTTGATATCATGTTATATAGTAGAAGGACTACTTCTATCAGTAATGTAAAAGATGCTCTGTAGTCCAAAGAATTAAAGAAAAAGGTCTCTGACATATATGAAGGTGGACCAAATTTGAGTCTTGTTGTTACTAGAGGAAGGAACAAGGAAAAGAATATAGAAATAGGAGTAATTCATGTTCCAAATTAAACGCTAAAGTTTGTTTCATGCTTTAACTATAAAGAAAAAAAGGTACTTTAATAGGGACAATCCATAGTAGAGGGATGGAAATGAGAAAAGCAAAACATAGGAAAAACAAGTGTTGTTATAGTCTAGGAGAGTTTTGAAGAAGAGGATGGAAGATGAGGTTATATTTTGATTGTGAATAATTATAATTATACAAATTGTTAGGTGATAAACATTGGCATGTCATACCATACGACTTTCAATAAGGATTGACTATCTTCTTTTAAAGAATGGAATGGTACTATCAGATTGGGTGATGATGGAGAGTGTGTTGTTAAAGGCAATGGTTCAGTGTAGATCAAAATGCACAATGAAATTATTAGAACATTGGATGCGTAGTATGCTTTTGAGCTTTAGAAAAAATTGATTTCTATGGGTACTCTTGATAGTTAGAGGTATAATATTTCTAGTGATGATGGACAACTTAAGTTGGTAAAGGGTGTATTAATTGTGATGAAAGAAAAATTACAAGATGGCATCTCTGTCTTAAAAGGAAAATGAATAATGGGATTAGTAATTATTTCTCAATCTTGTGTAATATCGGTGAGCAAGAGATGATGGAACTTCATAAGGGAGCTTATTGAAGGATGACAAACACAGGAAGGTAGACTTCACACACTTTGTAAAAAGTCTACTTCAAGGATATAGTATTTAGGAAGGAACATATGTTAACACAAATATATGGAAAGGACGTATCATGGTAAAGAATGAGCAATATTGATTCAAAGATGGTACAAAGTGTAATAGAATAGCTTAGAATAGATGTATGTCAGGAAGAAAGCATCAACATAGTATAACTAAGGACAAAGCAAGATGGGCCTCCAAATAACCAAAGAGATATAGTTAGAGACTCAGTCACATATGCTCTTACCATTAGTGACAATAATAAAACTATCTTTTAAGGAACCAAAGAAAGTTAGGAGAAAGATAAACAAATGGATTTATAGTAAAGGATGTCAGGTTTCATAAGATTAAGAAATTATTTGCATCTAGTTATATTATTAAAAAAACGTTCACACTTTTGATGATTTAGATAGTATATTGATAAACTTATTATCGGTAGAAAAGTTCAAACATAGCTTAAACTTGGTAAATTCTTATATAACATAAGCCTTTAAGAGTAGGTATGGCAAGGAGTAATTCTTGGTTAGCTATTGTAGGTATGGCAACGAGTAATTGTTGGTTAGCTATTGGAGAATTTAACTCAAGGTTTAGAATTGTGAGATATGCCACAAATTTTTAATAAACAATGAAATTTCAAAAGCTAATCAATGATAGAAAAGGATATGGGAATGATATCGGTCTCATACTAAATGGAGAGATTTCCAAGTTAAAAGTAACCTGGCACCAATGTCAAGTGTAGGATAGGCAAGAAATTCATGACACAATTTCCAAGGATACATGTAAATAGAGTTCCCATTTCATTAAGGATATGTGGAAATAGAGTTTTAATGAACTTAGGCTACTATGAAATTAAGTTTCTGTAACATCCCGTTCCCATACTATGGGTTAGAACCCTAAAATCCGGTACATGTGAGATTAATGAGAGATTAAAAAAATAAATTTATCATGCTTATGCATATTGTCAGCATACACATATGTGAATTTGAATTTTTTTGCACACATTAAAATGACTGTGCATGCATTCATTGGCATTCCAGGTATAATTGACTTATATGTGAAAGGTGATTATATTGAGAAATGGGGGTTTAGTTGTGTTGGAAATTAATTTGGGATGTATATTTACTGATTTAGAATTTTT
>JAOTBA010000005.1:17485796-17518207 GCA_025629845.1 Erythroxylum squamatum | reverse complement strand
TCAATAATAGGAATGGGGAATTTGTGAGGCACCGTGAGCTTATTCAAAGCCCTATAGTCCACACACATTCGCCAAGAACCGTCCTTCTTCTTAACAAGGATCACCGGGCTTGAAAATGGACCAACACAAGGTCTGATCACTCCAGTCTCCAACAACTCCTTGATCTGCCTTTCAATCTCATTTTTGTAGTGATGTGCTTGCCTATAGGGTCGGACACTTACTGGTTCGGCCCCCTCCTTCAAAACTATAGCATGATCACTGATCCTCTTGGGTGGTAACCCCTTAATAGGCTGAAACACTTCATCGAATCTGGATAAAACAGCCTGTAATGCCTGCTGCTGGTTTGACTCCAAAGTTCCTCTCCCATCTGCTTCCACCTGCCTCACTCCCATGGACCAGAGTACCCCTTCCACCTCTACTTCCTCACGTTTAAACATCTGTTGTAATGCATATGGAATAGGATCTTGCCTTGTGACTCCCTGTAGAGTGATTTCGGTTCCCCTTTGATCAAAGGACATGGACATTCTCTTCCAGTCCACCTACACTACACCTAATGTCTCCAGCCAAGTGACTCCCAAAATTAAATCAGGTCCTCCGGTGTTAAACACAAAAGCTTCCACCGTAAACTCTGCTCCATTCATCTCCAACCTAACTCCCTTACAGACTCCTTGAGAGAAGGTTCGGTGTCCATCCCCTAGTCGGACACTGAAGGTTCGAGTTTCGGTGGTAGGAATTCCCATAGCCTTAACCAATGTGCTCGACACAAAATTGTGGCTGGCCCCGCTGTCTATCATAATCAAAATCGGCATTTCATTCAGCTTGCCCATCATCACCATAATTCTCGCAGATGAAGATGGCTCTCTGCCCATCTCCCTGTATTTGACCAAATTACAGACCAGTTCCCAGTCCTCCTGGTTCTCCACTGCTCCCTCTACAACTGCCTCTTCACCGGTTTCTGCTTCAACGTCGTTTTCCCCTTCGCAAATAGTCAACTTGTATGCCTTATCGGGGCATTGATGGAGTGGGCCGTAGGTTTGGCCACACTTGAAGCACAGCCCTTTTGCCCTCCTCTCCATCAACTGCTCATACGACAGACTCCAAGTACCCTTCCACCTTGAACTGTTCTGTCGACCCTCACCAGGTACTGCCGACCGGTCCTTGTTGGGGAACTCCCTTCCCTCGCCCTTGGCATTCGCCGGAGTATTCCCAGCTGGCCCTTGTCGCTGGAAACTGGTTACCCCTATCCGAAAACCGTGCCCTGCTGAAGGTCCTCCTGGTCGGAGCCTCGGCTCAGTTGGTCGGATGATACCCTCCCCGATCAACTCCCGCTCCACCTTACGCGCTACCGACAAGAGTCGGGTTCTGTTCGTAGGGTCGTGGGTCCTGACCCGGCTCCGTATCTCCTCTCAAAGCCCCCCATAAAACAGCTCATAAACCATTCCTCGGGCATGTGAGTGATCCTCGAAGTTACCTTCTCAAATCTTCGATATAACCATCCACCGATCCACGCTGAACCATCGACTTCATTAGCTCAATCGGGTGCCCTTCATCCCTTTCACCGTAACGATCAAACAATGAGTGCTTAAAACGCTCCCATGTCATACACGGTTCCAGTTCGCGAATCGTCTTGAACCAGTATAACGTTGCCCCCTCCATGCAGATTTGCATCATCGGCAGCCTCAACTCTTCTGCAATCTTGTGAATTGAAAAGTAAGATTCCCCCCGCACGACTGAAGTTGGTTCTGGGATTTCGCCCATGCTCTGTTTTCCCGTGTTCCTAATCTTAAGAGCTTGAAATCCTTCTCTCAACTCCGACTGAAGTTGGTTCTGGGATTTCGCCAAGGTTTCCACACCAGCCATCAACGTACTAAGCTGCGATCCCAGGTCCTTCAGTGCCGCGTCATGAGACTTCACCATAGCTTCCTGAGCTAGCAACGATGACTCTTGTCTCCGCAGAGACGCTTCTAAGGCAGAAACTCTAGACTCCATCCTTGTTTGCATACAATCTCTATCCTTCCTCCTCTCAATGAAAGCACCAAATGTTAGGAACCTCTATAGAGATTGTTTTGTATTGATGATATATCGATACAATTAGATAGTTTACTGCTAGAGCAAGCTCCCCCTCCTGGAAATCCGGGCCAAATTCCTAACAATACCGATAGGTAATCATTCTACTCTCATTCCCTTGCTAATATTCTCCTCTCTTCATTCTCTCTCCATAACTACCTCACTCCCTCCTAACAACCTTTGCCTACATGGCAGCAATATTCTCACTCCCCTGTCCCGACTTATTCCTACGGGTATACACTTTAATGGGCTTGATCGGAATGGGCTAAGAAGAGGATGGACTGTTAACAGAACCTGTAAACTCAGACTAGTATTGTGGGCCCCAAATGCAGGCAAAAGATCAGCATCAGAGGTACAGTTGCACCACAATCCCCAGCCCCTCATACAAATCAAAATTCACACTTTCATAGAGACAGTGAGGCTCATTAGAGATGTACTCTTTTGGCTCCACCAGGTTGGCTCAATATAAAAGCGGTTTGTACGAACAGATTAAGAAACTTGCTTTCTTAATTTCTTTCCAGGGAATTTGGTTCTGTTTGTAGATTAGAAAAACTGAAACCTTTTTATATTGTCTGATCACTTTCAAAAACTTGTAAATGTCCTTGTGATTCGGGTGATCAAACATAGAGCATGAATATAATATGGGCAATTCTCTTTCTGAATTTTAAAAAGCTAAATTTACCTTCATCTTTTTCCATTTTTCTCCGTCTGCGCCAAATTAGTCTAATTGGTGTTCCAGAAAATCCTGCATCAGTGCGCAGTTTCTTTTCCATATAACGCCGGTAAGTTTCAGGGAAAAGGTTGGCGTCATTTACAAAAAAAACAAATGTAGGTGGCCTAATAGCAGCCTGCAAAAGGATCTCTATAAGATATACTGGGACAAAAACTACTAAATTGATGTTTGGAAGAGCAGAAGACAAATAAAAAGCATCTGAAACTTAGCATTTGATGTGTACTTGAGGATAATCTTCCAAGATGGCAAATAAATTTCTTTCTGCTGAATAAAAAATTTCAAACTACAACCAATTCTACATCCATCAAAGCAGTGCACCAAGTAAACATTGATTAAAAAGAAGAGAAACCATAATGCCACAAGATGGAGAAACATAATCGCCAATATCGAAGATAGTTTGCATTTAGAAGTATGAGCATATACCAAAAGCAAATACAAATTCATAGTACATCTACCTGGGTGCAATAATAAATCCGACCTCGCCTTCCACCTCGGGTCCTTGGAGGTGATTTGAAAGCTAAAGCTTCCTGTATAACTTGATTCAATATGGATGTACTTAGTCTTCTTGACCTTTCCTTCTCAACTGTAGAGGCAGCAACAAGGATCCTGAAAGTATGATGCCAATTGTTAAGTTCATAGGGTGAAGGCCAAGGGATTTGTGAAAATAGAATGATACTTTTATCATTCAAAACTTCCTAAGAGCTTTCACAGAATACAGTAAGACTTTCTCAGCTAGTCCAAACTATATTATATCTGGTGTAATGGCTGGTGCCTGACTAAATAAAATATCAAATGACAACACTCTAGTATTTGTCAAGACAACTCATTTCAGCTTAATGACATAGAACCGGTGCTACAGAGTACTACAGCCTCCAGTGAAAGAATTACATAAGAATCAAGAGAGCTAAAACATCTAAGGCTAGGTAATGGCCTACTAGACATCTCCTAAAAGGCCACCACAACTCCAGAATGATCTGAAACTGGGAGGCTGCTAGTTTCTATTCTAACATAAAGCAGAACTGCAAGAAATGTGATAATAAACATTTCTCATAGGTCTAACCGAACAGACAAATTTCTCATAGGAAGTACCAGTAAAGATATAAGTCCATGCAATCAAAACCAGAAGTGTAATGTTCCTATCAAAGTTGTATATTCTTCTTTTACAACAACGACCGGTAAAAAAATCTCGCAGATATAGTGAGTCTGGGGAGGTCTAGTAGTATGTAGCCTTACCTCTAACTAATAAAGAGGTTGTTTCCGATAGTATATTCTTCTTCTATTTCTTTTATATTCAATTAACACATAAATATTGGCCAAGTTATATGTGAAACAAATGATTACACCACTACAACTATATAACAAGTAATGAACAAAGTAAGAACACTCCTAACATACTTCTCAACACTATGACCAGCAATTGCCGTTGAGTAAACAATAGGTGCCCAATTAAGAATACGAAGCTTCTCCCTGACATCTTGTTCGTAGTACATTGCTGTCTGCTGGTTCTTGTTTGGTATGGTATCCCATTTGTTTACAACTATTAGACAACCCTTCCCTTCTTTTTCTATCCTATCAGCAATCCTGCAATCCTAGAGCATTCAAACAGAAGAAAAAGAATATATAATTAAGACAAAGAATTGTGCCATAAATATATCCAAATTTATCAGAGCAGTAGCAATCCATTCAGGTTGACAATTATAGTATGAAGATCTGCCCAGTTATAAATGGCAACTATGTCAAGCCAACAGAAAATTGAGCTATCCAGGTACATTAGAGGACGAGTGCACTTTCACTAGAAAGTAAATTTTTGTCCAATGCTGAATTTTGCAAAGTGCAAGCTACAAATTAGGCAATCTACTCATAATTTTAGTCTTTGAAATTCTAAATGATGGGGCTATGATATTCAGTAAGTCTATACTTCTCCCTCTTCTCTCTTCATCGTTAATCTTATGCTCAACTATTACTTTTTCATCGATCGTTGCCAAGATATTCAGTATTTCCTTTACACTAAGCCAGAAATTAGACACTGATCACAATCAAGACTATTACTAAAGTTCAAAATCTGAACACTTGATACTTATTAATTAGTAACATCATACATCATATTCAATCTTTCATCAAGTCATATGATCTGATCAAATACAAGTTCATCCATGTCTTTGTTTTTCCCGCATCTATCATTATATGGGCCATGACACAATCCAATGTTTTTAACTTCATGAAAGTTAAATATGACGTACTTGTTCCGTAATACAAGCCAGGGCCTCAACGACAAAAGCAACAACATCAGATCGACGAATGGCACGGAATGCTCTATTCACTGATAGAGCCTCTGTAACACTCCCTGATGAAGCCACAGCTGCCTTTCTTCTGATTCCAGCAGTATCAATAAGCCGAAACTTCTGCACAAAATATAGGCCACATTTTCTGGTATGATTAAAATCAACAAAATTAATGTATGGTAACTCCTAGTTTTGCAAATTGATCTCCCAGTTGAAGCAATAAATCAAAAGTTAAAAAAAAAATTATTGCAGCCCACTCTTACAAAAAGCCAAAACTAGCAAGTCATATTGCTATCCAAGCCAACATAAATTAGGGCCTTAAGAGAGATGATCAGGGTGAATTGGACACTGGGGTTTCCATTTCTATGGGCGCTAAAAAGTCCAGAGTTCAAATGAGGACTAGCTGTACCTGGCAAGAAAGACAATATGAAGTTCACTGTTCCCTGGAATTGACTTAGATGTGCCAGCCAGCAAAGAAAACTGAAGCTCATCCATAGCAGGCTTGGTCTTTTATTATTGCAGAACGCTCACAGAGGGAATTGAAGAAACCAATGAAAGGATGCTATGATAGACAAAAACAGGCTCTAATCCAAAGCTAGGTCATTGGTATCTCATTGGAATATTGTGGGAGTGAATTGGAGATTCGGGTTTTCTGGCTTTTTATGGACTTTTGTTTGTGTAGACTTCCATTATGTCTCCCTCTCCCAACTCCCCAGAACAAATCGGAGGAGTTTGAAACAAAAACCAAGGACTAATATAAAGATTCTATCAATCAACTAGTAATCAACAATAAGGTTTGTCTAAAGTTCAACCTAGTATAATACTGATGATACTCACAAGCAGACTTGATGTGTTTCCCAAATGGAGAAACAGCAGCAGTGTTCGGACCTCTCCTGGGTGCTATATGTGCAGCCCCATCTCATCTCTCTCTCTCACTATATGGCCATGAAAACTACGTAAACAAGGTATGAATCAGAGTGGATTCTCTTGCCCTTCATTCTTTGAGAATCAGAAATATTTTTACTTCTTTCCCAAGTTTGAGTTTGTTCATTTGGTAATCACAAAACCTAAGATTTGATTTACAAGTCAACAAGTAAGCTTGTAAATTGCAAAATCCATAGTGTATTTAACCTCTAAGTTCAAGGAGTGTTTTGAGGAAAATCCATGAAGAACTTATTAAAGTTTTCTGTTGATGAAACTTGATTTCATCACTAAGCAAACAAAACCTACAACTAAACTTCCTAATGGAAATTCGGACAATGTTTATTCTAAACAGACCTGGCCATCTGGTCCTGGAATTTCAGTATCAGTGGCGTCTCGAGTAGTACCGCTGACAGGGCTAACAATTGCTCTGTCCTCTCCAACCAATGCATTCAAGATGCTACTCTTACCAACATTTGGTCGACCAACAATTGCAATAGCAGGGACATAGTTTTCTTCTCCATCAAAATTTTCTGGACACTACAAATAAGCATCACATATATATCAGCCCTCAAACTTCATTCACTACCACATAACTTAGATAAGGACATTGTAACAACAAACCTTAACTTTTGCTAGTTCCGAACACACAAGATCAAGAAGTTCTCCAGTTCCAGTCCCAGATATAGCAGATATGGGAAGTGGTGAGAATCTGGTTAACCCCCAAAGATTGCATTTTTGTCAAACTTTAGGAGACTTATAGACATTGTTAAACAAAATAAACTTACCCCAATGTCCAAAATTCTGATGCTTGCATAATCCCTTTACGTGGAGATTCACACTTGTTAACAGCAAGAATGACAAACTTGTTAGAGTAATTTTTGCGCAACCAGTCTGCTATCTCCACATCAGCTCCTGTTGGACCGGCCTGTTTATTATTTCTCATCATATGACTACTAAAGCAATAAGACTAAACTTTTCTGCTCATCAAATACAAAAAAAACACAAAATATTGATGATGAATGGATATTAACGGAAAAAGATCCATTTCAAAGTCCAAAAAAGAATCATACCTATATTGAGAAATTTGAAGCAGGCAGAAGAAAAGTAAGACAAGTCCACCAGGAACACAATTTTAAACGTGAAGATTTGATTTTAAGACAAGTCCACCAGGAACACAATTTTAAACGTGAAGATTTCACAAAATCAATCAGATTGTTCACCCACTTAAGCCATCCCTCCACACAATTTAATGTCTAGGGGAACAATTTTCAGTATGTTACCGGAAAAAGAACAAGAATCTCACCCCAGGATTTCATAGTGGGATTATCTTATGAATAAATACTCCAACTTTCTGTCTATACAAAGTACCCTCGTTAAAGCATCCAAGAGTTTCTTTGATCCACTTGCAAGTCCAATTTTTTCTATATTTACCAAGTTTGGAATTCTTTCATCATAATAAGATTAAATTTTTGTCTAAACAATCAAATGAGAAGATACCTGCCCATCAACAAGAAATATAATAACAGATGATTCCTCCACAGCTGCAGTAGCTTGTTTCTCAATCATAGAGGGCATCCTGGCAACTGCAGCGTCCCTAGACGCTAGTGGAATCCCTTCCATGCCTATAGTTGTTGAAACAGCCAATTGCTCCATAACCTTGTCCTGCGATTTTGAAAGAGTGAGAACACCTCCTGTATCCACCACCATAAAATCGTGTTCTCCCCAAAACGATCTTCCATATAAACGGTCTCGAGTAACACCAGGTTCATCCACCACAATTGCTTTGTTCCCCTGCAATTAGAAACACAATGAAATGAGATCAAACTTTCTAATGGCTTCAACTTACTCGATGCGTATTAAATTTGCAAATTTCAACATTAAATTACCCCAACAAGGCGATTAAACAGTGCCGATTTACCAACATTTGGCCTTCCCACAATTGTAACTCTTGGAAGGAGATGATCAGCAATCTATAATAGAAAGCAATGAGAGGTAAATAATTGAAACGTCTTGTCTTTTCTAGTAAGCGGAGTCCATTAAGAACAAGTGCTAACATTTCTAGTCGTAGCTTTTTGCCTCTTCTGCCTTCTGTATTCCTTCGGATCGTCGGTTTCATCCTCTGCAATCAGTTGGCAACAAATTCTGAGATGTAATTCAGAATAACAAAACCACCCACTTAAAAATATCAAAGATCATAAGACAAGAGAACGGCCAACTTCACCCTTCACACCGAGTAACAATTAAGTTTAGAACTTTTACCGGCGCAAAATTTCTGTCAAAATCTTAGAAAGGCCATGTTTCCATGGTAAGCAGTCTGAGCTTTAAAAGAACATCAAAGCATATATTAAATAGAATTCAAAGGGGAATAAGGGAATAGAAAGAGCAAACCGAGTCTCAATTGGCGAGACAAGGAGGAAGAGAACTCTGTGACAACATGTACAGCTTCCTTTTCGAGTGCTTCTATATCAACCTCGTCATCTTCAGTCTCATAATGGAATTTATCAATCTGTTCCTCTTCTTCTACGACATCATCTTTGTCGTCTTCTTCAAATTCATCCACGTTACTCCTACCAGAGTTCTTAATAGAAGGCAACTTGTGGAGGGTACGGGAAGAGGGGGCAGTGACATATATGGAAATTGTAGGAGTTGTTGCAGGGCAGAGTGAGGAATGAAGGGGAGAGGAAAGAAATGGAAGGGGAAGTTTGGGAAGTGTACAGAAGAGCGATGGAGGAAAAGGGTTGGCGTAGAATAGCTTGGAGGAGACTATCATCTTCCGTTTGATGTCTTCCGAATCCCAGGTGCTGTTTACGAGCTTCAGTTCTCTGCTTTGGCGATGGAAAGGTTGATTTTTGGGAGGCTTAAGTGCGAGGTTTATCCTCTTCTAGTGCACTGGCCAAACCAACGATAATAACTAATAGCATAGGAAGTGGTCGTAGTCGATTAAAAGAGTTTAGCACTCTCTCTCCGTTCCACGGTGTGTTTAGATATTGCGGCGCTCTACACTAACGTAGAAAATGCAGCGGAAGATATCATGATAGAAGGATAAATTAATCATCGGAGGTTTGCAGTGGTGTTCGCCTATGACTTAATTGAAGGCAATACCACGGATGCGAATAACAATATTTGGGACTTAATCTGAAAATGGGCAGGGTCTCAGTGAGCTGGGGCATTCCTTTGGTTAGTAGCTAAATATAAACTATTGACCAACTAACAAACGAGTGACTCACCCTCTCACAATGGATAGCAGTTGTTATTTATGTGGGCACGAAGAGACAACTTTACATGTCATATGAGATTGTCCGCGAGTGAAAGCCTTCTGGTGTAAATTTCTCGTGGATGTGGTTGATATAGAATTTTTTCAACAAGATAAGGAGCTGTGGGTAAAATCCAACCTTATGAAGCACTCGCGAGTGAAACAGGGTGAATGGGTTACAATCTATGACGTAGCCTCCTGGTTTCTATGGCAATGGCGAAATAGAAGCATTTTTTAAGCTAACTTTGCTTGGCTGGACGACGATACTTAAGCCATTATAGAGTGCGTAAATTGGTTAGTCAAGGCAATGGCTGTGGAAAGCTGTGTGTTTAGGACTCAGGGATTACCTGTGGGTAATTTAGTTGGTTGGACTAAACCGATTGAGGACTCGGTCAAGTTAAATACCAATGGTGCAGTTAAATAAGGGACTAACACTGCTACTGCTGGTTGATTGCTTAGGGATTGCCACAGGCAGTGGTGCGGGGGGTTTATCCAGCACATTGGAAGAGGCTCGCCTTTAACTGCCGAACTCGGGGAGTCCACTCGGGACATGCCACACTTGGTTATAGACGTGTTGTTGTCGAAGTAGATTCCCTAGAGGTAATTAATATTCTTTCCTCTTTCATTATAGTTTCGATTGAGGATAATTTTTTGGTGACAGGTACCCGTGGCTTAATCCACCGAGTATGGAAAGTGCAATTTCAGCATATATATGTTAGTATAGTCATTATTTCTTTGTAATCACTACTTTCATATATAGCCGTTACATATATATGTAATTATTATGTAAATAGCTTTCTCTAATTAGATTTATAGCTAGCTAGTCAATCTGTCCATTTAAGGAGTATTAATCCTCTAGCTGATTTTTAGGTATGTATAATCAAGTTTATTCCCTATTTAAAGGGGAGGACTCTCAATGAAAAGATAATTTTTCGGCAAAGTTGTCATCACCAACTCCTAGATTATGGATTTAAGAACTATTAACCATATGAACCACTCACCAAACCTCTTCTCTACGTGTTACGCATGTCCAAGTAGTAGAAAAATAATCACAACTAATGATTCATTCACCGATGTAGTACGAATAGGAGATAGAATAATCAGTCCATTACTGACCTTAAAACAAGTTCTTCATGTCTCTAGATTATCTATGAACCTAATCTCTATCAACAATCTCACTAGAAATTTGAATTGCTATGCGATTTTTCATTGTAACTATTGTATATTTCATAATGAGGATTCAAGAAAGATGACTGGACATGCTAGAGTCCATGATGGCCTCTACTATCTTAAAGAATTTAACCTATCAAATAACATTAAGGGCAATTTATCTCACTCCTTTCTTTCAAAATCATTTCCGTCCAGTAAATATACAATTTGGCTTCATCATCGCCGACTTGGACATCTATCCTTTATAGTCGTTAAAATTCTATTTCTTTATTTAAGGGGTCTAAATGTTGACGATTTTCATTGTGAAGTGTGTGCGCTTGCCAAACACAAGTGTATATCCTTTTCAATTAGTGATAAGAGAAGTTCTATCTCTTTTTATCTCATCACAGTGATATATGGGTCCTATTGTTTTTCATATTTATGAGGCAAAATAGTTTATTTCTTTCATTGATGATTGTACTCGTGTAACTTGAATGTTTTTACTCAAATACAAATATGATGTCAGTACTATACTCTCAAATTTTTGTTCCATGATTGAAAAACAATTTGGGGAAAACATCAAAAGGTTTAGGTTTGATAATGCTAGAGAGAATTTCAATCAAGTCCTAACTTTATACTTCCAAAAGAGGGATTGGACAAGAATTATCTTTTGTTAATACTCCACAACAAAATGGAGTAGTAGAAAAGAAAAACAGTCACGTCCTTGAATTAACCTGAGCCTCCCTTTTAAAAGAAAGTCCTTAAATGCTTTTAGGGAAAGCAATACTCGCAACTGCTCATCTCATAAACCATTCGCCTAAGGAGTCTTGGGATTCAGGAGTCCAATAGAAATCCTCTCAATATTCTATCATGATCTACCAACTAGAAATAACCTTATTCCTAAGGTATTTGGCTGTGTATCATATGTTAATGTTCATAGCCAAAATCGCAAAAGTTTAGATCCAGAGGCTCTGAAATATGCCTTTATCAATAAATCTTTGACTCGAAAAGGGTATAAGTGTTACTACCCACTGTCAAAAAAGTTTTACGTCCTGATAAATGTTACTTTCAATGAACATGAGTCTTATTTCATCACTCCTTATCTTCATGGGGAGAATTCAACAACAAAAGACAAAGATTGGGGGGGATCACGGTGATTTCTTCTTGCTTGACCTACCATCTTCCTCTAAGCCATGTATAAATTCATAACTCAAAACCAATAAGAAAAGACATCTTTTGCCCCTGAGAATGTGAAATTTAGCAAGGTGTATTTGAGGAAAAAGATGATGATTCCTAACTCTAAGCAAGTCCAACCCGGATCCTAATAATAAGGTAACAATTTTTAAACCTTCTTTGCATAGTAAAATTGAATTTCAATTGAACAATAACGATCAAGATCTTCCCATTGCTATTAGAGAAGGAACTAGGGAATGTACCAAACAGCCATATATACTCTTACTTATTTCCTTCCTTTCAAAGCTTTTTCACCATCTTGTAAAGCCTTCCTTGTTAGCCTAAACACCACTGCCATCTCTAAAACCCTATCTGAGGCTTTAACCAATTAAAAATCGGAACAAGTGATGAATGTGGAAATGGAGGCATTGGAAAAAAATAAACTTAAGAGTTGAAGTTGCCAACTAAGAACAAACCTATGGGTTATAAATGAATTTACACAGTGAAGTATAAGGCAAAAGAATCAATTGAAAGATATAAGGCAAGATTGGTGGCCAAAGGCTATACCTAAACTTATGGAATTGACTACCTAGAGACTTTTGCTCATTGCAAAGATGAATACTACTAGATTTTTCTTATCTTTGGCAGCTAACTAAACTATGGTTGAGAATTGTAGCAATCTGATGTTAGAGAACTTGAGGAAGAAATCTACATAGAGGTGCCACCAAATTATAGGAATAACATTTAAGGTCTTGTGTGGATTGAAACAGCCACCATAGGAATGATTTGAGAGATTTGCAACAGTAGTAATAGCTACAGGGTAGACAAAGTCAAGGGCATTATACATTGTTCATCACCTTCAAGGGAAGTTACAGCATTTTTGGAGTATGTAAATGACATAATAGAGGATATCGGGAAAAAGGTATTTTGTTTAAGAGAAATAGAAATCTAGTACTTAAGGCATATACAGATTTTAAACGTGGAAAATCAACTCTTAATAAGAGATCAACTTCAAGATATTGCACCATTATTGTTGGGAACCTTGTGACATTGTAAGAAGTAAAATTTGGAGCAATGGCTCAAGGTGTACGTGAACCACTTTTGTTGAAAATTATTTTAACAGACTTGAAGATTAATTGGGATGGCCCAATGAGACTCTACTGTCATTATAAAGTTGCGATCAATATAGCTCTTAACCCGATACAATATGAATAGACAAAGCACATTGAAGTTGACAAACCCTTCATAAAAGAAAAACTAGAGTGGTTTCATTTGCACACCATATATGGCTCAAAAGATTAACTTGCTAATGTACTTACCAGTGGGTTAAGTAGTTCAAGTTTTGAGAATATTGTATCCAACCTAGGAATGGAAAATACCTATTCACCAACTTGAGAGGGAGTGTTGAAACATACGATGATTTTAGGATTTCCTATTCAGTTAGGATATTTCATAATCACGGAATCTCATTCTCCTATTTAGATAGGATATCCCATGATCATGGAATCTCATTATTTCTATTTCCTTTTTTAGTTGCTAAGGTAACGTGTATATAACTAACCCTCTTATACACTTGTAAGTAAGCAATGCATAAAATATTTTCTCAAAGTTTGACATAATATATATATGTATATATGTATAAATATATGCATATCATTGTTTTAAAGTTCAATGAAGAATAGATTGATCTTTCAAGCGTAAAGCTTTCTTTCTCTAGCAGTAATTCTTAAAGAGTTTTGAGTGATTCTTAAATTCTAGAAATGATCTCTAGAAACCTATTGGTGTGACATAAGTTTGTTTATTCCAAATCTTAGGAGTGATTTCAATTCAAACTTTACAAATGATTCCTAGATCTATCCATATTATCAATCTTTTATTTTTTAAAGCCTAAAAATCCTAAATTCTTGGACACTCAATTCTTACAATAGCCTCAGCTATCACAATTTATAAATGTTTAATCAAATTGTCGGCCTATCTTCTACCCACCCATCATCATAATTGGAACCACAATGCAATCTTGGAATTGAAGTAGCTAGACAAAGATCCACTCAAGCATTTGAGCTTGAATTTTTTTTGGGTTAAAAATGAAATTACTAATCATACTTTGACAAGGTTCATCAGGGTATAATCCATTTTGAGCACAAGATTTACCTAGAACTAGAGAAATTTATCAACAATTTTCAAACCACTTGTATTATTTCAAAGATTGTGCTCACCTATATGCAGAGGGAAAGGTTAGGAACAAAATACTTGGATTACAAGACAGTGAATTCTAATATTTATATATAACAAGCCTACAAGCTAAATGTGTGCTCAAGGAAATAATTAATAAGCTTAATAGGATAAATGCTACATTTCAAGATATGATTTGTTTTGTGGTAAATAAAATAGAGAAAAAGACAATACCCATGTACTTCAATGGAATGTATAGGACCATATAACAACTTTCTAAAACTAGTAGGACTGAATAAGGAGAGGACTTACTTGCAAGAATCATAAACATCAGGAATTTGGGTTATATCAAATCGTCTGCAAATCATAAAACACTGCATGAGAGGATATGAGAATCTACCGAAACAAAAGGCTTTATGAAGCAAAGAAGTTTGGAGTTTACTTTATCCATCTCAAGTTTCTACCTTCTAGAAACTCAAAGGTCCAAGACAATTTAGTTAAGTAACCCTTTTACAATACCTATGCTCATAGTGCAATTGTTGACCAACTCAATGTTGAGAAAAACTTACTCTTTGCGTTCATTGTACAAGTCCCTTTCAAGTTTTTTCCACCGAGCATACATCAAAAGGAATCCTTCGCTGCCACAGGGTAATCCAGCAGCTATACGATCAATATCAATGTTTGTCTTGCCAAGGGCTTTCGCTTGATCATATGGGGGAACCACATCAAATGCACTTGTCTCAGTAAGTTCTTTATCTTCATCCTTGGCAAGCAATCTCACTTGTTCTGTGACCTTCTTAGTTAATTTGACCTAGCAATCAGCATACAAGAAAAACAAGATAAAAAGTCATATCAAGCAATTGCTGCCGCAAGACAAGCAATATCTCCAGAAGGATCAGAAAAATCTACCCTGTAAAAGCTAACAGCACGTCCTTGACTGATGCAAGCAAGTGAAATCACATATTTCTTTTCATCCAAAAACAAACATAATGAATAGCTAAAAGAAAGGTGAAAATTTTGTACCACAATTATGAGGCAACATCACATAACTGAAGGGAATTTCCTGATGTGATGGCCCAAGTGCCAGGGACCTATTTCAACCCAATAACCATGCTTTGAAGACATAATTTATCAGGTTCAGGAGTATACAGGTGACAATATCATGTTGTTTATATATGAAGAGAGGCCACCCTAGATACTGGGGGATCATGCTCTTTAACTCTCCTCAATCCTTACTCACTATGAATTTATATGATACAAAAGTGTGATTCCATCAAATTATATGCACGAACATTTAGTCACAGATGATGATGATTTCATTCAAAATATGATTACCAATTTGGGGAGCAGCTCAGAAGCATTAGATGGAAGTCCAGCCCCATCTGTCATCCAAGGAAATTCAGATGGCCCATTGCTATTAACTGTTCTTGTACCAGATGTAATGATCTCATTCAATCTAGCCTGTAAAAGGTTACGATATTCAAAACACTTTGTTATAGCATGACAACATCCCAAGATCTAGAGAATGCTTGAGGGCAGCTAAAACCCTAACAAAAACATGCTAAAATCTCAGATCAAGCAAATCAGCACAAAAAACAGTAATCTAGGATTTCACCGGAATTCGAACAAAAGTGCAATTAAATTTCATATCTATTCTTATGACTGATTGATCAAATATTGGATACTAAGTTCAGAAGTACATGATTGTTCAATGAGCAAATACAAACCTTTGATTCTTCCATCTCAATGCTAGCATTGTCCAGGCCATCCAACATAGAGGAATCCTTGCTAACAAGGGATACCTGATAATGCTTATGAAGTGAATCATAAATTCAGGATGAGAACACAGAAAACTTTTTTATGGAAAGTACAGACCAAGATTGGCGTTAGTTGTCCTTCTAGATCAAGAAGTCCCTTGGCAAATGCAGCTGCAGACATCTGTTAACGTATTTCTTATAAATGCCAGGTTCCAATTAAGTTCCAAGTGAATTAGGAGTAATTAGAAAGGAATTCACAAAATAAGTCAGGACAAAACCACCAAAGGATCAAGACATTGTATTTACTACTAGAGGAACACCTGCACACGGCCCTCATCGGAGCTGTAAATTTTAAGATCATGACGATATGTGCTGTGAAGACGAAGCAAACCTGTACCTTCACCTGTAATTTATACACCTTTATCAAGAGATACACAAAAAGATGTTATTTTATTATTCCATACTTGAACATGATGAGTTACACAACACTTGGGTCATCAGTTATCCTCTCTAGACCAACCAACCCTATGCAGAGACAAAACAGAGATGTTTCTCATGCAAATTCATTAATGCATACATAAATAATTGACAATGTAAGTTTATAATTTGCTTTATACTCAATTTCAATTGACCACAAGTTTCCAAGAGGAATGAATCACTGCAAATTAAATGTCCTCATTTATGAACAAAATTGAAAACCACTTACGGTATTTCAAATTATTAATGACAGACAAACTCATTTCAACCAAAAATCTCATGCGCACCACTCTTCGAGAACCAATTGTGTCAACTTAAAAACATCTTATTGCGGTCAACATGTAAAAGAAGCTCGACCAAAGAGACATGCTTTAACCAGGAAAGGGCTAGTAAGCCCAAGGTTATCAGATGTGTCCCTCGCTGGCATAAAGTACAGGTTTGATGTCAGAAGTTAGGCCACAACTCAATATTAGCAATGAATGGCTACTAACTAACAAATTGAGTTGAAACTCTCCATCAATATCACCCACCAAACATAAGATATTAATAGCTATTACCATCTACAACCCGAATGGTATTCTCAGCAAAGTTTAGGTTACTTTTCAATATTAGATTATCAAAGCCAGATTTTCTAAGAGTTTGTAACAAACTAACTGAAGACAATGGAAATAAGCCGCAAAGAATTCAATTTTGGAAACAAAAAGCTCATCATTTTGACCTGGATACATATTATTGCGGAAATATCTTCCAAGTTCTTCTGCCTGAAAATAAGTGGAAAATCAAATCAAGATAATGAAAAGAAATTTAATTAAGCACATCACGAATATGTAAGCTTCACTTCCAAACATGAAACAAAGAGATATGCATAGTGCAGCTACAAATTGATAACATTACCTGCTTTCTGCCAGCATGGGTAAGAACCCCACCATATTTAAGAACCATTAAAGCTTCAACTGGTCGCTCTTCCTCGCCCTCACCATTATTTTTTGAAACTTTAACCCACTTGAGTGGTTTCAGTTGGACCTTCCTATAAATTCCAGAAAAATGCCCCCCCTGGAATAAAGAAACACATATATCTTAAGAGAACATATTCTGATATTTGAGACAGCTTGATAAGACTTAGCATGTGATGAGGGTAGTATCATGCCTGATGAAAAACATTTAATTGCTTTGAAATGCCAAAACAAGAATTGTGGAAAGAAAATCAAACTAATCCTTGATGTTCTTTTTTGGAAAATAATTATGCATGCTAAAAGGCAACAAGGGATCAATCCATGAAAGAACCAGCTTCTTAATATATAACAAAACAAAGATTTAAGAGATGAACCAGTACAAAAGCACATATATGAAAGATTTTGCTCATTAATTTGTGACCAGGAGAGTTTTTTAAAAGAAAAATCAAGAGAGAAAATAACCTCCTCAAGCACTGCTTTAACTTGACGTAGCTTTTCAGCATGCTCGAAGTCTTCTGCCTCACTATCACTTTCTCGACCTGGTCTGCAGGAAGTCAACAAGAAACAGCTCATGCTCTTTAGATCACACGTCAATGGTCAGTCTATATTCATGAAAGTAGATAATTTCATAAACAATGAACGCCTCATCTTCGAGGAATGAAAGATTGAACTTCCTACGTCTAGGTACTGAGAAAGAGCAGCTTCAACATTGTCAGGCATTAATCTGTAAAAGATTTGTCTTTTTGTACTATGGACAAGCTGTCACATATAATATCACTAGACTCACTGACCAAAGAATACCTGGTACGAGGTACAAGCATTCGTGTTGCATCCAACAAATCTTGCAACTGAACAGCGCTTTTTAGTTTTGTCTGAAATAAATAGAAAGCAGTACAGAAAAATCAAGTAACAATAAAGAGATCCAGCTATAATCTAATAATGATTTAATAACAGAGAATAGAATGTAGAATAGCAAGCACCTCAGCCCGAGGTCGCCCCCCATTGTACTTCAACATCAAGTTTAGCAGTTTTTCCTCAGTCACCTTCAACTTCACCTTCTGTTTAGGAGTTCTATCACCACTGCCAAATCAAATATGTGTAACTACCATACAGAAAATCAGTGACCATGTAAGCATGCCAAGTTATACAAAACTTACTGCCTAATAATAGCAATCACACAACGTAGCTCCTCAGCCTGCCCAGATGTACTAATAATCCCACTTCCCTGGCGAGTTAATCCCTCAGAAGGCTGGACCGGTTCATTGACTTTCCATGGCAGAATGGGCGGAATTGCAGATGAAAGGTGAGGAGCTTTTGCATCTAAAAACATTTTTCTTAAAACACACGCAGCATCATCATAATATCTGTTTGGAGAAGACCAATCAAAAGAAAATGATCAAGTCTTTTATGTGCTTAAATAATGTTATATTTGTGTGCATGCCCCTATATGATAATACAAAATCTAACGATGCTTACAAATATTGTGTGTGTGTATATACTGCTATATATGAGAAATGTGTATATGTCTTGTGTAATATTTTTCTGAATAAGGCTCATTTCCAAAGATTAGCCTATCATAGAAACACCAACAAAAGATAGGCCTAAGACACACTTATGCGTTCTGAATAATAAAAACTGTGCTCTAAGGATTTCTAATAAAAAGTTTGCACACAATAAATTACTACCATGATAATGGCATTTATAAAGGTTGCAAGAAAAGCTGATGCATGAATTCCCAACACAAAAATGCTTATTTACTTTGGTTTAACCAGGTTCAAACACCCACTTCTCTAACAAGCACCTATCAAGCATGAACTATGCAAACAGAATGCACGTGAATACATCAATATGCTGTCTCAAAAATTCAATGCTCATCATACAGGTGTTATGGAGATAAATAAAGCTACATTATGCCCTATTATCTCCGCCGGAGATTCATATCTTTGATCAAAATTTCTTCTCTGCTGTTTTAGAGAAGATTTAGTGCCCTAAAGATCGAGGTAATATAGACACCAAAATGGGAAAGAGAGAAAGAAGATAGCATCTCTTCCGCATGGTCAGGGATCTGCTGAAAAAGAGGCACTTTATGCATATCAATTTAGTTCTCTTTCTTTTATTTTCAGCTCTTTGTATTTACTTTCATTTTTCCTATCTTTATGGGAGACAAGATTCGATATAATAATTTCCTCATAGGTAGGAGATTCAAGTTATGTAATATCTAGAAGAAAGTTGAGCAAACACCCCAAAAAAGGGATAAAATAATAAAGAGGAGAAATAGAAACAAAGAAAATTGTGCCAGTATAGAAAAATGCAACTCTAGGATATCTTGCCACCATTTTCAAAAATTCAAAGACATTAAACTTTAACAGTGATCAGACGACCGGACAAGGATTACTTGTATGAATTTTTTACAAAGCTCCAGCCATTAACATCGCAGACATAAGACCGTCCTTCACAACGCAGGAGATCGAACCCACAAACCTGCAAGCAAAATAAGACTATAGAATGAGCAACCGTAGTTGAATAACTATATAAACAGTAAGTCGAATCACCACACAACATTAATAAACACAGGAAGGTCATTGCACTTATGCAAATGATTCTTGTGATTAACAGCATGAAACAATGCAGACCGGTTATGATTCTTAAAATCCACCAAATAACAAAATTTGAGTTTCAGAAAGAATGCTAATAAGTAGGATTGATGCAGCTAATTTTGAAGGTCAAAAGCCAATATGTTTTGTTCTAGGAGTCAAGAACAAAAACTACATTTCAAATGTCAGGCCTAAATCAATTGCCTGGAAACCTTTTTCATATCTAACTCACCAAACCTTGTCAATTATTAACAGAATCTCATGACAGCACAGTAGATAAAAAATAAAATTGCTTCATCCAGAAAGCAGCAAAAGTTAAACTCAAACAAGCCGAGACTATTCATGTATATAGAGAACCTCTCAACAGTGATTATAGGAATGTACAATAATGTATTGGGAGTCAGAAAGATCCAGAATTCTGATGTACTTACCGCTTGTCTAAATGCATGACAAACCTCTCTCGCCATTTGTTTTTCATTAGGCGTCAACAACACTGGATACCGTACCTGTAAAAAGAGTAACAAACATTAACTTGATCATAGTCTAGAAAACCTCAATTTTGTGTTATTCATCCTTTGTCTACTTTTGATGGGCCTGATGGGTACGTAGTTAATTATTACACAGGCATTGTGATGTTTAAATGTGATACAAGCATGACCACAATGAAATTACAGACTAAATTCATTTAGTTAATTAAATTTGTGTAAAAGCTGGTTCTGGATCCTAAAATATGTGAATATCTATCTTTCTTTCTTTTATTTCTCACCTGCCTATGCTGCCGCAGCTACCAATGGGATATTCTTAAAATAAGCCTGTTAATTGTTTTCCAAAAGTCTAAGGAACACAAAAGGTAAAGAAACTAAAGTTTAAATATCAACCCATGATTAAGTTGGCTCTTCACTCAAATAGTTTTCATAACCATAAAATACTTTTAGACAAGGAAATGAATGACCTCAACAACAGTACATAATTTTATAAGTCTAATTCATGTCTCTCATTCAACAAAGGATTCCTTGACTTCAGGAAGCAACTCAACTTGTTTTCTCCATTTACAAATGATTCAGGCAACAATAAGTCAAATAACAAGACTTAATACCAAGCATAGCTTTCCACTGTTCTTATACCAACCAATTTACAATCTATTTTTCTCCTAAATTTTGAGCAGGGTCAAATGGTTTATTTTGATTATACCTTGATAAAGGTTATAACAAAGTTATTAGACAATATAAACAAAATGGCAGCTTTAGTTTTTGATTAACAATTGTCATGAGCAAAGCCCATATATATGTCAAAGGGAAAACCGTTCCTATAGAGGACATAGGACATTACTTCCTTGCCATCAAGATTCCTCATAACAACTCCATCAACAACAGGAGACTTCCTTGCTTCAGCATGTGCATATTCAGGTCCAACAGTGTATACCTACAATCATTTGACAAGAAGTAAAACACTATTTACCAACACAAGTAAAGTTATGCAGAAAGAATGATTTGAGTATTAAATGCAAAGAGAAGTGGCATGGCTAGAGAGGATAACAAATGCCATTGAAAAAAAAAATGATCTCCACCAACAAAGCAATCAATTGAAGCAGCAGAATTTATTAAAAGTAAGGAACAAATTCAGTTCTTGCTCTAATTGACAACAAATTTGAGTTTTTGAAGGAAGACAAAAAGGAAATGTCTAGAACAAACATCTTCTTTTCAGACAGACTTCAAAGCACTTGACAGAGTGGAATTTAGTAGAATTTCCAAGATAACAAAAAATTCATCCAGCAATTTATATGCACATTACCTACGTATGCTTTCCTGAACATACATTGCATTCTAAAGAAATTTATGACACACATCTCTTTTGTGAGCAAATGCATGTGCTCTGTATCACTGTTGAAGTTAAAGATAGTAAATGGGACACTACCAGTAAAAAAGTGCGTCAACTATAATTAAATACTATCGCATTTGATCCAGGCTCTCCCAGAAATAAATTGATACAAATATTAGACAATCATTGAATCCAATCCACGAATATAGCAAGAAAAGTATTTCAACAACAAAAATATGTGACCTATGCACCAAAACAGAAAATGAAAACATTCGACCTATCTACAAATCCATTTAGAGATTAAAATTCAGACACAATATAAATTCTGATGTATGCAACCTTCACATCTGTTCCTCCCGTCGGCATAAATTCTTCATATATGTAAGAGCCTTCACGCCGCACTCTTCTAACTTCTGGATGGAACTCACTGGATCGATTCCCAATCTGACATTCAATAATTACTACTCAGAATGATAAACAGCCAAACTAGCAACTACTACAAGTAAACAATAACCAAGCTCAGAATAATAAAATGTTAAAACAGGAAACAAGGCCACTGACGATGATAGATAGATATTCTATGATGATTTCACAGCCTACTAGTGGACCCTAGCAGATTCTGCAAGCCCAAAAGAGTGTAGTTGCAATTTATTGCAACAAAGCTAGATTGAGCATTAATGCTCAAAACCACAAAAATGAATGAGGGAAAGTCAATCTGACAGAACAGGCCACGTTTGCATTCAGCAGCAAGCAAATTGATCAATGACAACGAGCTTTGTTTTCATCACTGTTAGTGCAGAGAGACTCTAGTTTCACCTAAGATCCTATCATGGAAGAACCATTTGAGCTTCCGCAATGATCGATGACACTACATTTTGACATAATGTTCTATTCAAAAGTGTGAATGAACCATTCAACCTAAATGCTTAAGCAATTTGAGTGTGGACACAAATGAATGAGATATTATTTTGACAAACCTCCCACACAAAGTGTGAACAAATCATGACAAATTACAAATCACCAACAATGAGAGCAGCACAACTTAATCCAATGACTTCCCTGTGATACAAAGCTCGGATACTATATCTAGAAAACATTCAGCTAGCATCAAGAATAAATCATATAGAAATATAATCCAGCAAAGGGGGTAAGAAGCTAAGCCCTATTGATTCTAATAACTAATTAAAAAAACTGGAATTCTAGTAAAAAGTAAAGCTAAAGGAAAAATTATACCTAATTGAAATTCAATTTAAAAATTCAGATGAGACTAGTAGTTAATTAGTTAAAAAATAGAAGATTGATTAAAAAAAAGGCCTATTTATAGGTAAAATGTCAAATCTCATAGCCCTTTAATATAAACATAATTAATTAATATAAACATAATTAATGCTGACAAAAAGAATCATAAAATACTAGGGTTATTCCACAGTAATATCGCTTTAATTTAAATCATATGGTCAAAAGATGTATACAGTTTCAGCATACCTTCCTGAATAATTCCTTCATACCTCCACCTGCAGAACTGGGATAATATATCTTTATGTTATGGTCATCCCCTGGAACAAAATGCACAAACCAATTCATTACCTATGTTCTTAAGAAATCAAAACTCTGCAAGAATTACTACATGAACTAACTATAATAAAGGTATACAGCATTTTTTCTATATCCTTACATAGAGACACTAGATTGTGACCACAAAACTATCTTACCTCGAAATTATGCAAATATCAATTTGTTTTCAAATAAAACACTTGCAAGAACAGAATATTTGAGATTCACGTTATCTTACTAAATAAAAACCACTCATACGATAGCAAAGAAGTGCATTTGATTTTTGAGATAGCTTATAAACTGTTAAGATCAGGTACTTCAGTTTTGTGTCTAAATTTTTCTAGCATAGCATGAGATTGAGTTCTTATGCAACAAGCAATAGTCTTTACAACCCAAAAAGGAAGAATCCGTTTTTAACAGATTGGGAAAACCTGAGAATTGATCAGAAATTCCAACATTTATTGGTTATTCTAGACAAGCTTAAAGATGGTTGTCCACATTGACACTAATGCTCACAGCAGCACTGAATCAAAGTTGTCTAGACATAGAAGTTTATTATTACAAGATTGGGAACTTCTTTCATCAGTTCCGTGAGTAGTCTTTCAGTTTTGTGAAATATGGACACAGTAATTAAATGGTACGTTACCTTAGGGAAAAACAATATACCAAGTTAAAAGCTGTGATAGAAGGCCTAAGGCTATATTCCCCATCCAACTTGTGTACCATTTGGGCAAGATATCAGCAGGGAAAGAAAATGAATGGGGCGAATTAAGATAACTACAGGGAATCTGCTTACCGTCAACAGGCTTCTCAACAAATGGCTTCCAAAATCGATTGCCATGAACCTCAACAAAATCTTCTTGCTCGATAAAATAATCCAAATCTTGATAGGGATATTCTCTATTGACAAGAGCATACTTTGGTACAGGTATTCCAAACATTTCAAGGCGCTTGATGAAAGAAAAAGAGATCCGAAAATACATTAGTCTCATGTGGTATGTACCATTCAACTGTAACTTCAAGAAATAATGTGTGGCCCAGTTATGATTGAACAGTATCATCAGGAGCTCACAATATCAAACATGTGCAACACTGAAAGAAATATGTGATAAAGGATCTCAAAAGAGTGAGTAGATCATACGAGCCGATATATTCTCTGTGTCCTACGAAGATGCTCGTTGAAGATCAGAAGAAAATGAACCAAATCCAGGCTTATTGCTAAAGTTTACAGTCATACCTCATATACCTTCCTTCTGTCAAGAAGAAGGTGTTGTGGCTCCAATTCATTTACAAGAAAAGGCCTGAAATAAAAGCACAAGTGATTAACAAATTGAGACCTTCTTTTGATCTACTTAAGTAAACAAATCAACTAAGCAACCGTCTGACATTTGGATCTGCCCTAATTAAGCACAATGGAGATCCATGTCAATCTTTTCAGTTTGGTGTTATGGTAGGACCAAAGAAAAAGTAGTCAAAACACTTAAAAAATGCAATCAGCCAGTAGTGGATCTTTGAGCTTACAAACAGTTTATTATGACACTAGATAGTCTTGTATTTTATTTTTTCCAAAAAACTCGGACAAGCATATCATGTAAACAAGGTATCGCCATGCAAGCAAAACAGAAAGGAAAGGGAAAAGAACTGCAAATTTTCAATAAGAATTAGAAAAGACCCTACATATTTGTCACAGTTGCCAATATATCTCATGGTAACAAAATGTATTATTATGAAGTATATCAATATTAGTCTCTGACAAAGAGGTAGACCAGAAAATGGAAATGATTGCATAAACTCAATGAGTACCTTGAATTCAGGTTTTCTTGAAACAAAAGTTCTAAGAAAAATTTGAATTGAAAAGGAAAATGAAAGTTAAAAATTCTCTAAGTCAAACTATATTAATGTTAATTCAAAATGAAATGACCTCTTCTCTAGTCTACTTATATTTATTGACTAGGCATCAGTTTGATTTTTTTTCAATCTCTATATGTGGAATTACTCAAGATTGGAAGATATTTCACATTTTTTTGTACATAAATTTTGATACGCTATCAAAATTTATTGTCCATGTCCAGAATAAGGCAAGTCAAAGAAAGCCTCTTAAAAAGTTGGTTGGTTATAATTAATCAGCTCATATAATATAAAGCAGGAAGTGAAACTTACTTCCTCAAAGCAGAATATGCCTGAGCCTTGTCAAGGGGATAACCAGAGGAATAGAAGGCGATCAAGCAATCACATACAGGCCAGCTGAAATAATCAAATGGTTCAAAAGATGAGTAATCTAGCAGACAGAAGTTAAATTTACTGAATAGCTATGATATAGTTAACGGATATACATTATTCCACACCAATGAAATCACTACAATCATCAAACAGATTAGACATCACATTGTTTTTCAATTAATTATGTTTATTATCCTGGAACTACAACCGATTTGCTACAAACAAATTACAACTTTGAAAAATTGAACTAAAATCAAAACCTGAATACGAGGCATTGAACAAGCACACTTAACATTCATTTTATTTCAAGAAAACAAACCTTTCACTTCCCCCTTATATTGTTCCTCCTTAATTTACCATAAAAGCTTCCAACTTCTTCTAGTATTGTTGTTTCTAAATAATATTAAGTATCCCAAAATTTACCAAATGCACAACCTCGGCAATTACAAAAGAAACACTAGGTAAGGAAACAAAATCAAAGCGCTTGAAGTTCAGCAGAAAAACTATTAAGCCGCTACAATCAGATAGTATGGGAAATACAAAAGTTTCAGGTAATAATATAACAAAGTACCTCTCGATGGGTTCCTCCAGTATTACTGTGTCTCCAAAATGAATAACCTACAAGAGAAATCTCCATAAATAACAGCCTACATTGTAGTAAAAACTAAACTCAAACACAACACATATATAATAAAGATATATATGCATGCCTCAAATTCACCAAAAGCTTGTAGTCTGTCCAGAATCTGTCCCATTGGAGCTGAAGACACCTATACGGAAAAAAATAAAAATTGACAACACAATACAAAGGGAGAATCATCATTTACATTATTCTATAAGTGTTGACTCTTTCTTCTGATTACAAATGAACAGTTACCGCAATAAACGCAATAGAAAGAATTGAAGAAATGAAAGAAAACAATGAAAAATGAGGAAGAGGACCTCCAAGCCGCATTTCACCTTCTTTTCCATGACGCAGACTCCAATCTTGATCTTCTTCTCAACTCCTTCTTCCTCCATGTTCCCACCCTCACAACTATCTTATTTAGTATTATTATTATTATGTTCTTATCTGTTCAGAAGCAACATAAAGGAAAAATGCGTAGAGATAAAACGCACAGAGAAGAAGAAGAGAAGGAGGAAGAGGAGACGAGAACAGGAAGAGTACGTTTAGGAGGAAGTAGAGAAGGACAATAAAAAAATAAAAAGTGAAGATTCTGGAATATGCAATGCAACCGTAACATGAGTTTTTTATTAGACCTGATTAAAATTGTATTTGAACGTCCATATTTATATAAATATATTTAAAACAAATCTAAATTTAATAAAATTAAATTTTCGTTAATCATATTGATTTTTTAATGTCTAAAATGCATAACAATAAATCCTGTTACACGTGATAAGTGAAATTTAATGAATATAACAAAAAAATTTATGGTTACATAATAGTAAAACTCATTTTTTAATTAATTTGAAACTTTTAATTATATAAAGATACTTCTTATTTTTAATATATATATAATATTAATATTTAATTGACATAATTAATTTGGTAAGATTTTTTGTTTATTTAAAATATGTTTTAATTATTCTAAAAATATTAAAATTTAATTAAAATATTTTAAATTTTTAGTTATATTTTGTAATAAATGTTAAAGCTTTAAAATGTACATTTGACCGATTAAACATTTGTGGGGGCGGTTTGGTTTTGGACGAGGACGAGGACGTGCAAAGTGCAAAATGTCCTTTAAAATGGGTGTCGTTATTGGAATGGTGTAATTAGAAAAATAAAGTGTGGCTGCCCTGGCTTTTACTTCTTTCCACGTGAATGTGTCGCGGTCGCGGGTTTTCGGTGCTTTCTTGTGGCTTTACAATAAATTTCCTTTTGCTTTTAAATCTTCTCGTATCATCCCCTTTTCCGCAAAAGATTTTAACTTTCTTCTGTCACTGTGCGTGATTCATTCTTTTGGTTTTGGCCTTTTACGTCCTGCCTAACCATAAGCTATTCTTATTTCATATCACTAAACACACCTTAATTGTTTCAGAGGGAAGGGAAACTTTAGGTTACTACGTAAGAAATTGTCATGTTATGTTCCTCATTTTGTTGACTATCATTAATAAAGACGGACCGTTTACCAAGTTTTGAGTTTGACCAAATTCTCTATAGGACAATTGAATACTCTAATATTAATTCTAAAATAAAAAAAGCGAATACTATAATATTGTTCGTTTTATACTTTAAATAAGATTGTTTAACAAGGCTTTAAATATTAATTGGATCGTTTGGTTCGTGTCATCCCACGAAGACAGATTAGAAATATATTATCTAATCTCTATCTGCTACATCCAGTGGCTGCCTAAGAAGTTGACCGGGACCATTAAAGTTGACAGCCCCGATCTTTTTGACGACTCCAGGTTTCGTATTTTGATTTTGGGCCACTCATTCTATCGAGTTATAGCCGCAGACGAAATTTCTTCCCATGGCTTTCCTTTTCTACTTGGTCTTCACATTTTTGGTTTCTCACTTTACCTTATAAAAACTGAGATTGGCATAAAATAAGCATTTCATATTCTTTTTTTTTTTGAAATAGCATTTCATATTCTTATTCTTTAAAAGTCACGAATCAAGTATTTCTTTAATTAAAATTTGCCACAAATTCATTTGTTGTTGATTACATTTCAACTAGTGGGACATACATTAAGATTTGTAAGGATTAACCCCATAATCATGATTGCTCAACAATCAAGTGAGACCGATCAAGCACTCGAATCCAACGGCAATGGCAATCGGATTCGAATACTTAAATAAGTCAACAACTAAAATAGGTTAAAAATTATTATAATAATTAAACTAACTACATTCAGAAGCCAATAATATAATAACACCTTAATAATCCATTGTTAAGACAAAACTGTCCCTCCTTTTTAATTCTATCAAAGAGTAATCTCTGTTAGATATTTTCCATATATGTAGATAACAATTAATTGTAATTTTCGACTTTTTTAATAATTTATCGGTTAAGGTATATAAATTTGATCCAGATAAAGATAATAAAGTGACGCAATAAAGAATCTAGATTAATGAGTCGAAGTTCAAGAGAAAAATGAACCTGACCAGCGTAGTCTGAACTCATATCAGTCTTATGATGAGAAAGTCCGATATAGATACTATATAAAGAAGTTAAGGTCTCTTGTAATTGTTTATGTCATTTTTGAAATTAAAAAACTCAAAAATTTTAGAATTCCTGTAAAGGAATCCTGGGTTATTTTGTGTCAGTTTCCGTGTCGAGAGAATTTATACAGTGAGTTTTTAAAGTTTTTTAGATTTATTACATGACTAATAAATTAAAGTTTAACTCCAGAAAAAGAAAATTAAAGTTCCTAAAGCCCATTTTGAATGAATTTTCATGCAACAAACTTAACATAAGAGAGATACTTGAGGTTTTCGTATCTCATGTGGTAGGTTCAATATTCGGTAACACGCGATAGTTGCTTTGATTGAGATTTTTCGCCATAAAATTTTCAAATAAAGTTTATTTACAATATTTTTAACACTAGTGTGTGACAATTAGACTATGCATTCAGGCTTTGCATTTATTGACATTATATTGTCACATATTATATGCTTGTGAAGAATGTGAGAATAACATAAAAATATTATAAGTGATAAATAGGTTGCATCTCAGCATACTAGGTTTAATGTTAGATTCGAGGTTTCTAGATTATACTTGAAGATAGTAAATTTTGGTCTCATTGTCAATTTGTCACGAGTTTTTGAGCTTTTGGTAAGAGTATTTTGTCTAGATGATCGTGATGAAAAGGAAATAATGAGTTATTTTTATGATGTTATAGAGAGGACGAACAATATAAAAAATAAGCCTTATTTATATACACTTTATCTTCCAGTCATCAATGAAAGATGGAGAAAGACAACTTTACTTTCTATTGTTTGCAATTTGGACATTTTTAAATCTTAATGTCTATTTCAGTCCAAGTTTTACAAAGAAAATAGAAGTTAACAGGAGAATGATATTAACTATTACAACAATTTTTACCCCTTATCTTGCAGTCATCAATGAGAGATGGAGAAAAGCAATTTTACTATCTGTTGTTTGCAGTTAGGGCATTTTTAAATCCTAATGTCTATTTCAAACCAAGTTTTACAAAGAAAGCAAAAGTTAATAGGGGAATGTTATTAACTATTACAACAATTGTTGCCTATGAGATGATGCAAGATATCATAAGATTATAAATGGAGATTTATAAATATGCTTTTGGTGATTTCGGGATACCAATTGCTATTCGTCGAAGAGATAAACTTAATCCAGGTATATATTTTTCATTTTTGTTACTTGTTAAAAATTAATCATTGTTTTGTTTTGTTTATAATGCTACTTTTTTTGTCATACGACTTACAATTTGAAAGTTGTGTTCTTAAATTGCAAAGATTTGCAATTCAAATTCTAAGTCAATGTGTGAGTGAGGAACATAATAGATTAAAAGACTTGGTCTTTGTTTGATACAATCTAAAGCTTTTGAAAGCATGTTATTGTTATTATTATTAAGATAGGTATAATTTATTATAATTTCTTAATAATTTAGTTTTATTGTTTATTAGGACTCTTAACATAATAGGTAGTTTTGTAAACCCAACTTATCTTGATCATATCAATATTTTAACGGATTAGGTTTATAAGAAACTGGCTTGATATATAAAAGTAACTTGGAAGATAAGTGTGGATAAGAAAGTATTGACATATCATTTGATATAATAAATTTGAATGATAGTAATGATAAGGATTTTGTTTCAAATGAGAATTGAGGTCAATGCAATTGAGTAAGTATTTGATTAAGTAAAGTTTCGAATTTATTTTTAATTTTACTTATATTTGATGTATATATTAAACCCTATAAAATTAAGGTCAATGCAATTGAGTAAGTATTTGATTAAATAAAGTTTCGAATTTATTTTTAATTTTACTTATATTTGATGTATATATTAAATTCTATAGGGTTATCTCCCCAAATCGTTTCGTGGGTGCACAAAGCTTTCCTTTTATCTTTTATCTTATCGGTACTTGCAGGTTCAAAGGATTATGGAGCTCGTGTTCACCCAATACGGATCCAAGTTTTGGATTTCGGTGGCGAGGGCACGGCGGAGTGGAAATGTTTTGTGTTAACAGTGTTTTGGTTTCAATTATCAGCTTTTGGGCTTTGGCAAATGTTTTTCGTGTCTCTCTTTTTCTTCGCTATGAACTTTGGTTGGTGCAGTTACAAGAGCAGCAGCAGGAGTCACCGATGTAGTAGGCGAAGCGGCTGCTAGAGCTTGACCTCCAACGCCGGCGACGACGACGCAGAGCAATGTGAGTCCAAGGACATTTCTACAATCCATTCTGGCAGAGATACCAGAGCTGGAGAGTGTACTGAGTAGCAGAGGTGTGGAGTTTCGGTTGGAGACTCTCTGCTTTCAGTCCAGGGAAATGACGGTCCAGTTCCCAGCCTCCAATGAAGGCACTAAGATGGCCCAGCAAGGCATGGGATGGGTGACGAGCGTGAGTGGTAGTAGGGGGCAACAGTGAAGAATATGGGGGAATGAGTGAGAAAAGTGTCTCCCGTAGGTAGATGCTCCTCCACCGTCGGGTCGAACGCACCTCCCCTCCATGCCACTGCTAGCTTCGATGAAGGTAACAGCTCCTTTTATTGTTTCGGTAATGTACGCATGGCACAAGAAAACCACCTCAGCCCAACGCCCAATTACTAGGTACACACTTTTACTCTGTGCTTCTTAAATTTTTAGTGTAAGTTTGTTCGGGATCCTTGTTAGTAAGCTGGTATTTTTAGCCTTCTCCAGGAATGTCTCCCGTCCGTTTGGGGTAGTAATAGGGGACAGTCCCAGTTTAGTCTGGAGTCTTGTTATGTTCGGGTACTGTCAAATCTTTTAAGGAGATGAAGCTCGTGGGTATCCCGTTTAGTTGAAGTTGGTGGTCACGAGCAAAGGAGTTCTCTATTTTCTGTCTGCCATGCCCACGTACTCTCACCTTCTGTAAATCAATGGAGCACAGTGCATAACGATTGACCTCCCTCTTGAAAGAGCCAGAGTGGGATGGATCTGTATGTAGCTCTTATTAGATTCAAACAAACCAGTTATTCGGGGACGACGAGGCTCGGCGGTATTCTCGTTCTTGACAGCCTTTTTTTTCCTCTTCTGTCTGACCTATAGAGTCTGACATACCACCCATCCCCTCCGTTACTTTCCTTGAGCCGCCTGACATGCTGCAAGAGAGGATGTCAATCTTTTCTTTGAACCGTTGGTAGTCCACCTTACCTGACGCATCCACTAATACCACACTATATCCCTTGGTTTTACTCTCAACTTGACTCATCAACTTTTGCAAAAGACTTTTATTTTTAGCATCACCCTCAGCCATTCTTTCACTGTCTCTTGCATGCCTCAACAGTTGAGACTTACTCTGAGCGCCAAAGCTTTGCCAAGCGTGGTGTGTCTATTACTGTTTCCAATTGGTCCAAGGCATTCATGGTCGTTTTCTCTTCAAATTGTCTTACTGCGTCCCCTTCCCATATACGAATCTGCTACCCTGGTGTTGCTTTTACATACCTGTAGTAATTCTTCCCTGTTGAAGTTTCTAACATCCACTTCTTTATTATTAATTTTATTAATATCTTAACGTTTTTTTAGTATTTTGGTATTAGTCTTATTATTATTCTTGTATTTATTTTTTTGTATTATTATCTTTAGTGTTATTATTATTGGTTTTTTTATTGAACTTTCCTAATTTTAACCTTTTCTTCTTTATTATCAATATTATTAATATTAGTAGTAGTTTAGTTTATTATTATTATTATTATTAGTATTGTTATTGTTATTTCCTATTAGTATCCTTTTATTGAGTTTCTTATTAGCTTTAGTTTATCGTCGTCGTCGTCGTTGTTGTTGTTGTTGTTATTATTATTATTATTAGTCATAGTACTACCATTATTATTATTATCTTTAGTCATATTATTATTATTGGTGTTTATTTTTGTATTCTTACTTCCTTTTGCGGTGGGGTCTATTAGTTTCAGCATTCAAGGTTTTCTTAGGATAGTCCGTACGGGAAACGTAAGAGCCACGGGTTAGGAGAGATGCTTCATGTTGGACCCCAAATTTTTAGTAAAAATTAGAAATATTAAAATAAATGAAATGAGTATTTTTGTACATGAATTGTGTTAGAGATGATTTTTGTGCTTTAAGAAAATTGATTGATCGGTTTTGATGACTTTGAAA
>JAOTBA010000005.1:17440906-17472172 GCA_025629845.1 Erythroxylum squamatum | reverse complement strand
TTGATTTTATTAAAATTAAATTAATTAGAATTAGAATTTGATTCTAATTATAATTAAGGAGTTTTAATTTTAATAAATCACTATCTTGATTTTTCTATTTAAACAGGAGAGCTTTATGAAAGCTAGCACTTTCTGTCTTCTTCCTCCAAAAATAGTTTTGGAAATTACTCTGTGGATACCATCAGAGGCTGGACACGTGGACAGCCAGTGATTGATCACTATTCAAACTTCTATTTGCTAGACCGGCGCGCGAAACAGGGCGGGAAAGAGTATCAAAGTAGAAAATAATGGAGCCTTTTAGAGGAGCTCATTTAGTCGGGGAAAATGCACAATGATTCTTAACCGATACAGACGATAGTTTAGTTGATTTCATAGAAAAGTCTACTTAGCTTTACTATGAGAATGGACTAAAGTGATTTTGATTTCAAGGCACTCTTGTACCCCTTGAATGTTTTGTAAATCATGTACTCTTTTTGAGTTCTTAATACATTTAATTAAAAACAGAAATCACGATACCGATTCTGTTTTTACGGCCCGCTTGAAAGGGCACGCAGGACCTCAGATGGCCTCATGCTCAAAAGCATACCTGGTCGCGGAACCTCCTTTCCAAGGGATTCCTGCTTTTTCTACCTTTTCGTGTCTATAGATGCTGTTTCACCAAGTATAAATCTTTCGTGTGGACGATTCAAATGACCAAAGAATTCCATTGGCTATTCTCCTTTCCTAGGACCCATTACTCATTAGTGATATTAGCATACCAAGATCTATACAGCATCACACGATTTGTTTTCAACTTTTATAAGGTTCCAACTCACTAAAGCATATTATAGAGGAAAGGCTGGATACATGAAAAAGTGATACAAGAAGCACAACTCCAAAGATATATTCACATCGTAAATTACAACTTTCAGACTCAAATTTAAATTAGAATTTGTACAAATTTCCGTTGATAAGCCTCTCCAATGGAATTCAAGGACCCAAAAATACATTAAAGAAAGGAAAACTTTCATCTCGATGACCTCCAAAGACTTGTTTCGAACTTACATCTCGATGACCTCAAAACACTTCTTTACTTGCAACAATACAGATGTTGGTGCTACGAGTGGGTGACTTCTATTAATCAATCCAAGCCCACTTCAGGACCATCATAAACCATAAAATCCAACGACCTTTCCATTATTCTTAGTCAACAACTCAATTTTATTTACAGTGACATTCTTTTGATTAAGCCTGAGAACCCTTTGGACATATTTACACTAGATTACTCTCACCAGAACTTCAAAATTCATCTCCAACTACTAAAAAACGTGATTTTTTTTGGATTTTGGCTCCCTCCTCACTATACACTTGGTGCTGTTTGTTTCAAAATGGGGTTCTACGCCAGAGCAGGGATGCTACAATTCCTGCGATCCCTGTCGAGGCAATCGAACCCCTCAATTCTCACAGATGGTTTGTTCCCAAAATTTGACCTGATACAGCTTCCTTTCCTTGTAGACGATGTTGGGGATGACGATAAACCCGATGAACACTGATTCTGTGTGATCGGCGAGAATGGGGAGAATTTCTCATCCCCAAATCTAGCATCATGAATTAATGGGTTAGCTACTCTGCTGGGCGGCGATCCGCAAAAAAAAGGGGGTGGCGACGAGGCTACTTGTGTATTCGATTGCCCCATTCCACAACCACCCTGCACGTAATAAACCAACAAGACGTCATCTACCATAAATCAAGCAAGATTAATGAGATTAAAGTTTAAGAAAGAGTATGGCACCGACAAGCTTTTTCTCGCACACAAACAAGGAACCACAAATTAATCCATGTTCCACAACTTTGATGTACGTAATGTTTCTTTAGCTGTTGACATATCACCTTTCATACAGGGACAACGTCCAGATTTAAAAGAAAACTTCCCACAAACGTTAACTGCTTTAAAAGCTTGATTAATTTCCCAATCACTAAGCAATTACCAAAAACTGTATCCAAAAGCACCCAAGTGTTGAATACAAAAATTAGAGAAATGACCCCAGAGAGAGAGAGAGAGAGAGATTACCTCTGCTAGGATGACGTCCAAAAGATCATTTCCTGCTTTAAAATCGCAAAGCTCCGCCTGGTGGCTGAAAATAAAAGTCATTTTGATCAGCCGAAATTAAAAGATATCCAATTTTCCAGTAGGTATAAGAAAACCGCAGAGATGATATAAAGAAGATTTGGAAAAGAACAAATAAATACCTAAGATGAAATCTGAAAAACCGAACAGGGTGGTTGTTATCAGCCGTGTGGAGGAGGCCGAAGCGCCGTGGTTTAGGACAAACAATCGGGTCCATCCGCTCCGATAAGGGAATAGAAACGGATCCATGCATCTCTTCACGGATCGAGACCGGGAACAAACAGTGTTTCATTTTTTCCCCTTAAAAGTTCTATATATCAACAAAATTACTGCTCAGCACCACCTGAAACAGTTAAGCTTCGTTGCTGAAATAACAGATCTAACCCGTACAGTGAACAGTTTGTAGGATAAACAATTTTGTGGTCTAACAATAGAAATAAAAGAGAAAGTAGAAGAAAAAGATTATATTAAGGAGAAGCTTCGTTTATTTCTCTTGTGTAGCCAGACAAAAACGAGATCTGTTCCATAATTTTCACAGATCTAATTACAGATACAACAAAAAGAACGAAACCTTAAATAGAGATAGAAATAATTTATTCTTCTTAACAAAAACAGAAAATTTGAGAAGAAGGAAGGGAAGAAAATGAAAAGAAAAAAGGAAGTTACACATAAAATAAAAAATCGGAACAAGAAAAGCAGGAAAAAGAGTGCATACCTGAGGTGCAAAACTGTACAGAGTTGATCTGAGTATTTGTGAAAATTTGTAAAAACAACCAAGTACTGTGAATGAAACGCGAAAAATAAAGAGGAAGGAAAAAGAAGTGAAAAAGGAGATAAGAGCCCTGAGATTTGAAGGTACAAGCGCAAATTGCGAAAGAAGGATAGAAGAAATTATATATATATATATATAGTGACGGAGAGAGGGAGGGAGAGAGGGAGGGAGGAATAAAAAAGAAATAATTATATTAAAAAAGGTTTGTCTATCAGGGAGAGAGAGAGAAAAGAGCGAGGTCGTTTGGGGATTGGGCAACGGCAAAGCTCATTCAATATCGAGTCTCCTTTGTATTTATTGCGTGATTGTACTCGTGCGGTGCAGTAGCGGGATGTTCCTGTTAATTTTTTTACTGCAGCGAATTTGGTTGATGAAAAGATTGAGGAAGAGGTTTTTCTCTGTTTTTCTCTGTTCGTTCGAAAAACGAAAGTACCAAATATATACAGACAAACTTCTACTTTTACTAGAACTACTCCTCTGATAGAGTTAGTTTTCTATTCCTATAATGACTCCTAAAAGATATACAACGATATACAACGATATACATGACATCCTAATAATTATCGCCTAATTATTTACATAATATCCTAATAGTTGATTGGCTAGCTTTGAATCTGCATGCTCATATTGTGGGTCCTTTTGGTTTTGCCTGGGCACATTGGTTTCTGACAGGTATTTGGTGGTTGTGGAAGGCTCGGAATTTATTGGTCTTTCAAAAGGAGTTTCTTTCCTTAGCAATTTTGAATGGCTGTGTCTTTCAAGTTGCAATGGATGTGTCCCTGACTTCCGTTTCAACACCGAAGCTTCATGGTGTGAGGCGTTGGATTGGTTGGACTGCGCCGCCGTCTGGTTAGGTGAAGTTGAATTGTGACGGCAGTTCTATTGTTAACCTGGGTTGACTAGTGGTAGAGGGTTGTTGCGAGATTCATTTGGTCGTTGGCTAGGGGGATATTCGTTTCGAATTGGTGTTTCAACTATCTTGGTGGGAGAGTTATGGTCCATTCGAGATTGTTTGAATTTTGCGTGGGATCACGGTTTTTGGCAAGTTGTTGTAGAATCTGATAGCATGGAGGCGGTGCGGATGATGACCTGTGTTGTTATCTTGTCACATCCCCTAACTGTTTTGATTGTTGATATTTAAGCTCTACTTGCTAGGAATTGGAGTTGCTATATTAAGCATGTACTTCGCGAAGGTAATTTTGCAGCAGGTTGTCTAGCTAAATTAGGTCATGGCATTGATTCCAATTTTTGGATTTGGGATAATATTCCGAACGCCCTCTCTTTGATTGTATGGGCTGATACCTGTGATATTTCTTTTCTGAGGTAGTTGTATGGGCTGATACCTGTGATATTTCTTTTCTGAGGTAGTTTAGTTTGTCTTAATTGTAACAAAAAAAAATGAAAATCTAGAAAAGAAAAGTCTTCAAACAATTAAGCCCAAGAATCTAACCAATCCTACTTGTTACACGTGCTCTTCACAGACCGTCATCACTACCGCTGCCTACTACAACAAAATCATAACTTTTGTATTATATAGTACGAACGTTTATCAACGAAGCAAAGCTAGGAAGATCATACCCGCACTTCCTCTGCCTTTTCCTTGTCCCGAAATAATGCCCCCGACGGCCAACCCGAACGGTGAACACCGACCACCACGTCAACATCTTCATCAGCCCGAAACTAACAATCTTCGCCGCCACCTCCACCACCACCCATCTTATCCAGCGGCAGGTTCTTCTTGTTCATCTTATTCAGCTTCATTGAAAGGGTGCTGTTGTTGTCTCTTCCTTCTCTTCTCATTCATTGCTCTTCTTATCCTTGCCATTGTTCTCGTTATAATCTTAGCTGTGAAACCCAAGAAACCCCAGTTTGATCTCCAGCAAGTGGGCGTGCAGTACATGGGTATTTCCAGTCCCAACCTCAACTCACTCGATCCCGCGACCACCACCGCTTCACTCTCTTTAACCATCCACATGCTCTTCACCGCTCTTAACCCCAATAAAGTTGGGATAAAGTACGGAGAGTCCAGGTTCACCGTTATGTACCATGGTATTCCGTTGGGTAAGGCTTCGGTTCCTGGGTTTTATGAGGAGGCCCACAGCGAGCGGCAGGTTGATGCCAACATCGTGGTTGACCGCTACAGCTTGATGCAGGCTGATGCTGCTGATTTGATTAGGGATGCTTCGTTGAATGATCGAGTTGAGCTCAGGGTTTTGGGTGAAGTTGGCGCTAAGATCCGTGTTCTAGGCTTTAACTCTCCTGGTGTTCAGGTGAGTTGTCAAAAGTATGTAATTGGTGGAGTTTGATGTTATTTTTAAGGCTGCGTTCTGGTGAATGTGTTTTAATGTTTAGCTAGTTCTGATTGGTTGTGTTATAAATTAATTTTTGTTTTAATCTTGAATATGTTATGGCTAAAATGCGCCGCGTCACGTCTTGTATTCGGTGTTCTTCTTGGCTTCCTTCTGGACTCGGGTCGGGGGCATATGTATGTATGAATGAGTACCAACTATGTTTGAATATATATATATATATATATATATCTCAGTAGTTCGCATTGCATTCATGTCATGGGGATGGGTGGAAGATAACTATATTCTCATCCCCTAGTTTATGTTGGAACTTGGAAGATACCTACCTGAACCTGATGTTGGTTTTCTTTAAAAATTTTCCTTAATTGAAAAAATATCAAGAGTTGGCCGTATCCGTAAGCATAAAGTGGCTTTGTTTCTTGGAATCAGTTGATTAGCTGCAAAGCCTTTCCTTCCTTTTCACTCTCTTTGTTTTTTGATAGCTGTTGAGAATGAGAAAAGATTATTCCCGTTAAAAGAAGTTATTAAATGGAATCATCTTTTGGCACCTACCTTTCTTCTTTCTTTTCTATTTCTATTTTATGGGTTGTTAGCTGATGAAATCTCTTTATATATATATATATTTCCTTAACCAATAAGAAGCTGACTTCATATCTTTCTGGGCAGGTATCGGTGGATTGTGCAATTGTGATAAGTCCAAGTAAACAGTCTCTAACTTATAAGCAATGTTGTTTTGATGGGTTGAACGTGTGACTTGTCTACGCACATGCACAAAGGAAAGAGGAATTCTTGTTTTAGCTTTTTTAAATAGTTTAGATTTCAAGTCTGCAATTTCTTAAGATATCTCCTAACTGTAGATTACAATTCTATTCTAAATGCTACAAACTTTTTTACGGGGAGCTTGATGGTAACATTTTTACCAATAGCCTGAAAACTAGTTTTGATATGAAAATTCTTTTTTAATTGTAATTTAAAAAGAGACACTAAATCTATTTTTTAATAGTATCTATAATTTATTAAAATTTTAAAAAATTAAAATTTAAAAACTATTTTAACATAGCCAAATAGGTATTTCTTATTACAAAATATTTATATTTAATTGAGTAATTTTTTAATAAAGGATTTAAATCATTCATATTTAAAGGCAATAGTTCCCCTAATTAACCATGTTTCTTCATTAAAAAAAAACAAGAAACGAAAGCTAAAATGAAAAAACAGACTGTTAGAGTTTTACTTCTGTTTTCAAATATTTTTTAGTTTTATTTTACTAGTAATAATAAAATATCAAATAAAAATTAGAGATAAATTAATCTCATATTATTGATAAATTTGCTATACTTTTGTTAAGAACGAATAATTTGATAAGTAATAAACTTTTAAAATTAATATTTATTTATCAAAATGTGTTTTAATTATTGAAATAATTCTTATTATTTAAAGCTGAACTTATATTTTTACAACATTTTATTTAGTAAATATCTATTTTAAAATTTATGTGTCTTTAAGATATTATTAATAAATAATTATTGTTAAATTTATATATTTAATGATTATAATTTTAAATATATTACAAATTTTGTGAATGTTTTTATTTTACAAATATTTTTATTTTAAAATTTAAATTAATTACAAAACTAAATTAAATTTAATAATTAAATTGTATTAGTCAGCTTTTGTAGTTTTCATAAGTTATGAAAATATAAAAAAACAAAACAAAAATTAGAAATTCAACTGAGTCGTTCAATCTAAATTTTAAAAATAGAAAATAAAAAATATAAATAAAACCATACAAACAAAAAGTTAGAATTAAAAACCACAATAAAATCCTAAAAATAAAACTAAATAACACTTTAAAAAATCTTTGTAACCATAATTTAAACCATAATGTTGAATTACACTATGTGGATCAAGCTTATCCTAAATGGCACACAAAAAGGAAGGAGGACTTGATATCTTTTCAGTCAAAACCATTAATTATGCATTAATCCTTAAAAGACTCTGGTGGATACTCGAGGACAAGAAATCCGTGTGGCTAAGGTGGTAACATTTATATTTCCTTAAATGCAAATGTATATGGGAAATAAGCAAAAATTCCTCAACCTCTTACTTCCAGCTAAGGATGTGGTTCAAGCAGATGTTTCATGCAAAATTGTAAATGGGAAATTGATTTCTTTGTGATTTGACAATTAGTTTGGCCAAGGCCAATTTTTTCATTCCCAAAATACATTAAGGAACTCACTGATCCTACCTCTTCACACTAAAATCAACTTACTAATTAATGGTAATTCCTGGCAATTCCCTGAATGCCTGGGACACTTGCCACCTATATATCTACCCCATTACATCTACTCCAGATACTTTATACTGGAAAGATCAACCAGTCCACAAACTATCCAACAAACTCATAAAGGATCTGCTAAGAAGAAGGGATGTTGACATGTTGTGGTTGATTGGCACAAGATAGTCAGAAGTAAGGTATTAACACTCAAAATGTCCTTTCTTCTTTGGCTCACCATCAAAAACATGCTTAACACCACAGACAGAATTAGATATTTGAATATCGATAGATCCTTTTGGTACATGAGGAATCAAGAGGTCATCTGTTCTTTAAGTGTATTTTCTCCAACATTATATGGGAAACTGTGAAAAGAAAATGTCAATGGTCTACTCCAGAGAACACTCTCACAAACATCATGCGGTGGCTTCAGTCTAAACGTCTCTTTCAAAGTCTACCAAGCAGATATTTACGATACCTATGGGACTTTGTGCGCAGAATGTTTAGAATGAAAGGAACTCCGGAAGATTTGCAACCATGCTCACCACACTTAAGTCTCTCACTAAAGAAGTTATCAATGGGACTAGAGAATAAATATTGCTGAGGAATATGGGCCAAAACTGTTGTTCCAATCTGCTATCTTCTCTCAACATTTAACTGTACTCTTTTGACACTTCATTCTTGGTAAGCATCTGCACTGAATTTTGTAATACGTGTAAGGGCACCCCTAAGCTTTATTTTTTGGTTGTAATACATTCCTTTATTAATGATATTTCATTTTCTTTTTCAAAAAAAACTTTTTAGCCTATTTTTTATTCAAGAAAAACTATTTAGCCTATTCCAAAGCTATTAAATAAATCACCTAAAAATAACAAAAATACCTAGTGAGAGTTTTGTTGATATGATAAGTCTGGAGAGGCCTAATTATACGCAACTTTATTTTTACTCAATAAAGAGACTAGTTTTGTGTATATATATATATAAATATATATAAATAAAAGATATATATTAATAATATATGATAAAATAATAATGCAAAAGATATAGAATAAGGCAAAGAGTAATAATAAAATATAGAATAAGTAAATAAATACATAAACCAAAAAGAAGACAAATACAGGAATAAATCACATAAGCCACTACGAGAAATAATTATACTAAGTAAGAAATTGTTTAAGCTAAATATCTATGTAGAATTCAATTAAGTCCAATGGAAAACACTATAATAATAGGAAAAGTAAGGCATAAATAATGTATAGTCATTTTAACAAACTTTGACCTATGTTTACTCTTTAAGTTCCACTTAAAAATTCATTTGTGTCTTCTTTTAATATGTAAAGATGAACACATCATACACTACCTTCTTTTCCCCAAATTGAGAGGAACCAAGTAAATTTTATTCAAGATCAAGAAGATCACAATGTGCATATTAACCATTATCCTCAATTGAATACTTTATTTCCTGACCGCATTAATGAACAATGTCCAATATGATCCATGTTATGCATATATACACTCAAACCATATGTTTACACACAGGGGTGGATGTACACTGGGGCAAGTGGGGGCAGTTGCCCTCACTGCCCCCACTCTTTTTAGAAAAATTTATATAAAAATATTATTATTTTAAGTTTTTTATTAAATAAAATAAAATTTGCCCCATTCAAAATTTTTTTATCCCCATTAAAATTTTGCTCCCATTAAAATTTTGCTCCCATTAAAAATAAAATTTTGCCTTCACTTAAAAAATTTTCTAGATCCACCCTTGTTTACACATATATCACCTTTGATTTCTTCTACCTCTATCATTTAGTTCTTTAAACTTTAGCAATTTGAGTCCACTTTAGGATATCCTATCATGCCTTATTCCTTGTGTTTGATTTTTTTTTTTGAAATAGTCCCTTCATTTTCATTTGTTGCAGGATAGTCCTTCTTTAATTAATTAAACTCATGCTCATTTCACTTTCACTTTTACTTTTATTCCCAAAACTATTTTTAATTTTTTTTGGGTTAATTATTAAAAAATCCTAAAATTTCGTCAAATTTTCAATTGTAGTCCGAACTTTAAAAATAGCAATAAAATGCCCAAACTTTAAAAATTTCTTAATTCTAACCTAAACTTCAAAAAGTAGCAATAAAATACTCAAACTTTCAAATTTTTTCAATTCTAGCCCGACGTTAGTGTTTCTGTTAAGTCTGTTGATGTGACTTGCCACGTGTTTGAGAAACCTTAACATAACAAATGAAGATTAATGAAACGACATCGTTCAATTATATAATTAAAATGACGTCGTTGTTTAAAAATGACCTAAATCAAATTACGCAGCTCGACGACCTTACCCTTTGATTTCAATTTTTTCCTTCATTTTTAGTTTATTCTTTCGAAGCCCTCACTATTTAATTTTCAGATTATGCAGCCTTAACGTCCTCACACTAAGGGCATCCAGAGAACGAACTAAAAACGAAGAACTTACTAGTGCAGAACGCTATTATGCGAGAGTAGTTTGGGGCGTTAGAAGAACAAACAGAAAGCAGATGGCTGAGGATATCAGGAGAATAACATATAATATCGGGCTAAAATTGAAGAAAATTGAAAGTTTGAGCATTTTATTGCTATTTTTTAAAATTCGAGCTATAATTGAAAAATTGACAAAAGTTTAGGCTTTTCTTTGGTAATTAACTTAAAACTTTTTGACCTTAGACTTTATTTGTCTTTTATGAATCCAAAATTTCTTGAAAATATAGCTCAAATTCTTGAAAGCATTAAAATTAATTCCTAGGAAAGTAAGCTTAATTATGAACATATTAAAACTAATCAAGTGTAAGTTATTATGAAAACAAAAAATTATGACACAAAATTAAAACAAATAAAAGGAACCAATAAATTGAAATTATGAAATTGAAAACAAAGAATTCAAAACTTGGAAAATAGAACTTTATAGAAAATTTTCTTTTAAAAAATAAATCAAATATATAAATTTTCAAAATAAGAATTTTAATTTTCTAAATTTTCAAAGAGAATAAAATAAAAAAGAAAAAGAGTAAAGGGTCAAAATTAATTGTCTATAGTATGTTTTCTTTCTTCCTATTTTTATTCCCTTATTTCATTTCTACTATTTTCTAAGTTTTTAGGTTTTTTTATTAGTATTTTGATCGTATTTCTATTTTTATATCTATGAGACCTTTATTTTGTCAATTGCATCTATTCTTTTTGTTTTCCTTAGTGTTCATAACTTCTATTACTTCTAATTATTTGGTTGTGCTTATTAGTTTGGTATTAAGTGATTGACATATTTTAGATATCAATATTTAAATTAACCAAAAGTGTATTAAGTGATTGGCATATTTTAGATATCAATATTTAAATTAACCAAAAGTGCACGATGTAATTGTAGCTAGCATAGACAAGTATGAGTTGATCTTACGAAGGTAGTAATTACTAGTAGTTACCTTTCTTCTATTATCTAGCCTACGAATTGGATGATTGTTTTTTAATTAAAAATAAAATCTAAACAAATAAAATAAAATAGAAAAAATAATGAACGCAGAAGACAAAGGAAATTACTTGGAAAACTCAATATTAAATATTAGTGTTTAGGTGATGAATCCCCCAAAAATTATTAAATAATTAACCTTTTATCACGCAATTATTTCATTGATTATTAAACCATGAAAATTCTTATCTTATGTTAATAACTCTCTTAAGACTACTAATAACTAATCTTTCAGTTGATTAACATAAATCTTTTTAGTTAAAATCTCTAAGATTGCATTATCGATTTATGAATTCCGTTATTAGGTTTGACCCTAATCCAAATGATTTATGTCGACATATCTTTAGGTTTGCAATATGCCCCTTTCAATTATGGTAGATTTATTCATACAAAAGATTTCTCAATTATATGAAATCAAATCATACACTAATATTCTAGATATATTAAAACAAGTATAAAATACATAATTGAATCACAATAAACCAATCAAAATAATTTCATTGAATAAAAGATTAAGACATTGTATCATAAATGAGGGGTCATCACACCTAAACACTAAAAAGTGATGAGTTACTTATAATAAAAAATGAAATCAATTATAAACATGCAAAAAAACTGATAAAAAATAAAGAGTTCATAATTCCAAATCTTCCTTTTTATTCTGTTGGATATTCTTGCAGTTTAAATTTGATGTAACTTTCTATCATATCTCTTTTGATGTTAACTTCGTGTTTTCCTAATTTTTGGATCAAAATTGTCATCTCTTTGGATGTTTCACATCTCCAATTTGCTACTAAATTTTGCTCCCCTCAATTTGCCTCCATTTACGTCCTTTTATAGTAAAAACTAGGGTTAATGAGGCATATACGGTCATTTACATGGTTGGGTAGGTGATCGTGTAGCTCTATAAATACTTAAAATAGTGACTTTTACACATTTTCAAATACTTACACGGCCACATACATAGCCATATATCTCCTAATTGCTTTAAATCTTTCTTTTATGCATGATTTCACACGCATTCATCTCCTTTTAGTCAATGACGGCAATTATAACCTATAAATTTATTTGGAGTGAATTAAGTATCAAAAATACAATAAAACTATAAAATATCATGCAAAATACATTAAATAGGTGTATAATAATAGTCAAATATTCATCTACCATTAAGTTTTACTAATAAGTATGATATAAGAAAATGCAAATATAAGACACAAATGGAACTAGTGGCTTAGTTATGCTTCCTTTATTTTTTGATATAAGTATGTAAATGTCTATTACACTTCCTTTGTTTTTGGTAATTAATTTCTTATTATGTTTCTATTCATTTATGCCAATGTTTTTTTTATGCATCACTATTTTTAATTTCTATAACTTAAAACTTTTAGATGTTTTGTGTTTTCAATTTGGCTCCCTTTTTCTTTTATTAACACTTTAATATCACGTTTATAGTTGAGCAACTACTTTAGGGGTGATTTGCTTCTGAGTGTTTAGTTCACTTTGTTCCCTTTTTATCATGTTAACTTTTTTTTTCCCTAAAATAAACCTTTGAACTGCATGATCCTTATTATACTTTTAGGTTGTGTTTGTAATCTCCCAATTTCTCCATATTGCATTATATCCACCTCCTTCTTTTAGTTACGAGCCCCCTTTTTTTGTTCTAATTTTGGTTTTGTACTTATAAATTCCTTCCTTGCAATTTTGTTTCTCTCCTTCTATTGTAATTTTGTCTTTAGCTTGCTGTAGCTTCTTATCTTTTCTTCTTACTTCTCTTTTAGTTCTTGTTTGGATTCTTTGGTCTTAGTTGTTCTTCTTTCTCCTGTAGATCTTTTAGCCTTAGCTCGGAAAAAGTTCCAACTTCAACTCTCAGATTTATTTAATCTTTCCAGCTCTTTTTTCCTTCCATTTTTAAATGGGTTTTTAAATTTTTTTCTGTTAGGCTGGTAACTTTTGTAACTTCTAGCATTATGTAGAACTTTGTGCATCCTTTTACTTAACTACTGGCCTAAATCCTAATTAAAGCTTCCCCTCATCTAATCCCTGTCCTCCCCCTACTTTTAGATAGTCCTAATATAAAAAGTTCCAACCCATAAGTACCATTCCATCTTCTTCTTCCTTACTTATTGAGCCTAACATGATTGCTCCTTCTGACCTTTTAACCACCAAAACTTTTTAGTGTTATGTTATACAGTAATTTTCTCCTTCTAGTAAGCTTCTTTTTTGTCCACCAAAACTCTCCGATATAAGCTCCATGGTGGTTCTTCCAATGGAAATTCTGAGAGTTGGAGCTTCTAAATTATAATTAATATTACTTGTTTTTTTCTTTCACTAATGACTAGCTTCCCCATTAATGAATTCTTGGGCTACTATTATCAGGAGGTAGGATTAGAGGAATTTATAGTAAACAAGGAGGAACTTTAAAAGATAAATTTCTCCCAAAGCTTAAAGTCATTTGTTCTGAGATAAAATTATTATATTGTAATATGAATATTTATATATAATAGATTTATAATTAATTTGTATTAATAATTAAAATTAATAAAATTTATAAAATAGTTAAATAACAATAGTTGTATAATATTGAATAAAAAATTTATGTCTAGTTTATGAAATTATAAATTGGTTATATTTATTAAAGGATCATTAAATCAATGGTTAACTATTTTGTTTTCAAATTGGTTTGAATGATGATGAATGCTTATAAGGATTTGATACAGATAGATTTTGAATATATGTTACCCTTAGTAGTTTTTTTTTTTTTACTTATCTTTTTAATTTAACTTTGAAATTAAAAGAAAGGAATTATACATGCTTTTAGCTGGCATTGCTCATCAATATTTGTTTAAAATTTGGACCCTTTTTCTATATTATCTTTAATTTTCTTTTAAATAAAAGTAACATGGTGAATCCTTTAACTTTTTAATAAACGCCACACATGAAATGTGTAATAACTAAAAGCTTGCCATAATAGTTATTCACTTTTAAAAACTTGAAAATGTTAAATGTTGAGTATGAAATAATATAGGTCTATATATATGGAAGTATGTCAATTTAGTAAGTGATTTATTTTACTGCAAATGTTCAATATGAACATTAAGTTGGCCTATATAAGGAGATATGTCAACCTGAAAATTGATTTATTATATGAAAATATTTCAAATAAATAATAAGTTGACTTGTAGTGAAGATAGGTCAACCTAATGTTGAACATTGTTAAGTTGACCTAATATCTTGAAACTTATTTTTTGAATTTTATAATTGGGAAGTTTGCTAACTTGTGAAGAACCCTTTGATTGACATATATATCAACCTAACGTGATACATAAATTGACTTAACGAGGTGTTATGTCAACCTAACAATAAGGTATTTCCATTGTAAGAACTAATTTTATTCCTAAGAGTTGGAATATGAGGAATTAATATAAATACTTCACATTTTAGTTGCTAAAGTATCTTTTGACACATTGGCAAGTTAAGAGATACTTGAATGATTCTTACTTGAGTTTTTATAAGTTTTGTAACGTGTTTGCTGATTGCGAATCATACATATTTAAATAAGTCCTCATGATATTGGTTAAGAAAAGAAGAAAATTGAGTTATACTTAATCTTTTTTTTTTGTGATTATTGAATTGATATTATGTTATTGAGTTATTCTTATGCTAAGGCAAAGTAAAATGATTTGTGGGTTACTTTTCTCTCAAGTTAAAGGAAGAAGTTATTGGATTACTCTTCACTCTTCTCAAAGGAAGCTGTTGTAAGGGTTCTTGTTGATCCAAAGAAAGGCAATTGTGTAAATGATTACTTTTCACATATTGAAAAAGATAATAGTAAATTTTCAAAAGAAACTTGGAGAATGGATGTAGAAAAATAATTTTGGCATATGAATATAAATTTTATATGTCTCTTCTCTCTTACCCTTCTTATTTAAATTGAATTTGCTATCATAATTGTTTATACTTGATTGTAATTAAATTATTTAATATATTACATAACATATATTACTCGCAAAAATAATTTAATCATTTGTTAAAAAATTAAAAAATCACACATACCGAATCATTAATTCTTTTTAGTGCCACATAAAGGCTAAAACAATCACTTACGAAATATTGATAGTAAAGAAGATCATATATATTGTCATCAAATTAAAAATATAAGTCTAAAAGTTTAGGTGTATCTATATTAGAGTAGAAAGAAATATGTATTTATTGAATTATTATTAACATATATTTAATAAAATTTTAAAAAATTACTTTTTTTATCAAAATATATAAACATGTAAATATTATTGTCCAAAAAATATGCATTAAGAATAGAAAGGAAAAAATCGTTTTACAATGGGTTGAAATACAAATTTATTTTTATGATTATTTATCAAATCAATCATAAAATTAAGACTTGAAAATTTAAAAGTTTCCTTTTGAAAATCAAAAGAGAATATTATATTACTTTATTAATAGATATTCTTATTTACACATAGTCTCTTAAAACCTTGAAGCTTCTTATGTTAATTGGTTAACCATACAATATGACTATTCTGGCTAAAAACACATAAATGCATGGGAGATGCTCCATTAAACACGTGGGATGATCATAGATGGTCAGTCTCTGATGTCTAACAAGTGACATTATCCTCGATTTACTTCATTTCTCTTATTGGTGAAGGAATCGTTAGAATCCCTTGGCGTTTAAGCCATACTGCAGACACGTTTCATCCTCTCTTTGTTCATATTGGTCTTTTGATGTAAATGTATGTGTATTATGATCTGATTGAAGATCTTTTGATGTAAATGTATGTGTATTATGATCTAATTGAAGATCTTCATAGTGAGGAGACAAACTTCTCTGTTTTTTCCTTAAAGGCTCTGCGGTTTCTTTCATCCCAGATCCTAGTACTGGGTAACATGAAATAATCTTAAAAATCCATCCTTTAGTGATGTTTAATCTTTAATTTGGATTGGTCTTATGCTCCATGCATTGATGACTTACCAAAAATTCGGAGGGGTTAGTACACCACATTTGTGAATTAGTTCTGTCCATGGTTTGTTAGAGTGAGGTCACTCAAATAGGATGTGATCCAAGTCTTCCTAGTTGTTTTTGCATAGATAGCATCTGTTGAGGATGCTTACATATGAAGTCAATTAATGGTTGGAAGTCTTCTGTGAAAAGCCATCCAGAGTGTAATTGCTACTCTAGGAAGGATTCTATAATCCCAAACTAATATATGCCAAGATAGTTTAGGATCTGAACAGAACATTCTCCTGGCAGCTTTGTTGGAGAATTCTCCATTTCTAGATTTAGTCCATATCACCTTGTCTTCCACACCAGGGTTGGTATGTAGGCTTAGTGGATACTTTCTGTAGTTATTATCACGCACATAACAATTTATCAGATTCCTATTAGCCAATACTTGGTGAACTATGGAGGTTTCTTGGCATCTACCTTTGAGTCTCTCCAACTTAGGCTGTTTGATCGTCACACCCTTAGTGGACCACCTGTCAAACCAGAAGTTTATGCTTTACCTATTACTAACCTTATAGAAAATTACCTATTTAACAATGTTTATTAATTTCAGCAGCTTCCTCATGGTAGCAGATGACCTAATCGGAGTCTTGATGTTCCATAAATTATACTTTTGTATATAGTATTCTTTAACCCAATTCGCCCATAGGGAGTTTTTTTTAATTAGTCTTCATATTCTCTTAGTGAGCATGGTTAGATTCACCGCCTTCAAGGGTATACATCCCAATCCTCGTCGATCCTTGGGCCTACATACTTCTTTCCATTTGATTTTGTCCTTGACCTTACCCTAAATGTGTCCATTCCATGGGAATTTTCCAAGCAATTTGTTCACTACTCCGTTGACTGTTGTAGGTAGGATTAGATGTGAGGCTCAATAGACATTTATTGATGGTAGGATTGAAGAAATTAATTGTGTTCTGTCGGCCATTCAAAGATATTTAGAGCTCTAGCAACGTATTTTTGTTTTGATTTTTATTTTCCAATAGAGGCTTAAATTCTGAGTAGCGAGGTCACGTGGAATTCACTAGAATACCTAAATATGTAAAAGGTCGATTCCAAACTCTTTGACAAGGTTAAGAACCACATAGCATTTTGAGATAAAAACAAGTCATTTTTAACTTTGTTGACTACCAAGCCCGAGGGTCTACTAAATGTCTTTAAGTCAGTCATGAAAGTAGAGATTGAATGATGATCAGCCTTAGAGAATAATAAAAGGTCATCTACAAAATTGAGGCTCATTAAACTGCACCTTTTACATTTTTAATGATATCTGAATGGGAGCCTGATGAAAAATTCCATGGCAATAGAGAACAGAAAGGGGGAGATAAGGTCTCCTTGTCTCAACCTTTAGCTCCTCTTATCACTTTAGAAGGCTCACCATTGATAAGAATATAATAGGACACCCTAGTGATGCATTATTCTATCCAATCAATGAACGTATTGAGAGTCCAAAAGCTTGAAGGCAATTAATGATAAATTTCCAATCCATTGAGTCATATGCCTTCTGAAAATATACTTTAATCATGCAATTCTTACTTCCCCTCCTTCTAATATAATTCCTGAGAAGTTCTTAAACAACTAGAATATTATTGCCAATTTCTCTCCCTGAAATATAGGCCCCTTGTTGTAATCCAGTTGAACTGGTAGTATTTTCTTCAATCTTTCCCCCAGGATTCTAGAAATGATTTTGTACATAGAGTTACAGTATGTTATAGGCTGATAATTACATATTGGTTCGTGTTTTTTTCCTTCCTTTAAGCACTAGGGTAATGAAAGTTCTGTTGATTTCCCCCCAACAACATCAATGACCATAATGTTCGTAATGTTCAATGATTTTTGATAAAATAGGATATTCATTCTATCTGCTCCTGAAGCCTTCAGGGGGTTGAGATTTTTAAGGTATCCTCTATTTCTTGTTTGGAGACAGGCTTGAGTCAATATCTCTCTTTCCTCCTGTGATAATTGTTATTGGAGAATTTCTCTTAAGAACTGTTATGTGGATCAAGCATTAAAAGGGGTAACCAAATTGTTGGTAAAATATGCCTCCAATTCTATTTTAATCTCTTATTGATGTGTAATAAATCTTACTTCCTTCTGCTGAGAGATCATTTTGTTGGGGGATTTCTTAGAAATAACCTTTATGTGGAAATAAGCATTATTTATGTCCCCTTGAGTAATCTGTAATTCCCTAGATCTCTGTTTTGATATTTTCCAGAAGAGCCTCTTTCTCTACAGCCTGAAGACTTGTGTCATAAGACTTGTTATTTAGATCATCTTAACTTAATTGAAGAGAAAATATTAAAGAGTATAAAAACACCTTGAAAAGTAAATCCTTAGTAGATAAAATTCTCCCGATACTTTAAATTCATTTGTTTTTAGAAAAAAAAATTATGTTGTAATATTAATATTTATATATAATAGTTTTAGAACTAATTTTGATAAATAAAATTACTAAAATTTATAAAATAGTTAAATAACAATAAATTATAAATTGGTTATATTGTTCAAAGGATGATTAAATCAACGGTTAACAATTTTTTTAATCAAATAGGCTTGATGATGATGGATGTTGTAAGGATAGGATATATTAAGATTTGGAATACGTTAATCTTAACAGTTTTTATTTTTTGTTCACTTATCTTTGAAATTACAAGAAAGGAATTATACCTGTAATTGGCGGAAGATTCCTATTGAACTTAATACGAAAAAACAAATTACGTATGAAGCTTGTGTACTTTATTAGCAAGAAAAAGGAACCGCTGTGGGATTCGTAGTTCACATATATAAATAACCGACTTAGTTATCTTTGTTGGGGGACAAACAAAATTTCCGCCAATGCCTACATATAAATATACCCATAAACACGTACCATCCCATATACGCAATCCTAAAATGGCCAAGTTTGCATGCCCCAGGAAAACACTTTTCTCCAGGTCGGAGATGGACGTGGCTCTGCAGCTACTAATTCTCGGCAGAAAGCACGAGCAGAGCAAGCTTATCGTCAACGAAAATAATGGAGGGGAAGGAAGCGACTCTGAGTCCACTAAGACAGTTGAAGATCAAATTTGCGGACCAGAAGGCTTCCCCAAGCGAAGAATAAAGAGATCTCGACCCGTTTATGAACTTTACGAATCAACTCGACCTCTGGATTTTGTTCGCGTTAAAAGGAAAAGAGATTAATTCACGTCGTCTTGTAAATATGATCTTGAGAACGACTTTCTTCGGAATAGAATTAGCGGTTTTATATTTATTGCATGTGATGTTTTGTTTTTGTTATGTAGTATATATGTAATTCTGCTTGTAGCAACCTTTCTAGTTTTTACCCTTGCACTTGCATACAAGCCAGCCTCCATAAGTTGCACCATTTCACATTTTAAGCAACGTTAATTCTCTCTCCTGGCTTGGCTTGTATGAATATCTGTGTATGGCGGTTTAAACTTCAAACGTGTTTGTGGGTTGATGCGATTTTTGACGTTAAGGATTTTAGCAATAACTTCAAAAATTATATTTTAAACTTTAATTTTATAATATTAATTAAAAAATATCAGTTAAATATACCAATTTTTAATTTATTTTAAAATTAAAATAAATTACATGTCAGCCACCGCCATCTCGCAAAAAGTTACTCAGATTGCGAGGAGCAGTCGAGCGTTCAATATTCAAGTAACATTGGATTGTTTAGATCATCTCTTTCAAACATATAATCACTCAAGTTTCTATGTATTAGTGACTTCTGCATCTTCTTCAACCTCAATAGCAAATGATGAAACTCTTTTTGGTGATTCACTCGAGAGATTTTCTTGGTGTGGTTAGTGAAGAGAGAAGGCCATTCTTTCAATAGGACTGTGTTATGTGGCACAACTAAGAAAGGTGTTGTGCGACAAAACACCTAAACATGGCAGGTCTTTTAATGGAGAATGATGTAAATGAAAGTATAAGAGAGTAAATAATAGCGAAAAAGACTTAAATCACAGAAAATCCAATGTAATTAATTTTTGTTTTAAATATAGGACATCGTTAACTCTGCTATTATATTTACTGACGTGAAGCTTTGCATAAGATGAAACTATTCACCTTTAGCATACATGCAGACCATAATAATTAAAATATAATATAATAAAAATAAATTATTAAGAAACTAAGAAAGTCCTATTTATTTTATTAATTATAGGTTGAAATCCTAAAAATTTCTTAGAATACACATGTTGAGAGTTTCTCCTGACCTTAAGCAAGATTTATGATAAGTGTAAATTGTATCATATTTTAGAGCTTAGATTAATATGTGTTTAGCTATTAATTCAATCATTTAGTATGTGTTTAGGTTAGAATTGTGTTAGTTTGTTAATTATTTATGTTTTAATTGTTTTATGGGTGAGTACAAGTCTTTGAGCTTAAATATTATAATTTTGAGGTACTGTGATGTGTTTGTTAATGTTTCAGGGTCAACATCGAAAAACGGAGAAATTTCGAAGGGCCGAAACAACGACCCACGATTATGGCACAACAGGCTACGAACATGACAGAAGCACCAGAGTTAGCCCACAATCATGACAGAAGCCCAGGACATGACCCACGATCGTGGCCTGCATGTCACGATCGTGACAGAAGGCTCAGATGTGGCCACGATCGTGGCCTGCGACGGGCAGACGCGCAGACACTCAAAAACACGATCGTGACATAAGGCTCAAATGCAACCTAAGATCTTGGCCTGCATCGAACAAATATACAGACACTAAAAAACGTCAAGTTTCAAGGATTTTTTGGACCTTTCGGACCCTGAAAAAATCCTAGGGTTGCTAAGAACACATAGGATATTTAAAGAACAAGACAAAGAGATAGTGAGGCTTTTGACATCAGCCACCTTAAAGAAACCTAGAGAGCATTCATCGAGAGATTGAGAAAGAGAAGAAGGAAGAGAGAAGTGGAGAAGAAGCTGACTCGATGCACTTCCTGAATAAGAAGTTTCCTGATGTCGCTGCCTCCATCATCTGTTTAGATCGTATTTCCTGTTTATTTTTCATTTTTATTATTGTATAGAATTGGGAATAACAGTTTGACGATAGGATTTTGAATGTTGAGATATTCTAAACTTACCTTCGGAATTTTGTCTTTGAATTAATGAAATTTGATTGTTTATGTGTTATTGGATTTGTTATGGTTTAATTCTGGATGTACATAATTCGATAATAAACTGAGAGGGTGAATCGAATACAAAATAATTATTGGGCTAATGAGAGTTAGGTGATTTAATAGAACATGAATTAAATCAAATTGGTAAATTGTGCGAAGAGAGATCTTGCATAGGTTTCCGATAGTTTATTAGACAACTTCAGAGCTAATTAGGGTTTTGGATAGGACGTTAATCGAGAGATTGCAATTTTCATAATCTAATTAGGGTTTATGATTTAGGGTTAATGGTTATAACTTGAGAGAGAGTAATCAACCTTAGGACTGTCTAAAACAATAATCTAGTAATTCATAATCGAATAGGTTAGCGTTAAGGATAGGTAAAATATCCTTTTTCTCAATTGGTAATTTCCTTAGGTTAATTCTTAGATGTGTGTTGCAATTGCTGAATTAATAATATTTTCATGAATGATTTTTGATTTGATTTGATTGATTAAATTGAATTCTTGTTTTAGTTTCGTTACATTTTGAATTTATGCAATTTGCTCTGGCCTTAGATTTTAGGATTAGATTATCCCTCCTCGTGGGATCAACACCTTAGGTACTACGTGAACGAACCATGCGCTTGCGGATTATTGAGGGTATTTATTAAAACTTAAACACATCAAATACCAGATCAAGTTTTTAGCATTGTTGTTGGGGAGGCAATTAGTTTAGTTCTTTAGTCTAAGGCTTTTTCACTATCTTTTATTTTAAAAAATAATAAAAAATAAAAAAGTAAAAAAAGAAGAAGAAGAAGTTTGGACGTAAAGTAGAGACACATTAAGACATCTTAGAGTGAGAATGAGACATCTGAAAAGCTAGATGCCAAGAAGAAATGGAATGAACTATGATGGAGGATAGATATTATAGGGAGTAAGGAACTTTTGCGAACCACAATGAGACATAGTATGGATGGGGAAGTAACGATCCTTATTAGAACATATACACTCCGGGGTGGCAGAACCACCTAAATTTCTATTAGTCCAACAATTTAAGGACTCACTTAGGACATCAAGAACTATTAGGATTTCAACAAGATGAGTCCAATTCATGGGATTCTAAATTAGACAAGATCTTAGATAAGCTCATGGACATAGAAGAGATCCAGAAGAGACTAGAAGAGCAAATTGAGCACGTAACGGGAAATTATGCCTCATCTATTCACAACCTAGAGAGAGTGAGACAACTTTCTTGTGAATTTTGTAAGAGAAGTGTGGAAGACTCTCTAAGTAATATGGAAATACATTAAAGAGAGCAATATGAGGCTATCGCACTTAAGAATAGGGGAGAGCTATAAGGATAAGTGAAAAACTAAACTGAACCCCACCTTATTGAAGACTAAGAGGAGAAGAAAGAGGATGAAAACCCCTTATATTATCCGCCAGATCTTGGTATACCATGCTTGAACATCGAAAAATATAAGGTAGATGTCCATGAAAGGACCCTTATCCTTCAGATTAATGATGACCAAGTGACATTCAACATAAATGATGTATTTAAGAATTCGAAGGAGAGTAGCTCATTTAGAATAATTGATGTGTTTGAATCTTCTAAAAAATAAAAGGACGAAGAACAGATGACAACAGACATCAAGTTTGAAAAAGCTATGAAAGTCTTTATTCGTGAAGCGGAAGAAACAGAGGAGATGAAGGTGATTAAGGAAGAAAGAGAGCAACTCACCTTCTTGCAGGACAAATTGTTGGATTCGATGGAAGATTCAGGGAGTTTTGTTATTCCCTGCTTTGTTGACAGTTCACTCGAAAAAAGGACATTATTGAGCTTAATTGGTTTTTATAATGTTATCAACATTGTCCTTCTAATCATTTTGTAATTTGTAGCTTATTTACGAGCTACAAAACTGATGTTGAACAAAAAGAGTGGAAGCAAGCCGCTCATAATTGACCCCGGCTGAGTTTCCAATGAAAGAAGAGCGTCGAGCTACCGACATCAAAAGAAGCACTGCATGGGAGGCAACCCATGGATTGTTAATTGCATGATTATTTCCTTTGATTTTTTAGATAGTTTGAATTCCGTAGTTAGGATATTTCATTTTTAAATAGAATCGAGAAGACATCAAATTTTGACATGAATTAAATGATCAAGGAAGTAAGCAGAAGAGAGGTGATAGAGTTATAAAGAGTTAAAAAGTGATTTCGGGAAAGTGTAAAAGGACAAAAGAAGAAAAAAATCAAAAATTGGTGGAAATATTGTAGGCCTAGGTTATAATCGTGGCTTGGGGCAAGGTAAAACAATCCATGCAAATTTCAACTAATTTTTTTACCATTTTACCCTTCCGTCAACTATATTTTCATGTCACACTTCATTTTTTTATTCACTTTCATTTAACTTTATCTCTCTAAGTTAGAATCTTCAATTGCTCTCACTTTTCTCTAACCAAATTCCAGACTTCTAGTCTCTTTCAACTTCTACTACTTGAAATCTATTATGCTGCGCAGTAAGCAGTCAACAAAGCGTAACCAATCATCAGAAAGAAATCAAGTGTTGGCCGCGAAAAAAGAGACAGGGCAGCTAATTATGGAGCACCTTTCTCGATCTTGTCGGGCCATGAAAAAAGAGACAGGGCAGCCAATTACAGAGCACCTTTCTCAATCTTCTCAAATGAGGAAGATAACTGCTTTCACTCTCTACGCAATAAGCAAATTATGGTTTCTAAGTATTTTCATTTTAAAACTTTAGATAGACTAGATTAAGAGACCAGTTCGAAAAATTTAGCAGAGAGAATTCAATAGGGACAATTTATTCAATTTAAATACCCAATTTACGAAGAACTTACCTTAGAATTCTTTACATCCCTTTAGTTTGAATCCAATAAACTTAGGGAATTGTGGTTTAGGTTGCGGGGACAACCTTATGAGCTTAATTATGAGACTTCGTATGAAATTTGTGGGTTCCCTGAATCGTCTGTAATGGATCAGCATGATGATTTCCATGTCACCCCCTACTAGACTAAACTAACTGGGTTAAAGCGTTTTGTTGCCAAGAATGCACACAACAACATCATTAGGAGCCACAAACACTTGTTGCTACAAAAATTCATGTGTCAAACTGTTTTCAACAAAGAAACTTTTCCTTTTGTGTTGCATGGACCACAGCATCCCAGTTTGGACAACCACCTACATCTTTAATGCAATTATTGCTACTCGACGTAAGAGGAGCAATAACTTATGAATGAGTTACTTGGTTTTGGCCATAGCTAATTACTAGGAGTTGAGTGCAACGGATTCACAGTCTACTATCTTGAATTCATGAACCATCATCATCAGTGGCGAGCTGAAATCCTGAAGTCCCATAATATGGAACTTCAGGATATTAGTGCTAAGACACACATCAAGATCAGGACCAATCAAGTGAGTTTGAGTGCTCTGCAATAACAAGAAAAGGATTCGACTATCGAGGAGTCCAAAGAGGAAAAAGACACAGATGAATCGGGCTAGAAGAAAGTGCTCGATATAATCTCCATGAACACCATGTAATTACAGATACACTTGCAGAGAACTCTAGAAGAATGAAGTAGATGGCCTGAACACAACGATGTTAGAGCTGGGATTTACGTCGTATCCATCGTTACTTTGAGGCTCAAGGCATCTAACACCATCTCTAACACCATCCCCGCCTCCATCACCGTGATACTTTGTTTTTAACCATTTTCTTTTTAAATTTAGTCTCTATTTTATTTTTTTGTTTTTATTTTAATTTATGGTTCTTCTTTCCATACGTGATTGTTTGCCTCCTTCTCATACTGACGACAATGTGTTATTCAAGTGTAGAGAGGGTTATGTGTTTTGCTTTGAGTTTGAAATTTGCATATTGTATGACAATTTGTTAGGTTGCATTTTATGAATTGTGTGAATGTGTCAATGACTTAGATGGATTTAAATTAATTTAATTTTGAACATAGTCTATCAGGTTATGAAGAGTCATTAGCTTACGAAATTAGTAAATTGGATTCTTTGGCTAAAGATGCAAGTTAATTAGGATTTAGTGTGAGTTTGTCACCCTCTAAATTGTCACATTCATTCATAATTTTAGGTCTTTAAACTAAAGTAGCTTTGCTAGTATTTTTTTTTATGAAAACTAGTAGCTAAAGCAACAAGGTAGGAAATAAAAAGAATATGTTTGTTAATTTTAAATAAATAACTATTCCACTAGCCTTTAGGTTATGAATAGAGCTAGCAGCTAGTTGAGAACGTGATGTAGTTGAGTAACTGGATCGACACACATCAGAAATGTGTGCCTCTGCGCCAAAAGGCCATAATGACGTTCCAAACAAGCAGCTTAATAAAAGCATAACTTAGTCGAGTAATCGGATCGACATTCATCATCAATGTTTGCCTCCGTATAAAAGACTAGATTCATGTCGACAAAAATAAATAATTAAATAAATAAATAAAATTTTTCTAATAAAACCTACCAAACTTACGAATAGTTGGAATTTTCATGAAAACATACGTACGAGTAGTTTCAGAGTTTGAATGACCAAAGAATAATTAGTGTGTGTGTACAATTGAAAAGGTTGAATATCTTGACATTTGAGTTTTTGATTAATATGTATGTTTAGTTCATAGCTCCTAGATGCAGATTTTGCTTGTTAATGATTTGAAACAACTTGAATGATTGTGTTTAAAGTTAAATTTATTTCACGAAGTTGAAGCCATTGTCTCATTACTGCATTGTGTGCTGTGTGATTTTTGTGTGTTTGTTGTTTTGTTTGCTTGAGGATAAGCAAACGTTTAAGTGTGGGGATGTTGATAAGTATAAATTGCATCATATTTCAGGGCTTAATTTGATATGTGTTTAGCTATTAATTTAATCATATAGTATGTGTTTAGGTTAGAATTGTGCTAGATTGTTAATTATTTATGTTTTAAGTGTTTTATGTGTTAGTACAAGTTTTTGAGCTTAAATATTATATTTTTGAGGTACCTTGATGTGTTTGTTAGTGTTTCAGGGTCAACATCAAAGAAGAAAGAAGTTTTGGCCCACGATCGTGGCTTGCATGGGGCAGACGCGTAGACACTCAGAAACATCAAGTTTTGAGAATTTTTCGGACCTTTCAGACCCTGAAAAAAACCTATGGTTGCTCAGAACACAAAGGATATTTAAAGAACAAGACAAAGAGGTGGTGAGGGCTTTTGACATCAGCCACCTTGAAGAAACCCTAGAGAGAATTCATCGAGAGATTGAGAAAAAGAAGAAGGAAGAGAGAAGTGGAGAAAAAGCTGACTTAACATAATTCCTAGATAAGGAGTTTCATGACGTCGTTGCCTCCATCATCTGTTCAGATCATATTTTCTTTTTTTTCATTTTTATTATTGTATAGAATTGGGAATAACAGTTTGACGATAGGATTTTGAATGTTGAGATGTTCTAAACTCACCTTCAGAGTTTTGTCTTTGAATTAATGAAATTTGATTGTTTATGTGTTATTGGATTTGTTGTGGTTTAATTCTGGACGTGCATAATTCGATAATAAACTAAGAGGGTGAATCGAATGAAAAATAATTAAATTGGGCTAATGAGAGTTAGGTGATTTAATAGAACAAGAATTAAATCAAATCGGTAAATTGTACGAAGAGAGATCTTGTAGAAGTTTCCGATAGTTTATTAGACAACTTCAAAGCTAATTAAGGTTTTGGATAGGTTGTTAATCGAGAGATTGCAATTTCCATAATCTGATTAGGGTTTATAATTTAGGGTTAATGGTTAAAACTTGAGAGGGAGTAATCAACCCTATGACCGTTTAGAACCAATAATCCAGTAATTCATAATCTATTAGGTTAGCATTAAGGATAAGTAAAATTCCCTTTCTCTCAATTGGTAATTCCCCTAGGTTGATTCTTAGGTGTATGTTGCAATTGCTCAATTATTAATATTTTTGTGATTGATTTTTTATTTGATTTGATTGAATTGAATTGAATTCTTGTTTTAGTTTCGTTATATTTTGAATTTCTGCTATTTATTTTGGCCTTAGATTTTAGGATTAGATTATCCCTCCTCATAGGATTGACACCTTAGGTACTACACGAACGAACCGTATGCTTGCGAATTATCGAGGGTATTTATTAAAACTTACACACATCAATCACCCGATCAATTTATAAAGAGGTACTTTTCATTTGTAACAAAGCAAAATAATGGTAAGGGTTCCTCTTCAATTGTAGAAAAGAAGATATTATATATAGAGTTTCTCTTGATCCATTGTAGGAAGAAGATAGTGAATTCTCAAGTGTAGCTTAGAAAGTTGATGTTGGTCAAGGGTTGTTTAATTGAACTGTAATTAATTAGTTTTATTTCTCTTTTCTTACTCTTATTTACTCTTATTATGCTTGTTATAAATTTTTATATGAATTTTCTATAACCATTCATTATAATAGGTAATTCATTCATTAGTTCACAAATAGGGCAAAAAGTGATCATACATAATTTCATTTCCCCTCATATGTCATTGGGGAACCAATAATTAGTATCAATGTCGATCTTTCTAGTGAAACTTGAGTAAAGTTCACTATAACACAATTTGATTCACTTTTTAAGATAGCCAGTTTATAGGTAGACCACATTTATTAAGGTGTAAAATTGCATATATTGAAAGAATAGGAACACTTTCTTATATCCAGAAGGTTATTCTTTGGGAAATTTAGAGAATGGTCTTTATGTCCTAATGAAAACAATAATTGTAGATAATGTAAAGACTAAAGTACCAAGAGATAGAAGTGAGTGGTGTGATAATCATAAGAGACTTATGATAGAAGTGAGTAGTGTGATAATCATAAGAGACTTATTTGATTAAATAATAAAATGGTGTTTTTTGCTCTTAGTAAAAATGGATTCAATATGGTTGATGAGATATGAATAAAACGAAATAAAAAGAACAATACTAAAGAAATCACAAGTATACCTTTTGTTTCCTACAATATAGTCAAGATGGTTTGAGTGCCAATCCTATAGACACTGGAATTATTAGTATTGACTAACTTTTTATCATCTAATCTAATGAAGTGAATGACTTATCTAAAGAAAATAAATAAAAAGAATCTAAATCACCAATTTAAAATAATCAATTTTAAACAACCATTGAATAAATAAAATAGATCCTGGTAAGAATTTCCCTAAAATATTTTCTTCATTTTTGGATCTGTATTCACTTAATGATTAATGCTAGCTCTTTTAAATAGTAGAAATTTCTAAGTTAGAACTACATTCTCTTTCAAGAAATACAATCCCTATCTTTAAATTGATTTGATCAAAATATCTTTATAATTAAAATGACCTAAGAATGCATTAACTCGCTTTGTGATTCCAATTAAAGGTTTCACACTAACCCATAAATATTATGTAGTTTTATCTTTAGCAACCCATTAAACCTTCGCCATTCATATTATGATTTATTCATACATATCGTCCCTCAAACTCAACATATGAATCCAAATATTGAATCTTCAACTCTCATATATTCTATAAGATCTGATAGTTTGGTAGAAAGAAATATACATTAATTGAATTTAATATAATATAAAAAAGTGAATAATTCTAAAAAAGCTAGAATCTTTCATTAAATAAAGAAATCATTTTAACACATGAAGTATGGGGTTCATCCTACCTAAATCTATATCCTAATTAGTTCATAATAAAATAAAGAAAAATAATAAAAGACTAAAGAAAACATCCTCATAGTTCTTGAATCTTTGATGTTCTTGATGCATCTTGATAGATTCCTTGTTTCTTCTACCAAGGTTGCTCTTTTCTTAATCCTAGTTGCTTAAGTTAGCTTTTAATTCTATTTTTAGCTCTAAAAATCCTATATCTTTGATTTTTAGTTGTCCCTGCTTTAAAACTCTCTTTATTGTTGTTGTGTTAGTTAGGTAAAAATCTTCTTAGAAACAAAATTTGGAACATATAAAGTATCATGTTCTAAGCAATTCTCTCGAAGTCTGCCAAAATTTCTTAAAATTGAGTCAAATCTTCTCCAAATTCATTTATTTTCTTTAAAGGGGATGAAATAAGACCTGAAACAAAATATAAGTCATTTAAAATACAAAATCCTATAAAACATCAAAATACAAGCATAATGCTCTTAAAAATTATACTAAAATATAGTTTATTTAAAACATATTAATTCCTCTCACATTTAAGCATTTTCTTGTCCTCAAGAAAATCAATTTTATCACTCATAAATTAAATGTGAGGAAATTCCAAGAAAGCACTAACCAAATCAAACATATTAGTTAAGATTCTTCATTACTTATTCAATTGCAAAGGTCATTGAACTGTTAGGTAATTAATTACTTGCATCAATTTATAAATCAACTTAACTTACTTTATAATTATTCAAACTTTAACTCAATTTATATAATTCAACTTAGTGTATAAAATAAACATATACGAGATAAACTCTCAAACATGGCCATACCCCTTATTGAAATAAAAACATCAAAATTTAAATAACATAAAAGCTTTTAGAAGCTTGTTTGAAAAGTTATACAACCTTTTGATGCATAAATAAACACCTTGTTATGAAAACACCTGGTTACTCAACTAAGTACTATTTCAAATGGATGCTAACATCACTGTCTAACTTTAACATTTTTATTAGTATAAAGCCAGTAGGTGAACTTATTTAATGCTCAATTATTTATATAATTTTTATAGGATAGTTAAATGCTCAAAGAATTCACATTTAACTCAATGTATATATAAAATATGCAAAATTATAATAGGGAAAATTAAATATACATCCTCCAAATTAATGAAGCAAATTAAACTTAACTTAGTCATCAAAACGTATGGTTGTTTGCCTAACCACTTCAAATCACAAAGACAATTGAGCTCATGGTGGATTATCTTAATCGATATGTTGTTAAAGTAAAAAAAAAATAAAAATTAGTCCTTATTAAGATATTTATAACAAAATTGATAAGCATGGGTACCTACATCATAATAAAATCCTCTCCCATACTTAAGTTGTATATTGTTCTCAATATACCTATCATATTAAAGCAATGAAAGTAAAAAAAAAAAAACAAAGGGAGAGAAATGACATAAAGGAATTGGTACTTCCCTAACATTACAAAATCGATAAGCTTAGGTACCTAAGTCATAACAAGTCCTTACATACTTAAGTTGTACATTGTTCTCAATATACCTATCATATTAAAGCAATGAAAATAAACAAATAAGGGGATACAAATAAAATAAAGGAATTGGTACTTCTTTGACATTATATAGTTGAACAGTGTAAGTCTTGTCGAAATAAGATCATAAGGGCATATAATGAAGTAATAGTGTAAATATGAGGGCAACATGATGCAAACATAATAACATGTTATTATTGAATATTATATTGGTACTAAATATATGGCTTCTTATGTAACATTTATCCCCCCTCATAGACGTTGATATTAAATACGATGAAAAAGTTCTTAACAAAGCTATAATCTTTCATTAAATCAAGAAATCAATTTAACATATAAAGTTTAAGGTTCATCCCACCTAGATCTATATCTTATTTAGTTTATGATAAAATAAAGAAAAACCTCACTACATGATAAAGAATAAAAGACTAAAGAAAATATCCTTATTGTTCTTAAATCTTTGAAGTTCTTGACGAATCTTAATGTATTTCTTATTTCTCATCCTAAAGTTTCTCTTCTCTTAATCTTAGCTTCTTAAGTTGGCTCTTAATTCCTTTCTCAACTCCAAAATCTCCTCTCTTTGTTTTCAGACACCACTCCTTTAAAAATGCAAAACCCTAATTTTTATCCAATATGACCTTGACTTGGGATTATGTTGGGCTCTTGTGTTACTTAAGCTAAATTTTATGTAATAAATCACCACTAATACGGGCAAGGAAAATTTAATGAAACAAAACACCATCAACATAAGCAAGCCCATTCCAAGTGGTAATGGATCTAGAATACTGATCGCGGCTTATCATTCAATCCTAAGATTGATCCTTGGAAACCGGTCAAAATAAATTTATACCAAGAATTGCAATATAGGATGCAACCTCGGGTCGACTCTCAAGGAACCAGTGCAGAATTGATCCTAAGACTAGCCTAATGTTTGAATGATGCATGCAATTAAAGCAATAAAAAAA
>JAOTBA010000005.1:17398871-17413476 GCA_025629845.1 Erythroxylum squamatum | reverse complement strand
TAATTAAAATTTTTATGTTTTTTTATTAAAGTTATAAAATTAATTTTTATAGAATTAAATATTTAAAATTTAAATTCTTATAAGAATATTCAACAAAATATTAAGATATATAATATTCATACCCTTATAAGTTATTTTACAAGTAAACAGCTAATTTTATCAAACAACTCTAACAAACAGCTAATACAATTCGCTGGTCAAATCAGCTGTATAAAATCAGCTATCAGCTGTATAAAATTAGTTATCAGCTAACAGCTAATGCAATATGTCGTTTGCCAAACAGGATGATTGACTGCTTTAGTGGCAAAGTATCTAAATAACATGAACGTAATGAAAATAATTGAAGTAGGAAATGATAGACAAAAGTGATTTTCAGTCTAAACACAGGACAGGTGTATGGTTAGTACCGTCATCTAAAATAAAGAAAATGGCCTAAATTGGACCCAGCTGATCAGAACTTGGTTACCAATGGCTGGGTCGATCTAAAATATGCGTTAATGTTTATCATAATTTTGAGTTGCCGGCTTATTTTGTGATTGGCGGAAAAATCAAAGAAAACGTTAAATAAGTAAAGTCAAATCTTTGACAACTGAAAGGACTGATTCACCCGCTTGTCCTGGACGAATCAGACGGTTCCTGTTGCATTTCCATGTCCGCTGCCAATTTGAAGCCAAACAATTAAGAATGACAATAATGTCAAATCGACTCCTCTCTTAACACATTAACTTGATGTTGTATCGGTGCAACCGTCTGCGCTTTACCCTTTGACAATTCTCTTAACGCTACTTACCAAGACCACCCTATACACCTTTGCTCCATTCCTAACTGTTAAAACTCACCCTTTACTAAATATCGTTTCTTGTTTATGGGTTTTGTTTCTTCAGTCCAATTTAATATGAAAATTGAGAGAATAAGAGGGAAGCAAGCGACAATTGTAGGACTAGAACGGAAACTGGTTTAAATATGTTTAGGAGACTCAGATGCTTAATGGGTTTTGACCAAAGAAATTGGTCATCACCCAGAAAAGCTCTCACTAATCATAACCTGCAGAGCCCACCTGTTCATAAACCAAGTGAGACTATACATGAAGTTGCTATTTATATTGACAGGTTTCACAATCTTGATCTTTTTCAACAGGGGTAAGTAGTTTTTATGTTGGGTTTTGGTTCGGTGTTCATGATTTGCTTGGTTTATCGTTGTTGTAATTATTTATTAATGATGACACTAAGTAGTTCAATTATCAATGTAGGTGGTATCAGATTAAGGTTTCCTTGCATTTGGAGGGCAAAGAGTCCACCCCGCTGGGAACCCCTGCACGGGTTGTTCAATATGAAGGTGCTTTTGTGACCACTGCTGCAGTTTGTATCTCTGACGTCTTGTGCATTTCCTTTTCTTAAAATTTTCATTATATTAATCAGATCAAGGAAATCTTTTGTGCAACTTTCTATTGACGGGTCTATGAAAATCATTATACATAAACTGCTGAAGGTTAAGAGTCTGATTCTATCAATTTTAGGACCCAAAACCCTTCGCAAGAACTGTGACTGGGCAAAATTGCGTTTATGCAATTGTAAAGCCTGCTGCAAAGTGGAACTTGCTTTAGTTAATCAATTGAATATAAACTTATCTAATTCATGTAAGTACAGTGTCTATAACTAGTATGTGAATGACAAATTGTGATAGTATTCAAAGTTTAAATTGATTTCAAATGCTTTATTATTCATTTGTGCAAGCATGTTGCACGTGATGTTTCTGTGGTTTCTCAATGTCTAATTTTCATGATCCACGTGATTGGATTATAGACCTAAATGCAGGAATTTTAACCTTTGTTTCAAAATGTTCCTTTTCCCCAATCCAAAGCTCATCTATATTCGTTGTATCAGCTAAATGTTCTATTTTGTTTACCGTGAAACCTTTGATCTTGATGAATCATTATAATTCCCTTTAATCTTTTGATTAGGTACACATATTTTTCTTGATTAATATGACGCTAATCCGAAATGTTCTTGATTGATTTATGTACTTATCTATTTTGTACAAGTAGCTGATAATCAGTACAATTTATTTGAGATGTAGAGCCTCGACTTGGCTGTGAAGGTGCATATGGGATTTGGAGGGTTAATGATGCGGACAACAGTTTCTTAACACAACCTTTTTATATCCAATATTCCAGACAGGATGTTTATCTATCTATCATGATATCTTTCATCCTATCTCTTCCTGCAGAGGAGGTATTGAGATCTGTGTTATCTGATAAGAAAGCTACTGGTTATGATATTGGTGGGGATCACAAGCTTTCTCAAAAAATCAAAAGTGGCATTTAGACTCATAGATATTCTATTATGTGCATGATGAAATAGGCATGATCAGTCCTCTCATATTAGTAATTAGACTAGATATTTTCCATTTATTGAGATGTTCTTAACTTATGATATTCTAGATATGACTAGAATGTTTTGAGAAAATGTGGGTCATAGGTATTTTATGGTTTTTTTATTGAGGGAAATTCTTCAAATTAATCTAAGTATCTGAGGATTATATCTGTTGAAGATTTTCATTATCAAGCATTTATTTGTTGATTGTTAGATTAGATTCTGCTCACAAATATTTTGCATATTGACATGCCTTAACCTTTTCAGGGTGCAATCACTTCGGCTGTTATTTTGAAGTTTGAGCTTATGTATACCCCTCTTATAAAGGATGGGTTAGTTGGCATCGAACAGGATTTCAGTGTTTTTTCCTTTCTGTATTAAATTTCATTGTTCTTCATTTATCCAATAAACTGAAAGGCATATGTCAGTCTGACTCGTCTGAATCACATTGATTGTAACACACCATCTGCAGTTCTCAGTTGGAAACTCCTGTGTATGCACTTCCGGCAGCAGTCCATGAATTTCGGATTCCTCCAAAAGCACTTTTGGGGTTGCATTCTTATTGTCCTATACATTTTGATGGCTTCTATGCTGTCCTTCTTGATGCAAGTGTTCACATCATCATGCTGAAAGCTACTTGCTTATCCCCATCAAAGGTAACTTTAGTGTCTAAAACAAGCTACATGGTCTTACCACTCCATTTCTTTCTCTTTAATTGTCTTGCATTGGAAGCCTAAAATTGTTGCTAATATATCCATACTTTATTGGCCATTAGTTGCTAGTTAATTGATGGATCAAACGAAGTATCTCTTCTCTCTAGTAATTATGACTTCTAGCTTGCTTACTTCCACCAAATGCTTGATTTTGTGTAGTTTCTCTCAAATGCTACATTTATCAGGTATTATTCTCACCACAAATCAAGATATGATTAAGTCTGGATACTGATCAGTGACTCGGCCACTATACTACTCCAATTTCTATAGTGGATAAACAGTTGGCTTAGGAAAATAATAAAAACCAGATTGAAATACCAGTTTGAGCTCATAATAATGAGTCAAAAGCTAGATGGACAAAGAAAAAATTGGTAGAAGCTTGAACTGACTTGAGGACGAAAGTCCTTGTGGCATAGTAGTGTAAAAAACCCAAAGACCATTATACTTGATTTTTACTATTTTAAGTTATTAACATAATTTTTTTTTCATTAGCTTAGATTTGAAGATATTTATAAAAACAATTATGAGCTAAAAATTGAATGAGAATTGACCACCATTTCTACCATTGAGCCACTAGTTGAACCAAAAACTTGGTTTCTTGGACAAGGTTTGTCTGATTCTAATAATTATGAATCAATGTAGTCATGACTAGTCATTTAGAATCTATGTCTATACAGATGATGCTGATATTGTATGTTAGCTTGGTTTATTCAAGTTGATTGTTGATCTAGGAAAGCTTAAGACATCGATGTTTAACATAATTCAAGAACAACAATGACATGAGAAAGAAGAATTCAAATGATGTCTTCCATTGAAATCTCTATTCCCACAACTTTAATACCATGCAAAGGAAAATCTTCTATGTTTTTAGGCAGTTTGTTAACTCCTGAAACATGTTCTGACAAATTTCTTTAAGGCTCTTTCTCTTTTAGGAGGAAGAAAGAATGGTGAAAGGAGTGTTATAGTCTTATTATTATAAGACATGTAAATGGAGAGGAATATATTCTTGAAACCTATGAGGTTCGTAAATTGTATGTGGTTACCATTGTCCATTGTTTTTTGAGTATATCATTTCCATGCAATAAGTTGTGGAATTTGAATTCTTTTTTGAACCTTAATTTACTAAAAGGTTCATGTTTGTTTTTGTTAATATTATATGCCTAATGGTCAGGATTTGAGTCAAGGGGCATCGCCAAATTCTAAGCAGATTGTGCTCATTAAAGCATTACTACAAGCACATGACATATTTTGTGAAGATATAGAAAAAGTATGCAAAGCTATAGACGAAGTTATTGACTTGGGCAATTCTATTTCCAATATGGGTCATGCAAAATTTCCTTTCATTTCCCCATGTATTCTCAGTAATATGGATTACAATTCTCAAGCATCGTACAAGCTGGTGAATGGTGTTAAGGTACTGTGTGCTCCTGATATCAATGATGTTGAATATAACTTTCTTGCTTACTTGATGTAAGGTGAATCTGTCACATATTTGTTTATTAAATGTTTCTATTTTGTTTTAAACAGAAAGTATCTGGTAGAGCAGATCTTCAAAATGATGCGTTTCTCTATTCGTTATCTCGAGATGATTTGTCGAAAATAATCCATTCTTTGGGGAACCAAATTCTCTTTATGTGGAACCAATTTTTGACATTCCACAGGTATGTCTAATTATTGATTCGTTTCTTATAGCTTTCTGAGTTCCTCACTAATATGTAAAATTATGATTTTCTTTTACCCAACAGTTTATGAAAACCTTTTAAATTACCACCAATCTTTGTAACCCTTAGTATATGAGAAGAAAACAGTAATTTACTCTTACGTGCTTTCATTTACAAAGTTATCTCTTTTTCTTAGATTTGAGAACCATTATTGTTTGCTGATTTTCCAATTAGAAGATAGTGTATCGAACCTCATATTTCTTTCTACACTCCAACTCAGTTATAATAAGTGTTAATTGCGCCAAGGCCCTTGTGATTTGAATTTATCCCTAAAGGTTCAGTTATAATTGGTAAAATAGATCTTTCTATACATTTTTTGTTCGTACTTACATATGTATATATATATACATATTTATGATAAATTGTATTGAAATAGAATTGATTTCGTAACTAGTATGTAGAAGTTGTTTTGGTTACAAGATCATATTCATAATTTGTAGGATTTATTTTAATAATCTTCAAACACAAAGACCTTAAGTGGATAAATCAAACTACAAGTTTCTTTTAAGCAACAATACGATAGACTGCCTTGATGTATAAACCCTAAATACCCTTGGAAATGTGTTTCTGGTTGTTTTTAATAAACAAATCTCCTTTTCCAATTTCATGTCAGTCTGGGCTTGCTTTTAACTTGGGTGTTCTATTGATTCTATTCCATGGTAAAGGGGTCAGGTAATTTCATTGATACCTTTCTTGGCAATGAATGTTACCTGTTATTGATCTAGAATAAAGGTTGCAACTTTTTGAAATCCGAATCAGTAAGACCCTTAAAATTTTATGTGAGGACTCTTAATATTGAAGTCCGAGTTGTCATCAATACTATGGGTTGTGTGCTTATAAATTTGAAAAATCTCCTTTAATTCTTTTCTAAATAAATTTAGGTTTACAAGGATAATGATTTATATTATTAGTTTACTTACATATTTAAATAATTAATTCAACTAATAAGTTAGTTTAGTAATTCTTTCTATTATGTTTAAGAATTTTCTAGGCAATATTATATATGTTGATGTAGGACAAATAAATGTATCATTCTAGTGCTTAAGACCCATAAAATTTATAAATTTTTGTTGCTGGAATTTGAGTTTTAGGTTTGAAATTTCAGCTTAGATTGCTGGAATTTCAAGTTTGAAATAGCTAAAATTTTAAGATTTGATATGGCTGGAATTTTAGGTTTGATATGGCTAGAATTTAGGATTTTGGATACTGGAAATTCAGGTTAAAAGTATTGGAAAAAGTATTGGAATTAGTGAGGCAAACAAGTAACGTAAGGTAGGAATTAGGAATCACTCCTATAGTTTAAGAATTACTCTTATAAGAAATAATCACGCCTTTTAATTAAAAACTTAAGTTTATAGAAAAAGAATTTATTATTGAAGGGCTTAGTATACTTATATATATATATGTATATATATAAGTTCTTAGAATCCTTATTTTAAACTAATCCAAAACATGAATCCTATTCTAATAAAAATTCTATATTCTTAAATAAGTTAAGTTTGAAACAACTAGAATAATATATCTTCAATTAGGATAATGTATCTAACTTACTACTACTTTCTATTTAATAAGGAAACCTAGTTTAAACTAAATTTCAGCCCTTGTTGTCTTTGTTATCACCTCAACTTCTACTTTTCATTCCACCAAATTAAAGCTTATAGTTGACTAATTTGCCCTCTTTTGAATTTCTTTTATAAACTCTTAGTTCTTTTGCATCAATTCTGCTTGACTTGTATGAAGTCGTCATCAACGTAGAATGTGACAAATACTGATCATGTAAGTCTGGATTCAACTTTTGAAATTCAGATTCTAAAATCTAAGTGCTATCATGAATTGATTTTCCTTTCAACTTGATGGGAAACCATCGATATCCACCAACTCTAGTAGCTACAGCTTCCATCTCCTCTTTAAGATGGGGAATAGCTGGAATGCTCATAGCAACAATAGGAGATTGTTTATCATCTTATCCATGATAAGTCTGCACCATTAATGATAGGATTCCCATGTTACTTGGTAATTCCAAAACATAAGCATCAACTTATTTTCTTGAAGATCTTATAAGGTCTAACATTCTATTAATGAAGTTTCTTATATATTTCTTTTGAAAAACACTTTTTATGAATACTTATGATTAAATATCCCCTTCGTCGAATTTCACCAATCGGCGATGCTGTTCAACACGTTCTTTTAAGTCAAGTCATTAGTTATTATCTTTCTCTGTATCTTATCAATCATTTCCCTCTAGTGTTCTTTAACACTAACTCATGTTATCAGTGGTAAAGGAACCAAATCAATAGGCTTACTTGGTTGAATTCTTAAAACTATCTCAAAAGGACTCTTACTAGTTGAACTATTGTATGCAAATTCTGTATTTGAGTCTAGGAATATGAAGAATCACATTTTTCGTAAGATATCATCTATTAATAAGTTTCTAGGAAGAATTAGGTTCCAATAATTCACATTGTCCTTGACCAAGCATTCTATTCACTACCTCTATTTGTCTATCGGTTTGGGGATGGAAAGAACTTGAAAAACTAAAGCTTAGTGTTCGGTGTTTTTGATAGAGTTCTCCCAAAGTCACTCATAAATTTCACATCTTGATTAGAGACAATGGTTAAAGATAATCCATAGAGATATATAACCTCATTGAAGAAGAGTTTAGCAATGTGAACAACATCATAAGTCTTGGAATAATATAAGGATAGGGAATTTCTTCTTGCTTGACCTACCATCTTACTTTAAGCTTACATCTAAACTTGTACCTCAAAATCAACAAGAAAGAATCTGCCCTTAACAATGTAATATTTAGTGTATTCAAGGAAGAAGACGATTTTTCCTTGATTATGCAAGTCCTAGACTCCAACCTAGATCCTGATAATGAGGTAATAATTTTTAGTGAAACTGAATCTCATAAAGCCTTCCTTGTTAGCCTAGATGCCATTGTCATCCTTAAATGCTATCCAAGGATTTAACCAATGAGCAATGGAAATAAGTTATAAATATGGAAATGGATGCATTAGAAAAAATAAAATTATAGAGTTGATGAAGCTGTCGTAAGGAAGAAGTATATGGGTTGTACATAGGTTTACACAACAAAGTATAAGACAGATGGATCGATTGAAAGATATAAGATAAGATTGGTGACCACAAGCTGTACTTAAACTTATAAAATTGACTTCCTAATGACTTTTACTCTAGTTGCGAATATAAATAGAATTCCGTTATCTTTAGCAGCTAACTATGATTGGGAAGATGTCAAGTGTCGATGCATCGACAAAGAATCTATATGAAAGTGCCTCTAGGTTATAAGAATAATTTGTCTATTCAAACTATTTGTAAATTGAAGAAGGCCTTGTATGCACAATGGAAGCAATGGTGATAAGATCTATCATATGAAGTTCTATGATCTTTGTAGTTAAGTTTAAATTCAAAATAAGATGTTGATGTCCTTAAGGTTATGTATGTCAATGGATGTGTTTTATTGCTTGTGAACAATTGCAAGTTGTACATGTTCTAACCACCTAATCTTTATTTTTCTACTTTTCCATCTTTGAATAGGCTTTGTCATGCACAATAGAGTATCTTTTTCCTTTTGGTTTTTATTGTTTTTGGTTCCCCTTACACAATCTCATATTTCTTGTGTCACTTTCAAAATAACCCTTTATGTGGGAAAAAGCTTTTAGCTCCTTTTTGGTTGAAATATTTTAAATGTTTGCTTTAAGACATGGTCTAATTCTATTGATGATATTATATGTCAATCTAGAGCGAACAGGAAAAAGATATTGGATTATCTTCATGATACTTGGGCTGAGGATAGAAGAGTTGAATGGTCAATATGGATGGTGTACTCCAAGGATGAGGTACCACCTTATTCCATGAGTAGTCAAGTTGATTCTTCTTCTTGCCAGAGTCCCCTTCGAAAATTGTCAAGCCCACAAAAGTTAGCTTATGATGTAAGTAAATGTTGGTTTTACCTTCTAAATGTTATTTTGTTAGTTGCACAAAGGTAACATTTTCACTAAAATACGTGTTAGACTAACATTTTGGAGTATTTAAAATAAACCTTAATGTTTGCAAAACATTCAAAATAAATCCTTAGTAAATGGAAATTTGGATAAAGTTTCTTTATGCTCCACATCATTTCTGACGTGGTATGAGTTTAATATAATATTTTGTTTGTAGCGTGAGCTTGTATACATGTGGCATAATGGGACTCATAGGCCAGATTAAATTTAAATTAATTTAAGTTTATTTTCTTTAATTATGTTTAATTTTTAATAAACCTTAATTGAACTTAATTAACCTAATTTAATCTCAATAAACTGTAGTTAATCTAATTTAAGCTTAATTATTACACTAACTCAATAGCAAATATTCATTACCAATCATAGAATTTCTAACAGCCCTTTTCTAGACCCTAATATCCATTGCAAAACAAACTGCTACCACCTATGCCAGTCGATGTCACTCTGAGGAGAAGCAACCATTGTACCTAGCTAATAACATGCGACCATCTTGTCACCATAATGTGTCTCCTATAGCCATAACACCATGGTGAGCAGTAGCAACTATCGTCTTTAGCCACTTATTGTGTCACCGCTATCTTTGTCTACACCATTTACAAATCTCCCCTACCTTTTTGCCTAGAGTGATGATCATATAGTTCTTTCTGCTAGACAACCGTGACTTTAACCACTAAAGAGGGCAATGGTAGCTGAGCATTGACAATCAACCCTTCACAACCTTAACAACCACCAATAATCACCACAAGAAGGGGCAATTTAAAACAAGATTCGAAGCTTTTAGGTCTTTTAATCAAATCCAATTTTACATGTTCCAATTTTTCCTTTGTCTTGGCAATAAACATATGTGAGTTTCCAAAAATTCCATTATATCTATTATCTTGATTGTAAATTAAAGTATGTGGGATTAGTGCTCGATTTCTAGATTGGAGAAGAGAAGAGAAGTTGCCAACGATGAAGAGGGCTTGATAGGGGTTAAGAGGAAATGAGATTTCAAATTGAAAATTTTGAATAATTAAGATTAAATTAGGTTAATTAGAGTTTATTGAGAATAAATTAGGTTAAATTAATATTTATTTAAAATTAAACAGAATTAAAAAGATAAATTTAAATTAATTTAAGTTTAATCTAACATGTGGGTCCTATTATATCACTTATATGTCATGTGGGACAATAGGGCCCATGCTATAAATAAAATATATTAACTGCTTAAGATTTATTTTGAACGTTTTGCGAATGTTAGGATTTATTTGAATACTCTGAAGCGTTGCAATATAAATTATATTTTGATGAAAACATTAAGATTAAATTTACACTTTTTGCCTTTGAACAAAATCTAGAACTTCAACAAGTTACTAGCCACACTTAATAGATTGCCATGTTAGGAATTAATAGCACTGGATTGTACCATGACCTCTTTGAATATGTAGAAATTATCCTCTTTCATATGCCTATCGATGTTCACTAATTTTCTTGGTATTCATGTACTCTTTACAGCCTGCCCAATGGGCTACCATGCGTGCTGAGCTTCATCGGCAAAGTATTGCACAAATGAGGGTATGTAGTTAGTGGTTATTTTCCAATGTTTCATCTCAGTTAATTCTTATAAATCTATGGCTTCCATCCAGATCAACAATCGATCACTTCAAGATATGCATATGTTTGGAAATCCTTCATGTGTTCCTATTGTTACTATAGAGCGTGTTGTGCACCCACCACTGCAGACCTTGAATGGAAACATATTTCTAGGTCATTTGGATCAGAAAGATACCCCAAATTTTCCACGTGGAATAATTGGGAATGCTAGAGGATCAAATAACTTTAACTCAGAGCAGGATGGTAAAGTTCTGAAAATAGTTGTCTTCGTACATGGATTTCAGGCATGTTTCTTTTTTACTTATTAATTATGTTAGGAGCTTAATTTTGTGTGTTATCTTTTGATTTTCCGTCATTATCTTCCTTCTACCTGTGGTACCAATTATGGAAGAGCATATATTACCATCCTTGTAGCACTTCTTTAAATAAATGGAACCTTATATCCCTTTATTGTGTTTTTTTTTCAATTTTTGTATTTTATGGGGGAGGGGTAAGTTGCAAAGACAAGAAGATATCAGTTTTGACACGTCAATAATTTAAAATGCAAGGACAATAATTTTTTTAAGAATGCACGATGACAATAATTTTTTTAAGCTGTCACTCTTCATTTCAAACTTGAAAATAATTGAAAAACAACACTCTGTCATAAGCTTGTGCGTCCAGTTGTTGCACAAAGCATTCATACAAGACTTCTTTTTCTGCATTACTCTTTTCATCAATCTTTTATGATTGTTATGGTTTGGGTTATTTATACAGAATTAGCTACTTGTACTTCCAGATTCATCTGTATGTATAAATATATATCAAGAGGTGTTTGATATTATTTTGTGAATATTGCTAGTAATATGTAAAATTTGTTAAATGAAAAACCATTGAATAGTAAATGTAAACTGTTATGTTAATTGTAGTTCCAAAATAAATTGCTTTTTGACAATGAACATTAATTTTTTCTTTGGTTTTTAACAGAAGAAAAACATGGAAATGGAAAGAGAACTGTGTTGGGAACATGAAAAATTTTCCACAATTGAGCAGGCCTTAACTGTTCCTTCTCTATGTTAATTGTTTGTTATTTTTGGTGAATTTCCTAGTAAATAGAGATAATGATATCACCTCACTGCATCACAATAGGGGCATCACCTGGACCTACGACTTATTCGGAATCAATGGCTTCTGATAGATCCCAAAATAGAGTTTCTTATGTCGGAAGCAAATGAGAATAAAACACATGGGGATTTCAAGGAAATGGGAGTAAGGCTGGCACAGGAAGTTGTATGTTTCATCAAAAGGAAAATGGATAAAGCCTCAAGGACTGGACGTTTAAGAAATATTAAGCTTAGCTTTGTTGGTCATTCCATTGGTAATGTCATCTTAAGAGCTGCGTTGACAGGTATATTCATCTGACAATGGAGGGTCTTTTGATCAATTTCTCTGGCATACATTGTGCTAAATTGATTGGTTATCCATTTTTCTTGGCTTCCCCCTTTTGTCAGAAAGCATCTTGGAACCATATCTCAGATACTTGCATACTTATCTTTCTTTATCTGGGCCACATTTGGGGTACATGTACAGTTCAAACACATTATTCAACTCTGGTCTGTGGCTCTGGAAGAAGTTTAAAGGCACACAATGCATTCATCAGCTTACGTTCTCAGATGATCCAGACCTCACAAACACTTTCTTGTACAAACTTTGCAAGGTACCGCAAAGACCTCCAAATTGTTGTAGATCCAATATGAAATTTTTTCCTTTTTACATGTTCTATTTTGTGTGTGTGTGTGTGTGTGTGTGTGAGAGAGAGAGAGAGAGAGAGAGAGAGAGAATATATCATATATGATGTCTATGCATATGTCGAAAACTTGGACCAACATAAATAGCGGCCAAACACTGCATTGGGCACTAAGTTATGCTTTTTTTTTTTCCTATTCCAGGAGAAGACACTGGAGAACTTCAAGAATATAATCCTGTTATCATCACCTCAGGTATCACTCTTCTTCTGATATGCTTGATATAGATTATGTTATCTTGTTGTTACACTTGATTCTTTTGATGGATTTAATTATGAGGAGTTCTAAATAGTGTTAGGACTGAAATAGAAGAAATTAAAGTAGGAGGCCTTTGAAATGGGAAATCAGTACAAGCAAAAGAACTAAAAAATTATAGTCCTTGTGCATTCTTGTAGACTATTTTAATTCTTCAAGCATTGAATATGTTCCTATTTCCTGCAAAGAAACTTTGTGATGACTGACAACCTGCTGTTTTCATGTTCCCTTGTCTAGCATGTATTCATTTGTTTGTAGGGAAGATTTTCAATTCCAAATTTGTTCCTGTATATCCAGGATGGTTATATTCCTTATCATTCAGCCAGGATTGATATGTCTCCAGCATCCATGTTGGATTACACAAAAAGGGGCAAAGTCTTCTGGGATATGCTAAATAATTGTTTGAACCAGATTCAAGCTCCATCCTCTGAGCCTCGAATTTTCATGCGCTGTGATATCAGTTTTGATACATCTTCTCAGACTAGGAACCTGAACACCATAATTGGTAGGGCTGCTCATGTGGAATTCCTTGAGTCCGACATATTTGCAAGGTTGATTATGTGGTCATTCCCGGAACTGTTTTGTTGATAATGGTGTACCTGCATTGAGTTCCTTATTTCTTATCACCATCCACAACATTGGTTGTTCAATGAGAGAGAATTCAGTTACCTGAAAGATGTTGGTCCACCAGATGCATTGCCTTGTGTGCTCTCATGTTGTTTTTCATGAAAGCCAATCCTTCAAGACATCTTGCAGGTGGGGTATCTGATGAATGTGAATGAACGCTAATCACATGGGACTGGTCTCTCAGAATTCTGTGGTTGAACCTTAAACAATGGAAAAGGTTGACTTCACAACAATTTTGGCTTCCCGATCTACTGGTGACCATTCTGGTTTTTGAAGAAAGAGATTGTTTTGGACCAGACATTTAGCAATGTGATGAATATGGTTGGGGGGAGGGATTTTTGGGATTGCTGATGTAGATAATCTTTCTTTGTTGGTATGAGGCGAGGCAAGGATATAAATTCACAGGAGTTTCTGATATACAGTTTGCGTGAAAGAAAGAAGAAATGCTTCACACACTGTCCATGTCAAAATGCAGAACAGAAGACTCGTACTATTATTGCTTCAATTCACTGCTCTACTCGGAGGGATTCTTTATCCGTTAGAAATAAACAATGCCTATATGTTTGTTTATATTGTGAAGCATTCCTTTTGTATGGACTAGCATGTATAATGCTTTGATATGATTGGTTGGAAGATATCAATGAAAAACTTCACTTTAGTTAAATCACTTTCTTGTTGCCAACTGCGTCTTCAAAATCACCAAACCATTGGTCATTGCTTAATTTTTCTGTAAGCTTTTCCCATTGAAAAGTGACTCAATCCCTCGTATAAACGGCTTTATATCTTCAAGGTTGGGCTGTAGAGAATCTGAAGAAAGGATAGATTTGTGGGGTATGAATGTGATCTTGGAAGTAATGAAGTAGATTGCCATTTACGACAGTTGTATTGAGGCTTTCGAGAAGGCGTTATCTACCAGTATTCTTCCATTTTCTGTCTTTGCTTCTCCCACCTGTCCTGTTCCCAATTCTCTCCATTATTTTATCTCTCCGCTCTTTTTGTTGTTGGTTAGCTAGGAAATGGAAAGTAGCTTTGGTTGGCTACTTTTTAGGACTAGGGACTGGCATGTTCCTTGGTGCAACAGTGGGCGAATTATAACTAGAGAAAACTTGGCTTGGAGAATACCTTAATCAGTGAAGATTATTTCATCATCTTCAAGTTAATTAACATGGAGTCTTAGCATGTTCAAGAAAGACCTTTACTGGCGAGGAAATGAAAACCTCAGGTTCATTGACATGGGGTCTTAGCATGTTCGACCTCGTTATTACACCCGATCAATCTGCCAAGTCGTTATAGCCGACCGACCTGCTCTGTCATTACCCTCGATCGGTTACATCTGCTCGGTCGATCGCAGCACATCATAATCTATCAATCGGGCCTAGCACGAGCTGCCTTGGAGACACGCGACCTAATATTTATGTACTCCTTCGACCCTTCCCTCGGCTCAGACTCGAGGAGTAGGGGGGCTTATGGTTGGGTCGGCTGTGCTAGGCCCAGGCCCATCTCCACACGTCCACG
>JAOTBA010000005.1:17374179-17387973 GCA_025629845.1 Erythroxylum squamatum | reverse complement strand
TCGCTTCCGTCTGTTTTTCTTTTTCATTTGTTTGTCATCAAAATTATTTGATACGTGAAGTCTTTTTTGACTTAACAAAAAGTTATGCTTAAGTAAGTAATAAAGGGCTTGGGAATGACTTCCATCAACCTTATCCAAATAGTTTTGGTGGAAAAAAGAATATGGAGATTATATTGTGATAAACAAGGTTATGGTCGAATGAATACGATCTCAAGGACACTAAATGGCATATTACAAAGAAAAACGAGTATTCTTAGTGCTTTATCCAATTTTGAGAAAAAGGAACTCATTTATCCCTATCTCATGTCCATGATGGGAAATGGAAATGAAACATAGTTTTGGTATGATAATTGGACAGACCACATCCCACTTATATCCAGACGTGGACTACACCAATTACTTATTAGAATCACTTCCAACGCTAAAGTTAAAGATGTGATAAATGCGGGGAGCTGATAATAGAGGATCTAACATATTAGTGAACTACTTTCCTAGTTATTATCTTAACTCAAACGAAGAGGATAGAGTTATATAGCTACTACATGATAGTAAGGGCATCTTCAACAACTCCTCTTGCTTGAAGCATCTCAGGCCTCACTTTTCATAGGTCTAGTGGTATGATAAAGTGTGGGATAAAACTCTAATGCCTAAAGCCTCCTTTATAACATGGTTTATAGCTAAAGGTAGACTCAAAACTAAGGATAGAATTATTGGCTTTAATGATACCTAATGTAATTTTTTTCTCCTCTAAACTTGAGACCATCTCACATCTCTACTTCTAATGCCAATCTACTAGCTCAATCTGGTATAAAATCCAACAACTTGGAAATATATTCTATGATGAGTCCAATTGGTGTATTATTCTTACTTAGGCTTATGAAAGATCAAGAAGAATAGGTGGAGATAGTCCTAGCTTGAAGGTTGCCTTTAACTACACCATTTACTCCATTTAAAGAGAAAGCAACAATAGAATGTTAAGAGGTTAATGAAAAATCGTGCACTGTCTTATAAGATCATTTGTTGGTCTAGATAAACATTACCAGCCCATAAAGCAAATGTTAATTTTAGTGCACCAATGAGATTTAGATGGAATATTTGATTGTACTCTTCTTGAAAGCTCGTATCCTTTAAGTTAAGTAGGGATGTTACTAATGGAACTATTGATATGTAGTAAATGACATGAGTACTAGTCAAAAGATTGTTGGTACTTCTTTGTAATGAAGTCCTTAATAGGTTTGGTTAATGACATTCTTTTACTTAAACAAAACTTGATCAGAGAAAATTTTAAAATAATAATAGTAAAGAGAAAGGAAAAAGAGAGACATAATTGATTTGTAGTAATATAGTTAAAGAACCTTTTAACTATATGTACTCCCTAAACTCCATTTAAGAAATCCACTTCCTTCAATGGTTGAAGAGGAACCCTCCATAGACCTTCGTTTCTCTTATTTAAAGATGAATCATCTATAAATTTTTATTTTCAAAATTGAAGAGAAAGCATAAACGAATCAATTTCTCTCTTAATTGATATTTCAATCAATCAAATGCAATTGAAGAACTCCTTTCTTAATCATATCAATACAGCAAAAGTTTATATCATGCTCACATACATATGAACATAATGAAATTATCTTAAAAGATTTCCCAGACTCTCTTTAATTTTAATGATCCTTCTCACAAGTCATATATGCTTTATTTATACTAAAAAATATGATTGCTAAATACGCAAATTAGTTATTATAATGACTGAGGGCGAGCCTGGGGCAGGCCTTATTATAGTTATTATAATGGCTAGTAATAGTGACATTAATCAACTAGTATTACAAATGCATGATATTGGTAGACTAGTGTATTAACCAGACTCATGGTACTTGAAATAAATTTCTTTTAAAGACATTGATTGACCAATTGATGAGCACAATGCATACAATATTTTAAAATCTTAACATAGTCGACCTAACTTTAACATCGATCAACCAAACCTCCTAAAATAAGTTTCTTAAAAACTTATCGTGTTCTTTCAAATATTAAAAAAAAAACTCATTGACAAAAATTTATCCAATACTATTTCAAAGGTTCCTTAAAAGTATTTTTGGTAAATCAAGATGTTTTTTTTAAACTTAAATCAAATTTCCTCTTGATAATGAAATGATTTATGAATTATGCACACAATGAAATCATTATGTAATATTTGAGCCCCAGGACTATTGAAATGACTAAAGTAAGGTTATAAGAAAGATTATAATGATTTGTCATATGTGGAAAGGTTCCAATCTTTTTGTTTTTGATCAACTTAACTTGAATTAGCTTGAAGCTCTCTTGATTATATATGTGCTCCACTTTGCTCATTTTTTTCATCCTCTAATTGTTTAATTCATTCCTTTAGCTCTTTTGCTCATTTTTTCTTTCTATTGAGCTTGATCTTTCATACACTGCTTGATTTCCTTCCAATAAAGATACTAATATCACCATTAGTAAATTCATTAATAGAAATATTTTTTGTTATTATAAAAATAAAGAGTTCGGGCCTCATTTTTTACAATAATCTTTATAATTTTTTTAATTTTTGATTATAAGATTACTCTTGATCCACTCTAAGAACTCATTTCTCTTCTGTTAACCTTGATCTTCTAACCGGAGACTCTTTTTATACTTTAAGTCTTTAGAGTAGCTATTAAAGACTTATATCATTATTGGACACAATATAGAAATCAATGATGGCGGTTGATCTCTTAAAAGTAACTAATTGCCTAACCCTGTTGAAAACCAAATTGACAATCGAATGCCTTTGGGGGAAATTACCCACCTCTTAGGCTAATAGTAGGTTTTGTTTTACGAGTTCCAAGTTTTCAAATATGGAATTCCATATTCCTAACGAAGGAAGGCAACCCCTCCATATATTGCAATATCCTTTTCATAGCTAATAAAGGGAGGCATATCACAACTTCTAAGGATTAATTGACCAATATAGGCATTTTCTTTTTTTAAAAAAAATCGGTTGCCTTGCCATTTGATCTCTTTTCCATTTTTTCATATAATGAATCGTTTAGCATGATTGATTACTTCAATCATCTAAAAATTTTTAATTTTACACTTTCAAAACTTGGATGTTCAACTTTGAATAGACAAAGAAAATTGAAACTAATTAGGAAGGAACATCTTCAAAGTAAGAGGCAAAATTTCGAAGTCGAATTAGCCGAGCCAATTAAGACTATTCTGATAACATATTTTCTGTACTCACTTGTAACAAGAGCTACAACGTAAAGACCAGAGATTTAATCTCTTATCATATTGTGACCCCACACCTAGGGGCCTTTAATGCGGTATTAATTATTTTTTAAAAAAATCACCAAAGCATCACATTTTCGCTTTTAATATGCACATGCACAAATATTTTATTGATATCAAAATTCGGGATTGAATAAATTTGAGATATAATAACCCAATATCACAATATTTTTAATATGAATTGAGCAATAAAAACAGTTAAATTTTTGTTGATATAACATTTTCATAAACATAGCATTTAAAAAATTGATAAAACAATAAAGGTTATATGAAGGCCTCAAATATTTTTAAAAAATGCCCTTTTAGAATAAATATTAGTGATTTGTCTTTGAAGAAAAAAGAATAGACCCTTTTATCTCCCGACAAGAATTGGAGAAAGAATGCAGAACTACGGAAATATTGAAAACAGAAATTTTGGAATTGGAGTCCTAAAACCCAAGAATAATTTTCTAAATATAAAATTCCAAATCCAAATCCCAGAAAGAAGTCAAAAGGGTCAAGAACAAAATCAGCTGGGGAATGAAGAGGAAAACTATTAATGCAACAAAGTTTCGATCACCGAAAGAGCAAAATGAGTTTTATTTTAGCTGATGAACCACAATTATCTAAGTAGAACATTTGATAGAGAAGAGTAGCGATTGCTCAAGAAGAAAAGACAAGAAAAAAGGAACCACCTACAGCAGCTGCTCCACTATCCATTTTCACTATAGAAACAATGTAGAGTCTGATACAACGCCTACATGTACAAAGAAATTTGTAAATTTGTACATTTGATGCCCAAAATCACGTAAGGGACTTTCTTTACCCCGAGTTACTTGGCACGGTAGATAGGACCTCAAGCCCCTCTGTTCGGAAACTCACTATCTTACGGAAAGTCTCTCTTACTTGACGTTCCAAAGCATCCAATTCGTTCTTAAAAGTCTTCCAAACCACATCCAACTGCTGCACTTCCTGTTGAACTTCAGTTTTCTTCTCATCTGTCAGTGGAAAGTGAGTCATATCGAGCAAGTCAATCATATGACCACTAGAATTCTCAATCTGATATATTTCCTTGAGCAACCCATTAGAGTTTACATGATCGCTCTTTTTAGATTCCTCCAAAATTCTATTATGAAGTGCGTTAAGCGGAATACCCCATGCAAAACTGGGTGGGATGGAATAGAACATGCCAAGCCCCCTGTCCTGGCAGGGAATGGCAGCAACAAGGGTCCACGCTACTAACACAAGCACAGAGCTCATTACGAAAACCAGGGATGCAAGCCCATTTGTGACCTCAATCTCATAAGCACGAGGTTGGAGCAGGTTGTTAGCCATTGATTGGAGTTGCTTAGATGCGGACCACGATACCGAAACACTCCATGAGAGAGAACGAGAATGCTTGGGAGAATGGTAATGGCGATCCTTGCTTGCGTTACGCATTCCAATGCCAGTGCTATGCCTTGCTAAAGATCGAATCTTACGTGAAGCAACCGATCCACAATCCTTTTCATCAAGCATTGCGATTGCTAAATCCATCAAAGCTTTTCTTGCACGGCGAAAGTGAGCTTCACCAATTTCCCTCTGATGAGAGCCCAAGGCAGACAAAACAATCTCCAGATGGTTATTCCATGAGCGAAGTTTCTCAATCCCATCGCGAGTTGCATTACATATGTCAAGTGCCTTCATGCTCTTTTCAAAATATGCATCAACGAATTGTTTCAATGGGGGTTTCAGGAGTAGGGATTTGTTTCTGATCAAAATACCCCTAAATATTTCATGGCAACCCATGAATGCATCCAAAAGTTTCATCGTCCAACGAATAGAAAGCAGCTCGCCGTAATTAACACCTAAAAGATCTTGAAATTGATGTGCAACGTGTTTCTTGAATGCTTCAACTTCGATATCTTTGGCAGCAATTTCATATTCAGTTAGGGGTGGCTGAACATGTTCACGCTTAGGAGCACGACCAAAGATTGAGCGAGCAAAGGAGCGGGAAGAAGATGAAGAAGAAGAAGAAGAAGAAGTTCCACTATTAGTGGAGGACATGGTAGCCCAGCAATTCCCCCAAAGAAGGTTGAATACAAGATTTCTAAAATCTAAACCAGAAATCCATCGGCAGTTCTTCGCCTCTATTCAATAACCAAGCTGAAAACTTTCCACAATCAGACTAAATGCTATAATACAACAAACATCAGCTTCAAGAACAAGCGTAAATCTCAACAACCCCAAATCTTTAGAATTACAGAATTCATGATAAAACTCTGGGAGAGACCAAAATCAGTAAAACAGTGACGAAAAGAAAAAGGGCAAAGAAATAAAGAAGAAAGACGAAGTACCTTCTACTGAAACAATAACAGACGAAAAGAAGAGGGTATTTCAGTGGGAATCTTGAAAAGGTTTTGATTGAGAACTTGGGAGCACAACGCCGCCTATTTATAACTCTCAACAAAAACGAACTTAATAAAATGATTAAACTAAAAATAATCCACAATTAATTAATTTTTTATTAATGATATTTGATTTAAGAGAAACGACAGGCATGCGTTGGATCCCAATGAGTAATGAGTAATGACATTGGGCTAAGATCAAAATTAATAATACAAGGGGAAGCACCAAGGTAATATAATTAAGGCACTCAGCTGCTAACTATCCTTCTTCTAGAGTGCTGTGACTGTTACTTAGGCAGGAATCCGAATCCCAATCCGAATTGCCCACTTCTGTTTCTCTTGTCAGCTGAGATTGAGAAGCCTTTGACACATGACATACGTTGTTTCAAACTGCTTCGGTTTATCTGGAGAGAAGGGGCTTTTTGGAAAATGCTCATTTATGGTATGACAATTGGTCGGGCATGGTCCTCTTATTAGAAATTTGCTAGTCGGTAATGGAGTTGCTATCCAAAAAAATCTAGACTGAGCTCCATTATAATAATGGAAGATCCAACAAATAGGGCTGGCCCTGGGTTTGGTTTGGGTGGGTAGGGCAGCTGCTCAGAATCCATCCTTATAAAAAATAAAATGAAACAAAATTGTGCCTACTTTTGACCTTATAAAAAGTAATAAAAAGGGTCCATATTTTGTTTATTTTTATTCTATATGAGAGCCCAAAAATAGGTAAAAATATGGTTTTTCTTTTTACTTTGCTCAAGGCCTATAAAATATTAGGAACGACCCTGCCAAGAGATCTACAGTACCTTACCCTAAACTACCAGCCAAATCTTTTAGTTTAGGATAGATATTTTTGGAATATCCAACCTCTAGGAAAGTTCAGTAACAAAATTTGTAGAGAATGGATGATACAAAGAGGGGAAAGGTTCGATTGGCACCACATTGTATGAGACAAAGCCCTTCTGCCTAACACCTCATTCACGTTATGGCTAACATCCCTGAATATGTTGATTACATTAGATAGGTTACCCTATCTTAATACTGATGCAAGTTATGTTTTGTGTAACTGTGGCTTGGAAACTAGGGACCATACTTTTTTGAATTCGAGTTCTCTCAAGACATATGGTGTTGGGTTAAAACTACATGTCTTTCAAATTTCAGATATCATCTATATATGAGAATCATGCAATAGTTTGTAAATCAAAGTTCAATGTTCGAGGCTAACAAAGTAATCTATCTTATTTTCTTTGCTACTTGGAAGGAGATCTGGGTGGAAAGGAACAGTAGAATATTACAAAGCAAAAATAAAACTAAATAGCAGGTGATAAATTGTTTGAAGATAAAAATCAGAACTTATATACTCCATCCTCAACAAAGATTATAGCCCTGAGCTAGTTTGAACCTAGAGAATTAGTTTATGCATGCTTAATATATGTAGTTAATTTTGTCATGCATCACCTCTATCCACTTGCAGCAGTTAAAGTAACCTTAAGGTGAGCTTACCTACTTGTGATTAATGGAACTCTTCGAGAGCTTTGTGAGCTTGTGAATTGCAGAAGAAACTGCTCCATACTTGTGAGTGATAGAGCTTATAGGCTGCTATTAATTCCACCTAAGAAGCCAAAATATTCAAGTTATCATCAGAAGTTTATTGTAGCTGTGATTGTTTTGCTATGAGTCTCATTTGGCTATTGAATGAGTCATTTGTTGTTTAAGGGACACGTGCGGCAAATGTAACTAGTTTAAGCTTAATCTCATGTTTTAAATGGACTCCAATTTGGTTGTATTATTTTTATCCTTGTCCTAGATGATGTTTATGTATGAATATTAATTTATTAAATATAATTTTAACTTTAAAAAAAGTGGCGGAGGAGTGATCAGTCTGGAGTGTAAGGAATGAATTCAGTGTGAAAGGCCAACATGAGTTGTTGCCTAAACCTAAAACATCCAATAATGATGTTCAAGTAGTGAAAGCAATAAGTAGAAAAGAGGTTGATGAAAGGAGGTCTAAGGGATTATGTTTATCATATGACAAGAAATCTACACTAGAATATAAATGCAAAAAGAAGCAATTCATACATATGTTGTACAAGAGGAGGACGAAGAAGATGAGGAGGAGGAAAAGATAATGCATGATCATCAGCATGCAATTTCTGTATAAGCGATGACCAATATTGTTGGTATTTCACATAAATAGATGAAAGTGAAGGGGGTCTCAATGGAAGAATGGTTTATATACTCATCAAAAGAGGCAGTATACATAACTTCATTGATGAGGCTTTGGTTAAAAAAGAAGAAGGGGTGTTGAATAATATAGAACCCATGATGATTACAGTAGGAAGGGATTGAAAATTTTATGTAATCACAAGTAAAAAAAGAAAGAAATGGATGATGAATGGCTATTTGTTTTAATCTGATGCATTAGTCATTAAGATTGGGTGAAATGATTTGGTTTTGAGAGTTTAATGGTTAGCTACTTTGAATGTTGTTATGTTCAATTTCAAGGAGAAAAAAATGTTATTTTATTGGAATGAAAAAAGAGTGAAGTTAACTTAAGGTCATAAAGAAAAATCCATGTGGGTGTTGAGTGGGCATGTGAAAAACTACATTGACATTATTTACAAATTTTTATGATGAATCAATGAGATCATTTGAAATGGGACACATTAATCAATTGTGAAATGTAATCAATGGATGTGTAAGAGGAAATCATCAAGGTGATGGATATAAGCAACAATTAATACAAAAATTGTTAGAAAAATATAAAGATGTTTTGGCTAAATTAATTAGATTATCACCCAAAAGGAAGCATGATCATCAACTATTATTAAAGGAGGATACATAAGCTATAAATATAAAGCTATATAGATTTTCAGGGTTACAGAAGAGATAAATTAAGAAGTTGGTTAGGGATATATTGAAGTAAGGAATACTTAGAAGAAAGTAAGTCAAATTTTATCACTAGTGATTTTGGTGAATAGGATCAGTTAAAAAGGATGTGTGTAGATTACAGTGCTTTAAACAAATGTAATGTGAAGGATAAATATCCCTATTCCACTAGTTAATGGATGAACTTGGGGGGAGCGCAAGGGGGTAGGGAGCTATCTTTTTTCCTAAGTTAGATCTTAGAGTAGTTCATCATCAAATTTGGATGTTTGATAGAGATTTGATCGGGTGTTTGTTGTGTGTAAGTTTTAATTATTTACCTCTGATAATCCGCAAGTGCATGGTTCGTTAGCGTAGTACCAAAGGTGTCGATCCCACGAGGAGATATAATCTAATCCTAAAATTTAAGGCTAAAAACAAATACAAAAAAATTCTAATTTCACGAAACTAAAAACTAGAACTCAATTCAATCAATAAAATTAAATTAAGAATCAATCATTGAAATATTAATTACTAAGCAATTTCAACACACCCAAAAATCAACCTAAGAAAATTACCAATTGAGAGAAAGGAAAATTTACCTATTCTTAATGTTAACTTAATTGATTATGAATTACTGGATTATTGGTTCTAGATAATCCTAGGCTCGAGTTATAACTATTAACCCTAAATCATAAACCCTAATCAGATTATGGAGGTCACAAATTCTCAATTTACAACCTATCTAAAACCCTAATTAGTTCTGAAATTCTTTAATAAACTACCAGAAACTTATGCAAGATCTCTCTTCGCACAATTTATTGATTTGATTTAATTCTAATTTCTATTAAATCACCTAACTCTTGTTAGCCCAATTTAATCGTTTTTCATTTGATTCACCCTCTTAGTTTATTATCGAATTATTCAATCATAGAATTAAATCACAACAAATCCAATAAAAACATAAACAATCAGATTTCATTAATTCAAGAATAAAACTCCGAAGGTGAGTTTAGAACATCCTCAACATTTAGATTATATCATCAACTATTCAATCCAATTCTATACAATGATAAAACTAAAAATAAACAGGAAATACAACTGAAATGAAGGTTGTGAAGCAACGACGTCGGGAAACTTCCTGATCCGAGAACTATGTCGAGTCAGCTTCTTCTCCTCTTCTCTCTTCCTTCTTCTCTTCCTCAATCTCTCGATGAATTCTTTTTAGGGTTTCTTAAGGTGGCTGATGCAAAAGCTCATTTCTACCTCTTTATCTTGTTCTTTAAATATCCTTTGTGTTCTGAGCAACCCTAAGATTTTTCCGAGGTCCAAAAGGTCTAAAAATCCCTCGAAACTTGACGTTTATGAGTATCTATATGACCTCGAATGTGAGCCACATCCGAGCCTTCTGTCACGATCATGGCATGTAGGCCATGATCTTAGGCCCTGTCCTGGGCTTCTATTATGATCGTGGCATGTAGGCTATGATCGTGGGCCAAGTTTAGTGCTTTTATCACGATCATGGTCTATTGTGCTACGATCATGGGTCGTTTTTCAGGCCGAATGTCTCCAAAACTTCTCCGTTCTTTGATGTTAACCCTGAAACACTAACAAACGCATCAAGGTACCTCAAAAACATAATATTTAAGCTTAAAGACTTGTACTAACCCATAAAACTCTTTAAACACAAATAATTAACAAACTAACACAATTCTAACCTAAACAAATACTAAATGATTGAATTAATAGCTAAACACATATCAAACTAAGTCCTAAAACAAGATGCAATTAATACTTATCAACATCATCATACTTAAACATTTTCTTGTCCTCAAGCAAACAAAACAACAAACACACAAAAATTACACAGTACCCAATGCAATAATGAGACAATGGCTTCACCTTCATGAAATAAATTTAACTTTAAAACACAGTCATTCAAGTTATTCCAAATCATTAACATGCAAAATCCGCGTCTAAGAGCTCTGGGCTAAACATACATATTAATTAAAACCTAAATGTCAAGTTATTCACCCTTTTCAATTGTACACACACACACTAATAATTCTCTGGTCATTTAAACTCTGTAACTACTCCTACATACATTTTCATGAAAAGTCAAGCTATTCACAAGTTTGGAAGGTTTTATTAGAATTTTTTTAATTTATTTTTAATTTATTTTTTTGTGGACATGGACCTAGTATTTTATGAATGTCAATCCGGTTACTCGACTAAGTTATGTTTTTATTAAGCTACTTGGTTGGAACGTCATTATAGCCTTTTGACGCAAAGGCATACATTTGTGATGCATGGATCCAGTTACTCAGCTACATCACGTTCTCAACTGGTTACTAGCTCTATTCATAACCCAAAGGCCAACGGAATAGTTATTTATTTAAAATTAACAAACACTTTTTTTCTTTTTTATTGCCTACCTTGTTGCTTTAGCTACTCATTTTCATGAAAAAATACTAGCAAAGCTACTTTAGTCGAAAGACCTAAAATTATGAATGAATGAGACAATTTAAAGGGTGATAAGCTAACACTAAATTCTAATTAACTTGCATATTTAGCCAAAGAACCTCGATTACTAATTTCGTGAGCTAATGACTCTTCACAGCCTAATAAATTATGTTCAAACTTAAATCAATTTCAATCCATCTAAGCCATTGACACATTCACACAATTCACAATATGCAACCAAACAAACTATCATACACTATGCAAAATTCACACTTAAAACAAAACACATAACTCTCCTCACACTTGAACAACACATTGTCCTCAATGTGAAAAGGAGACAAACAAACACACATCGAAAGAAAAAAAATAAAATAAATAAAACAAAACAAAACAAAAACAAAAACAAAAATAATGGCTGAATTAAAAAAAAAGAGTTAGAAATAGATCCTCACGGTGATGGAGGTGGGGATGGTGTTGGAGGTGGCAATTAGACGCCTTGAGCCTGTTGTCTTATCTTGGAATTGCTTAAAGAGAGTGAGAAAAGTAGCGATCCAATATCAATTAATATTTCTAAAGTTTTATTGAAATTTCAAAACAACTCTAACTAAACCTAACAATTTCAATCGAACTACTAAACATGCTAATTATGGAAGTGTCTTAATTGTTCGAACAAATGGAAATCACTTCCTTGTCCTTGGGAATTGCTCCTCCAAGATATAACTTACAACGATGCCTATTGACCTTAAAAGTTTCCTTGTTAGCATATTCCAATTTAAGGGCTCCATGATCGAAAAACTTGAATGACCGTAAAAGGTCCACTGCATCGAGATTTTAACTTTCCTAAAAACAACTTCAACCTTGAATTATATAGCAGAACTGAGTCTCTTACTTTAAATTCATTTTGTTTAAAATGATAATCGTGCCATTTCTTTACCTTTTCCTTGTAGAGTTTCGCGTTCTCGTACGCATTATAACGAAACTCCTCAAGTTCGTCCAGTTACAAAAGTTACTTTTCACCCGTTTCTTCCAATCAAAATTTAATGCTTTTATTGCCTAATACACCCGATGTTCTAGTTCGACCAGCAAATTAATGACAAGTTTTTTCGTATACAAGCCTATATGAAGTTGTTCCAATAGGTGTTTTGCAAGCAATTCTATAAGCCCATAAGGCATCGTCTAGCTTTATTGCCTAATCCTTCCTAGAGTTGTTCACCATCTTTTCTAAAATTCATTTCAACTCTCAGTTGACAACTTCCACTTGGCCACTAGTCTGCGAATAGTAAGGTGTAGCAATAAGGTGGTTCAATCCATATCTTTTTAAGAGGGCATCAAAAGATCTATTGCAAAAATGTGTACCTCCTTCACTTATTATCGTACGTGGCACTCCAAACTGATTGAATAACCATTTGATGAACTTTTACACCGCCTTTCCATCATTGGTTAGAGATACCACTGCTTCAACCCAACGCGAAATATAATCCACCCCTACTAGAATGTAAATGTTTCCCATTGAAGATGGAAAAGGACCCATAAAGTCAATGCCCCATACATCGAAGACTTCCACTTCTAAAATGTTGGATAAAGGCATCTAATCTCTTTTGGAGATATTACCTATTCTCTGGCATCGATCACATTGTGCCACGAAAGTTTGAGCACCCTTAAACAATTGTGGCCAATAAAATCCACTCTCGAGTATCCAAGCTGCCGTTTTGTTAGCTCCATAATGTCCAGTATATTGACCTTCATGACATTGCTTCAAAATGTCTAGCATTTCCTCCTCCGGAACACATCGTCGCATTAACCCATCAATGCATACTCTATATAAAATTGGCTCATCCCATAGATATCGGTTACAAACATGTAGGAATCTCTTTCTTTGTTGGAAGAAAGATTAGAAGGAAGTTTACCACTGGCAACATAATTCGCGATATCAGCGAACCATGGTGTAGCCAAACTTTCGAGTAGCATCAAGGATTCATCGGGGAAAGTTTCATTAATATCTTTACTTGGCTTTCATTCCCCTCCTTACAGTTTGGATAAGTGGTCTACAACCATATTCTCTACTCCTTTTTTATCTCTCACTTCTATATCAAATTCCTGTAAAAGTAATACCCATCGAATGAGCTTTGGTTTTGCATCCTTTTTGTTGAAAAGGTATTTTAACGCTGCATGATCAGTGAATAAGATTACCCTTGATCCCAAAAGGTATTGTCGAAATTTATCACATGCGTAGACTACTGCGAGTAATTCTTTCTCTGTGGTGGTGTAATTAAGCTGAAGTCCTGCAAGGGTCTTACTGGCATAATAGAACGCATGCAACTTTTATCTTTCCTTCAGCCCAATACACAACCTATAGCTTGGTCCCTTGCATCGCACATAACCTCAAATGGAAGTGTCTAGTCCGATGGTGATAAAAATGGTGTGGATATTAATGCCTTCTTTAGTTTGTTGAAGGCAGACATACACAAAAACCATTATTTTTGCACATTATGAATTTATGCTTTCAATACACTAATCGCATTTCAAGCCATATACAATACCCATGTCAAAAAGCCTAATTACTCAGAAACACGAAATAAGTAAAATTGAACAATATCTTTACTTTCCCTCATCCGATCTCCTGCTCGATACCTGGAGATGGGGTGAAAGGGGGGTGAGCTCGACGGCTCCGTGGGTAACAGTTTATAACAAATAAATAAGCAAAACCTTTTAAAACATTTTTCTTTCTTTTCTTGCAAAAACTTTGTTTGAAATCCATAAAGCACATTTCAAAAGTTCTCTTCTCGCAGTAGTCAAGATCACAATTTCCAAAACA